>CM059450.1:26959132-27031746 GCA_030390025.1 Squalus acanthias | reverse complement strand
GCCCCTCCGACAGTGCGGCGCTCCCTCAGTACCGCCCCTCCGACAGTGCGGCGCTCCCTCAGTACTGCCCCTCCGACAGTGCGGCGCTCCCTCAGTACTGCCCCTCCGACAGTGCGGCGCTCCCTCAGTACTGCCCCTCCGACAGTACTGCACTGGGAGTGTCAGCCTGGATTTTGAGCTCATGTCCCTGGAGTGGGACTCAAACCCGCAACCTTCCGACTCAAAGGCGAGAGAGTGAGAGCGACCCACTGAGCCACGTCTCTGCTCCTGCTCATTTGTCGATGGAAGTCGAAATCCCCCTCAAGGAACGTGCAGAACGAGTGCGGGAGAGCACACGGGGACTCCTCCATCGATGCCCGTCTGAATCAGGAACCGAGCTTGGGACAGACGTGATGCCCTCTGCTACCACGATCAGATGTTCGTCGGGACCAATAATAATCTGCTGAGTTGCTATGGTGATAGTTACAGGAGTAATGTGAAGCAGGAAAGTAACGAGATTTAACAGATCGCTGCTTAGAGAATGTCCCAATAAATTCCTCTCCAATCCTATAATCCCTCAATTACCTCAAATGTCGCCCATTCACTCACTTAGGATAGAATTTCAGACGCAAGCACAACAGTTAACTGCTAAATCCTGATCTCGGCATACAATGCTTCTTAATTGTCCAATATTTAACTCGTAGTGCACTCAATCTGCTAAACTGCACCTCGAGCAGGCGGGTCGTGCCAGCAACTAATCACAGTTGTGTAAAATCGCCGCCGAACCTTGTCTTACAGGGATGCAAAAAGCTTTGCAACTGTTTTTAATCTGGAGCATGTAGAGAGCCTGATGAAAAAGCTTCTTGATGCTGTTTGTGTGTTAATCAGGGTTGTTTATCAGAAGGCATTCGATAAGGTGCCACACAAGAGGTTATTAAACAAAATTAGGACTCATGGGATCGGGGGTAATATACCAGCACGGATTGAGGATTGGTTAACGGACAGAAAACAGAGAGTAGGAATAAACGGGTCATTTTCGGGTTGGCAGGCTGTAACTAATGGGGTACCGCAAGGATCAGTGCTTGGGCCTCAGCTATTCACAATCTACATCAATGATTTGGATGAGGGGACCAAATGTAATATAGCCAAGTTTGCTGATGATACAAAGCTGGGTGGGAATGTAAGTTGTGAGGAGGATACAAGGAGGCTTCAAGGGGATATAGACAGGCTAAGTGAGTGGGCAAGAACAGGGCAAATGGAATATAATGTGGAGAAATGCGAAGTTATGCACTTCAGTAGGAAAAATAGAAAAGCAGAGTATTTTTTAAATGGTGAGAGATTGGGAAATGTTGGTGTTCAGAGGGACCTGGGTGTCCTTGTACATGAATCACTGAAAGTTAACATGCAGGTACAGCAAGCAATTAGGAAAGCAAATGGTATGTTGGCCTTTATTACAAGAGGATTTGAGTATAAGAGTAAAGACGTCTTACTGAAATTATATAGGGCCTTGGTGAGACCGCACCTGGAGTATTGTGTACAGTTTTGGTCTCCTTATCTAAGGAAGGATATACTTGCCATAGAAGGAGTGCAGCGAAGGTTCACCAGACTGATTCCTGGGATGGGGGGATTGTCCTATGAGGAGAGATTGAGTAGACTAGGCCTATATTCTCTAGAGTTTAGAAGAATGAGAGGTGATCTCATTGAAACATACAAAATTCTTAAGGGGCTTGACAGGGTAGATGCAAGGAGGATGTTTCCCCTGGCTGGAGAGTCTAGAACCAGGGGTCACAGTCTCAGGATAAGGGGTTGACCATTCAGGACTGAGATGAGGAGGAATTTCTTCACACAGAGGGTGGTGAATCTTTAGAATTCTCTACCCCAGAGGGCTGTGGAGGCTCAGTCGTTGAGTATATTCAAGACAGAGATCGATAGATTTTTGGACTCTAAGGGAATCGAGGGATATGGGGATCGGGCAGGAAAGTGGAGTTGAGGTCGATGATCAGCCATGATCTTATTGAATGGCGGAGGAGGCTCGAAGGGCCGAAGGGCCTACTCCTGCTCCTAATTCTTATGTCAAAGGTGGAAGAGTGGGAAGGGGGATTCAAAGAAGGGCCGAGTCTGAAAAGAGGAGGGGCTCGTGTGGAGAAGGCCATAAAATAACTCACGGAATACGGGTTTTATGGCAAGAGATACAGAATATAAAAGCCAAGACGTAATGGTGAATCTATATAAAGCCGTTGGAGGACTGTGCGCAGTTTTGGGCTCCACACTGTCGGATAGATATTGAGGCAATGGAGAGGGTACAACACAGATTCTCTCGGATGCTGCCTCGTATGAGGAAATGCGAATACAAAGAAAGACTGGAATAATTGGGACTATTCTTGTTAGAACAGAGGAGGTAATGCCGTGATTTGACGAAGGTGTTTAAAATGAGGAAGCGATGGGACAGAGGACATTTAGGACTGAGCTGAGGAGGAATGTCTTCACTCAGAGGGCGGTGAACCTGTGGAATTCTCTACCCCAGAAGGCTGTGGAGGCCAAGTCACTGAATATATTTAAGAAGGAGATAGATAGATTTCTAGACACAAAAGGCATCAAGGGGTATGGGGAGAGAGCGGGAATATGGTATTGAGATAGAGGATCAGCCATGATCATATTGAATGGCGGAGCAGGCTCGAAGGGCCGAATGGCCGACTCCTGCTCCTATTTGTCTATGTTTCTATGTTTCTAGTATACAGAAATAAACAGAGCTGTAAGATTGAATATAAAGCAATTAAGGCAGAGAGTAGGGGATTGATTTTAACAGTTCCTGCCAGGCGGGAAACGGGTGTCTGTCGGTCGGCTGTCCATTTACACCCGGCCTGATTTTCCTCTCCGTTCAGTGTGTGTAATGCAGAAGGCCGACCCGATTGCCCCCCCCGCCCTTCGCATATCCTGTCCAACGAGAACAATTGATAATCAGCTCAGAGGAGAAGCCGATTTACACAGGGGGGTTGTGAGGGTGTGGCGTGTTTGACAGAAGTTGGTGAGTGAAGCAGAGACCATGGCGACATTTAAGCACAGGTTCGGCAGGTGGGTGAAGGAACGGGGGATAAAGGGATTCGGGAGCAGAGCGGACTGCATCTCACCAACACGGACTGGTTGGGCCAACTGGTGTAATCGCTATGTTGGCATGTTGGGCTAGAGAAGGTTGTAAGGACAGGAGAAGGGCAAGGAGAAGATTGAAAATGAAGACGATGATTTTACAGAAATTCATTAGAAGGTGGGAGGCATCGGACCTTTACTTAAAGAGTGACTAATGTGTGGGCTAACCTTTTTTTTTATTCGTTCCTGGGATGTCAGCATCGCTGGCAAGGCCTTTATTTATTGCCCATCCCTAATTGTCCTCGAGAAGGTGGTGGTGAGCCGTCTTCTTGAACTGCTGCAGTCCGTGTGGTGAAGGTGCTCCCACAGCGCTGTTAGGGAGGGAGTTCCAGGATTTTGACCCAGCGACGATGAATCAACGGCCCGATATATTTCCAAGTCAGGATGGTGTGTGTGATTTGGAGGGGAACTTGGAGGTGGTGGTGTTCCCAGGCGCCTGCTGCCCTTGTCCTTCTAGGTGGCAGAGGTCGCGGGTTTGGGAGGTGCTGCCGAAGAAGCCTCGGCGAGTTGCTGCAGCGCATCTTGTAGATGGTCCACACTGCAGCCACGGTGCGCCGGTGGTGGAGGGAGTGAATGTTTAAGGTGGCGGATGGGGTGCCGATCAAGCGGGCTGCTTTGTCCCGGATGGTTCAGGCATAGCAATAGGGACAGAAACTCCCGTGGATTGCTGCTGGACAGATGGAGGGCAAGGGCAGGAGCCGCCTCAATTAGGAGGACTCTACGATTGAATAGCCTGCTGAGAGTGAAGCGCAGCCCCAGAAAGTCTTCGGTGCGTGCAGAGCTGCACCAGGAGAGGAGAAAGGATGAGAAAACTGTGGGGTGGGCGGGAGGGAGCCTTTTTGCCAGGGTCGTTTGACGTGCAGTGATTGCAGGTTGCAGTTCCGCACTTCCAAAGGATTAGTGAAGAGGAAAGCGCTGTGCACTCGAGTGATTTGTGTTGTGAATTTGTCATCATTGTTTAATGCTAGCAGACAGCCCCTCTTGTCTGCTGGGGATTTAATGCTGCTTTGATGATTAAGGGCAAGGGTGGTTGGCTGTGCAGTGGAAGTGCACGTACTGTTTTCTGCTGATGCCCAAAGTGAGATTTAATGGCTCGAAGTTCCTCACAGACAGTAGCTACCCCCCCGTTCCCGCCCCTCACTCTCGCTCCTGGTAAATCACCCATCCCATGTCCGATGGTCACATAATCCCTTTGCTGAGTTGTTGCCGGGAATTTTAGTGGCAGTGATTTGAGGTGATTGGGCTTCCAGCGGAAGAACGATGACAGTTTTGAGTCGATGGAGTTAGTCAAGTAATGCAGCCACTTTCATAGAATCCTAGACTGACATGGCACAGAAGGAGGCCATTCGGCCCATCGGGCCTGTGCCGGCTCTTTGAAAGACCTATCCCTTTAGTCCCACTCCCCCCTGCTCTTTCCCCATCAAGTATCTGCAAGATAGTTGACTATTTATTTCTAGTTGACCATTTTCCCATCAGGCCCTGCCTGTTTACGGTAACATTTGCACCACAGAAGTGCCAGGCAATGACTATCTCCAACAAGCGAGAGTCTAACCACCTCCTCTTGACATTCAATGGCATTACCATCGCCAAATCCCTTACTATCAACATCCTGGGGGTCACCATTGACCAGAAACTTAACCGGGCCAGCCACATAAATACTGTGGCAACAAGAGCAGGTCAGAGGCTGGGTATTCTGCGGCGAGTGTCTCACCTCCTGACTCCCCAAAGCCTTTCCACCATCTACAAGGCACAAGTAAGGAGTGTGATGGAATACTCTCCACTTGCCTGGATGAATGCAGCTCCAACAACACTCAAGAAGCTCGACACCATCCAGGACAAAGCAGCCCGCTTGATCGGCACCCCATCCACCACCTTAAACATTCACTCCCTCCACCACCGGCGCACCGTGGCTGCAGTGTGGACCATCTACAAGATGCACTGCAGCAACTCGCCAAGGCTTCTTCGGCAGCACCTCCCAAACCCGCGACCTCTTCCACCTAGAAGGACAAGGGCAGCAGGCACACGGGAACACCACCACCTCCAAGTTCCCCTCCAAGTCACACACACCATCCTGACTTGCGAATATATCGGCCGTTCCTTCATCGTCGCTGGGTCAAAATCCTGGAACTCCCTCCCTAACAGTCCTGGGGCCAATATTTATCCCTCAACCAACATCACTAAAACAGATGATCTGGTCGTTATCACATTGCTGTTTGTGGGAGCTTGCTGTGCGCAAATTGGCTGCCGTGTTTCCTACATTACAACAGTGACCACACTTCAAGAAAGTACTTCATTGGCTGTAAAGCACTTTGGGACGTCCGGCGGTCGTGAAAGGCGCTGGAGAAATGTAAGCCTTTTTATTAAATGAAAAAAAACCTTTTCCCAATAGGCTAAAATATTGTCCTTTTAGTTTTTTAATCTGAGCAGCACCACATGAAATACTGCGAGTCAAACACAGCTCGTTGAAGTTTATCAGACTCGTGAAAAAGCCGAATACTGAAAAGTTTTTTTTGGCTGGGTTTGGAATGTACTGGTTGTTTTCTCAAGTGTTGAGTGCTGGATAATAGAGAGTGATGGTAGCATGTGTGAGCCTTTTCACTTGTCCCCTTTCACAATCAAAAGAACTCGGATCCATGCTTGACGGACGTCTTAATCCACACCTTGTGTGTAAAGTGATCAGAACACACAAATAAAATGAACTGCCCGGGCTTGGAAAAGCCAGTGAAGCGAAACCCTCGCATTATAATCCCGGCAGCTTTTCAAAAAAATAAAATAATAACCTTTTCATCCCTTTTATTTCTGTTGATTTTTATGATTCCCATCCTGTCAGTTGGCCTGCATCGCCTCAGTCACTGAACTGACAGCTTCCATCCACTGACGAGGGAGGCTAACCTTTGCTTAAAGGCAACATCTGGCCTGGGGTTGACCAGGATTAGAATGCTGTAAATATTTTCCCTTTGGCGAGAATGGAATGGCCGTGTGTTGAAAAGAAGAATGTCGCTATTGTTTGCGGGCATGCTCCTCGCTCGGTGCAGAATGGGGTCCTGCAGTCACTGGGACCTTCTCCCTTCAACGCCTGTCTTTACAAACCCGGTGGTCAGAGCTCGTGTGGGGAATGTGCGACTCCACTGTAAGATCTGGAGTGTCTCGCCTCTTTGGGATTGCCTGCGTGTCCTTATCTGCGCTGACTCATTGGAATGGCCACTGGAAAGGAAAGCAGCAGTCCCTAACGTGGGCTGGGCCTGCCCGCTAGATGTTCCAGTAATTGCGTTCGCCTGAGGTTCATGCTGCTTTTCCGATGGCAGGAGGAGCAGGCGTGGTCTGGGCCATTGAAAGACATCGGAAAAGCCCATTCGGTCCGACACTCCTGTCTTCTTCATAGAGCAATCCCATTAACCTAGCATCACGCCACATCCCTCACCCTCACCGACCCTACTCCCACATCCCTCACCCTCACCGACCCTACTCCCACATCCCTCACCCTCACCCACCCACCTCCCACATCCCTCACCCTCACCCACCCACCTCCCACATCCCTCACCCTCACCTACCCTACTCCCACATCCCTCAGCCCCACCCACCCACCTCCCACATCCCTCACCCTCACCGACCCTACTCCCACATCCCTCACCCTCACCCACCCTACTCCCACATCCCTCACCCTCACCCACCCTACTCCCACATCCCTCACCCTCACCGACCCTACTCCCACATCCCTCACCCTCACCGACCCTACTCCCACATCCCTCACCCTCACCTACCCACCTCCCACATCCCTCACCCTCACCGACCCTACTCCCACATCCCTCACCCTCACCTACCCTACTCCCACATCCCTCACCCTCACCGACCCTACTCCCACATCCCTCACCCTCACCGACCCACCTCCCACATCCCTCACCCTCACCGACCCTACTCCCACATCCCTCACCCTCACCTACCCACCTCCCACATCCCTCACCCTCACCGACCCTACTCCCACATCCCTCACCCTCACCTACCCACCTCCCACATCCCTCACCCTCACCGACCCTACTCCCACATCCCTCACCCTCACCGACCCTACTCCCACATCCCTCACCCTCACCGACCCACCTCCCAAATCCCTCAACCCCCCTACCCGCCATCTCCCCATATCCCTCAGCCCCACCCACCCGCCTTCTCCCCATATCCCTCAGCCCCACCCACCCGCCTTCTCCCCATATCCCTCAACCCCACCCACCCGCCTTCTCCCCATATCCCTCAATTGCTTCTCTCTCCAGAAGCGCATTTAATTGCATCTCGGCCCATCTCATATTGTCCGCTTCAGTGTCCATCCCTGCCGCTTAATCATCGACGTGATTGCCCTTTGAATGAACAACTTCCTGCTCACTTTCCTGCTTTTTCCTGATTTCCTCAATTGATCTCGTGCCTCCTGGGATTTGAACCTCTCCTCACAGTGCACACTTTGACTGGATCAGCACCCTCTGTCTTGTAAACTTCAGCCTGATGCTCCCAGCTGCTGAATTACTGTGCAGTGTTCCATCACATAACTGGCAATCCTTTTATTGGAACACTTTGTAGACAATAAGATTTGACTGAAATATTACCGCAATTTAATAGGAGGGGACCAGACTCGCTGGGCCGCAGTGGGATTTTCCACTTTTTCAACCGTTGTGTCTCTGGACTCCCGGCTTCTTTGTATTGCTTTACCTGTTCCATCGCCAGCTATCTCTCCGATTTTCTCCCCCTCCCCTCTTCTTCTGAAGGTGTTACTTTGCCTCACTAGGGTACAGTTTGGCAGTTTCCCTCCGGCACCTCACCAAAGTGGCCATTATTCAAGCGTAAGCCTCGACGGCAGCTATCCAACTGTGGAGGTCTTCCCAGGCAAGTGTGCTGCCATCCTCGCCCCCAACAGCCGTACACTTTCAGTCGGGGTTGCTGTATCGTCACCAGGAGACTGAGTCAGTGTTCTGTTCCCTAATCGAAGGATGCTGTGGCCAATTAAGGCGGCCCTATGGGACTGAAGCAAGCCAACTCTGCACAGACCAGGGCTTTCAATGGAACCCTTGCTGGACTGTGTGGCTCAGGCGATGGAGACTAAACGTGAGCCATGAGGACACGGTGCTCTTTGATCAGAACATCAGGAAGTTATTGGATGATGGGAGTGTATATATTGTGAGATGTGTGTTACAGTTCAGACTCTCACCTAATCCCTGTCTATACGTCTTCTCAGAAAAACGTTTCCACAGGCAAATCAGTGCCTCCTATGATCAATATCTTACATAGGCGTAGGAGGAGTGTGTAACTTACATAGGAGGAGTGTGTAACTTACATAGGAGGAGTGTGTAACTTACATAGGAGAGGTGTGTGTAACTTACATAGGAGGAGTGTGTAACTTACATAGGAGAGGAGTGTGTAACTTACATAGGAGTGTGTAACTTACATAGGAGGAGTGTGTAACTTACATAGGAGGAGTGTGTAACTTACATAGGAGAGGAGTGTGTAACTTACATAGGAGTGTGTAACTTACATAGGAGGAGTGTGTAACTTACATAGGAGGAGTGTGTAACTTACATGGGAGGAGTGTGTAACTTACATAGGAGGAGTGTGTAACTTACATAGGAGGAGTGTGTAACTTACATAGGAGGAGTGTGTAACTTACATAGGAGGAGTGTGTAACTTACATAGGAGGAGTGTGTAACTTACATAGGAGAGGAGTGTGTAACTTACATAGGAGAGGAGTGTGTAACTTACATAGGAGGAGTGTGTAACTTACATAGGAGAGGAGTGTGTAACTTACATAGGAGAGGAGTGTGTAACTTACATGGGAGGAGTGTGTAACTTACATAGGGAGGAGTGTGTAACTTACATAGGAGAGGAGTGTGTAACTTACATAGGAGAGGAGTGTGTAACTTACATAGGAGAGGAGTGTGTAACTTACATAGGAGGAGTGTGTAACTTACATAGGAGAGGAGTGTGTAACTTACATAGGAGAGGAGTGTGTAACTTACATAGGAGGAGTGTGTAACTTACATAGGAGAGGAGTGTGTAACTTACATAGGAGGAGTGTGTAACTTACATAGGAGGAGTGTGTAACTTACATAGGAGGAGTGTGTAACTTACATAGGAGAGGAGTGTGTAACTTACATAGGAGGAGTGTGTAACTTACATAGGAGGAGTGTGTAACTTACATAGGAGAGGAGTGTGTAACTTACATAGGAGGAGTGTGTAACTTACATAGGAGGAGTGTGTAACTTACATAGGAGGAGTGTGTAACTTACATAGGAGGAGTGTGTAACTTACATAGGAGGAGTGTGTAACTTACATAGGAGAGGAGTGTGTAACTTACATAGGAGAGGAGTGTGTAACTTACATAGGAGGAGTGTGTAACTTACATAGGAGAGGAGTGTGTAACTTACATAGGAGAGGAGTGTGTAACTTACATGGAGAGGAGTGTGTAACTTACATAGGAGAGGAGTGTGTAACTTACATAGGAGAGGAGTGTGTAACTTACATAGGAGAGAGTGTGTAACTTACATAGGAGAGGAGTGTGTAACTTACATAGGAGGAGTGTGTAACTTACATAGGAGAGGAGTGTGTAACTTACATAGGAGAGGAGTGTGTAACTTACATAGGAGGAGTGTGTAACTTACATAGGAGAGGAGTGTGTAACTTACATAGGAGGAGTGTGTAACTTACATAGGAGTGGAGTGTGTAACTTACATAGGAGGAGTGTGTAACTTCATGGGAGAGTGTGTAACTTACATAGGAGGAGTGTGTAACTTACATAGGAGAGGAGTGTGTAACTTACATAGGGAGGAGTGTGTAACTTACATAGGAGAGGAGTGTGTAACTTACATGGAGGAGTGTGTAACTTACATAGGAGGAGTGTGTAACTTACATAGGAGAGGAGTGTGTAACTTACATAGGAGGAGTGTGTAACTTACATAGGAGGGAGTGTGTAACTTACATAGGAGGAGTGTGTAACTTACATAGGAGGAGTGTGTAACTTACATAGGGAGGAGTGTGTAACTTACATAGGAGAGGAGTGTGTAACTTACATAGGAGGAGTGTGTAACTTACATAGGAGGAGTGTGTAACTTACATAGGAGAGGAGTGTGTAACTTACATAGGAGGAGTGTGTAACTTACATAGGGAGGAGTGTGTAACTTACATAGGAGGAGTGTGTAACTTACATAGGAGAGGAGTGTGTAACTTACATAGGAGAGGAGTGTGTAACTTACATAGGAGGAGTGTGTAACTTACATGGGAGGAGTGTGTAACTTACATGGGAGGAGTGTGTAACTTACATAGGAGAGGAGTGTGTAACTTACATAGGAGAGGAGTGTGTAACTTACATAGGAGGAGTGTGTAACTACATAGGAGGAGTGTGTAACTTACATGGGAGGAGTGTGTAACTTACATAGGAGAGGAGTGTGTAACTTACATGGGAGGAGTGTGTAACTTACATAGGAGAGGAGTGTGTAACTTACATAGGAGGAGTGTGTAACTTACACAGGAGAGGAGTGTGTAACTTACATAGGAGGAGTGTGTAACTTACACAGGAGAGGAGAGTGTAACTTACATCGGAGAGGAGTGTGTAACTTACATAGGAGAGGAGTGTGTAACTTACATGGGAGGAGTGTGTAACTTACATAGGAGGAGTGTGTAACTTACATAGGAGGAGTGTGTAACTTACATAGGAGAGGAGTGTGTAACTTACATGGGAGAGGAGTGTGTAACTTACATAGGAGAGGATGTGCAACTACATAGGAGAGGAGTGTGTAACTTACATAGAGGAGTGTGTAACTTACATAGGAGAGGAGTGTGCAACTTACATAGGAGAGGAGTGTGTAACTTACATAGGAGAGGAGTGTGTAACTTACATGGGAGGAGTGTGTAACTTACATAGGAGGAGTGTGTAACTTACATAAGAGAGGAGTGTGCAACTTACATAGGAGAGGAGTGTGTAACTTACATAGGAGGAGTGTGTAACTTACATAGAGAGGAGTGTGTAACTTACATAGGAGAGGAGTGTGTAACTTACATAGGAGAGGAGTGTGTAACTTACATAGGAGGAGTGTGTAACTTACATAGGAGAGGAGTGTGTAACTTACATAGAGAGTGTGTAACTACAGAGGAGTGTGTAACTTACATAGGGGAGGAGTGTGTAACTTACATAGGAGGAGTGTGTAACTTACAGTGGAGAGGAGTGTGTAACTACATGGGAGGCGTGTGGTATACTACATAGGAGAGAGTGTGTAACTTACATTGGGAGAGAGTGGTGTAACTTACAGAGGAGAGGGATGTGTAACTTACATAGGAGAGGAGGTGGAACTTACATAGGAGAGGAGTGTGTAACTACATAGGAGAGGAGTGTGTAACTTACATAGAGAGGAGTGTGTAACTTGCATAGGAGGGAGTGTGTAACTTACATGGAGGAGTGTGTAACTTACATAGGAGAGGAGTGTGTAACTGACATAGGAGGAGTGTGTAACTTACATAGGAGAGGAGTGTGTAACCTTATCAGGAGAGGGAGTGTGTAAGCTTACATAGGAGGGAGAGTTGTGTAACTACATAGGGAGGGAGTGTGTAACTTACATAGGAGAGGAGTGTGTAACTTACATAGGAGAGGAGTGTGTAACTACATAGGAGGAGTGTGCTACTTACATAGGAGGAGTGTGTAACTTACATAGAGAGGAGTGTGTAAACTTACATAGGAGGAGTGTGTAACTTACAGAGGAGAGGGTGTGTAACTAAATAGGGAGGAGTGTGTAACTTACATAGGAGAGGAGTGTGTAACTTACATAGGAGAGAGTGTGTAACTTACATAGGAGGAGTGTGTAACTTACATAGGAGGAGTGTGTAACTTACATAGAGAGGAGTGTGTAACTTACATAGGAGAGGAGTGTGTAACTTACATAGGAGGGAGTGTGTAACTTACATAGGAGGAGTGTGTAACTTACATAGGAGAGGAGTGTGTAACTTACATAGGAGAGGAGTGTGTAACTTACATAGGAGGAGTGTGTAACTTACATAGGAGAGGAGTGTGTAACTTACATAGGAGGAGTGTGTACTTACTAGGAGAGGAGTGTGTAACTTACATAGGAGGAGTGTGTAACTTACATAGGAGAGGAGTGTGTAACTTACATGGAGGAGTGTGTAACTTACATAGGGAGGAGTGTGTAACTTACATAGGAGAGGAGTGTGTAACTTACATAGGAGAGGAGTGTGTAACTTACATAGGAGAGGAGTGTGTAACTTACATAGGAGAGGAGTGTGTAAACTTACATAGGAGAGGAGTGTGTAACTTACATAGGAGGAGTGTGTAACTTACATAGGAGGAGTGTGTAACTTACATAGGAGAGGAGTGTGTAACTTACATAGGAGAGGAGTGTGTAACTTACATAGGAGGAGTGTGTAACTTACATAGGAGAGGAGTGTGTAACTTACATAGGAGAGGAGTGTGTAACTTACATAGGAGGAGTGTGTAACTTACATGGGAGGAGTGTGTAACTTACATAGGAGGAGTGTGTAACTTACATAGGAGAGGAGTGTGTAACTTACATAGGAGGAGTGTGTAACTTACATAGGAGGAGTGTGTAACTTACATAGGAGAGGAGTGTGTAACTTACATAGGAGGAGTGTGTAACTTACATAGGAGGAGTGTGTAACTTACATAGGAGGAGTGTGTAACTTACATAGGAGAGGAGTGTGTAACTTACATAGGAGAGGAGTGTGTAACTTACATAGGAGGAGTGTGTAACTTACATAGAGAGGAGTGTGTAACTTACATAGGAGGAGTGTGTAACTTACATAGGAGGAGTGTGTAACTTACATAGGAGGAGTGTGTAACTTACATAGGGAGGAGTGTGTAACTTACATAGGAGGAGTGTGTAACTTACATAGGAGGAGTGTGTAACTTACATAGGAGAGGAGTGTGTAACTTACATAGGAGAGGAGTGTGTAACTTACATAGGAGAGGAGTGTGTGACACTTACATAGGAGAGGAGTATAGTACACTTGCATAGGAGGAGTGTGTAACTTACATAGGAGAGAGTGTGTAACTTACATAGGAGGATGTGTGTAACTTACATAGGAGGAGTGTGTAACTTACATAGGAGAGGAGTGTTGTAACTTACATAGAGAGGAGTGTGTAACTTACATAGGAGGACGTGTGTAACTTGCATAGGAGGAGTGTGTAACTTACATATGAGAGGAGTGTGTAACTTACAAAGAGAGGAGTGTGAACTTACAAGGAGAGGAGTGTGTAACTTACATAGGAGGACGTGTTGTAACTTACATCAGGAGGAGAGTGTAACTTACATCAGGAGAGGATGTGTGTAACTTACATAGGAGGGAGTGTGTAACTTACATAGAGAGGAGTGTGTAACTTACATAGGAGGAGTGTGTAACTTACATAGGAGCGAGTGTGTAAACTTACATAGGAGGAGTGAGTACACTTGCATAGGAGGATGTGTGTAACTTACATAGAGAGGAGTGTGTAACTTACATAGGAGGAGTGTGTGTAACTTACATAGGAGGATGTGTGTAACTTACATACGGAAGGAGTGTGTAACTCTACATAGGAGGAGTGTGTAACTTACATAGGAGGAGTGTGTAACTTACATAGGAGGAGTGTGTAACTTACATCGGAGAGGATGGTGTAACTTACATCGGAGAGGACGTGTGTAACCTTAAAATGAGGAGTGTGTAACTTACATAGGAGAGGAGTGTGTAACTTACATAGGAGAGGAGTGTGTAACTTACATAGGAGGAGTGTGTAACCTTACCTAGGGAGGGAGTGTGTAACTTACATAGAGGAGTGAGGAACTCTACATAGGGAGGAGAGTGTAACTTACATAGGAGAGGAGTGTGTAACTTACATAGGAGGAGTGTGTAACTTACATAGGAGGAGTGTATACTTACATAGGAGAGGAGTGTGTAAACTTCATAGGAGGAGTGTGTAACTTGGCATAGGAGGAGAGAGTAACTTACAAGGAGAGGAGTTGTGTATCTACATAGGAGGAGTGTGCTAACTTGCAATAGGGGAGTGTGTAACTTACATAGGAGAGGAGTGTGTAACTACATAGGAGGAGTGTGTACTTACATAGGAGGGAGTGTGTAACTTACATAGGAGGAGTGTGTACATAGGCTAGGAGGGATGTGTAACTTACATAGGAGGGAGTGTGAACTTACATAGGAGGAGGTGTAACTTGCATAGGAGGAGTGTGTAAACATAGCATAGAGAGGAGTGTGTAACTTACATAGGAGAGGAGAGTTACTACATAGAGAGTTAACTCATGAGGAGGAGTGTGTAACTTAGCATAGGATGGAGTGTGTAACATTGCATAGGAGGAGTGTGTAACTTACATAGGAGGAGTGAGTAACTTACTAGAGGAGGAGTGTGTAACTTACATAGGAGAGGAGTGTCGTAAACTTAACATCAGGAAGAGGAGTGTGTAACTTACATAGGAGGAGTGTGTAACTTACATAGGAGGAGTGTGTAACTTACATATGGAGAGGAGTGTGTAAACTTACATAGGAGGAGTGTGTAACTTACATAGGAGGAGTGTGTAACTTACATGGGAGGAGTGTGTTACTTACATGGAGAGGAGTGTGTAACTTACATAGGAGTGAGTGTGTAACTTACATAGGAGGAGTGTGTAACTTACATAGGAGTGGAGGTGTAAACTTACATAGGAGGAGTGTGTAACTTACATAGGAGGAGTGTGTAACTTACTAGGAGGAGTGTGTAACTTACTTAGGAGAGGAGTGTGTAACTTACATAGGAGAGGAGTGTGTAACATGCATAGGAGAGGAGTGTGTAACTTACATAGGAGGGAGTGTGTAACTTACATAGGAGAGGAGTGTGTAACTTACATAGGAGGAGTGTGTAAACTTCATAGGAGGAGTGTGTAACTTACATAGAGAGGAGTGTGTAACTTACATAGGAGGAGTGTGAACTTACATAGGGAGGAGTGTGTAACTTACATAGGGTAGAGGAGTGTGTAACTTACATAGGAGGAGTGTGTAACTTACATAGGAGGAGTGTGTAACTTACATAGGGAGGAGTGTGTAACTTACATAGGAGAGGAGTGTGTAACTTACATAGGAGAGGAGTGTGTAACTTACATAGAGGAGTGTGTAACTTACATAGGAGAGGAGGTGTGTAACTTACATAGGGAGGAGAGGTGTGTAACATTACATGGGTGCGAGTGTGTAACTTACATAGGAGAGGAGTGTGTAATTCTAGGAGAGGAGTGTGTAACTTACATAGGAGAGGAGTGTGTAACTTACATAGGAGGAGTGTGTAACTTACATAGGAGGAGTGTGTAACTTACATAGGAGTGGAGTGTGTAACTTACATAGAGAGGAGTGTGCTAACTTACATAGGAGGAGTGTGTAACTTACATAGGAGGAGTGTGTAACTTACATAGGAGAGGAGTGTGTAACTACATAGGAGGAGTGTGTAACTTACATAGGGAGCGAGTTGTGTAACCTTACATAGGAGGAGTGTGTAACTTACATAGGGAGGAGTGTGTAACTTACATAGGGAGGAGCTGTGTTAACTTACATGGGAGGAGTGTGTAACTTACATTGGAGAGGAGTGTGTAACTTATCTATGGGAAGGAGTGTGTAACTTACATAGGAGGAGTGTGTAACTTACGATAGGAGGAGGAGATGAGTGTGTAACTTACCATAGGAGAGGAGTGTGTAACTTACATGGGAGGAGTGTGTAACTTACATAGGGAGGAGTGTGTAACTTACATAGGAGGAGTGTGTAACTTACATAGGAGAGGAGTGTGTAACTTACATAGGAGGAGTGTGTAACTTACATAGGAGAGAGTGTGTAACTTACATAGGAGGAGTGTGTAACATACATAGGAGAGGAGTGTGTAACTTACATGGAGAGGAGTGTGTAACTTACATAGGAGGAGTGTGTAACTTACATAGGAGGAGTGTGTAACTTACATAGGAGAGGAGTGTGTAACTTACATAGGAGAGGAGTGTGTAACTTACATAGGAGGAGTGTGTAACTTACATAGGAGGAGTGTGTAACTTACATAGGAGGAGTGTGTACCTTACATAGGAGAGGAGTGTGTAACTTACATAGGAGAGGAGTGTGTAACTTACATAGGAGAGGAGTGTGTAACTTACATAGGAGGAGTGTGTAACTTACATAGGAGAGGAGTGTGTAACTTACATAGGAGGGAGTGTGTAACTTACATAGGAGGAGTGTGTAATTACATGGGAGGAGTGTGTAACTTACATGGAGGAGTGTAGTAACTTACATAGGAGAGGAGTGTGTAACTTACATAGGGAGGAGTGTGTAACTTACATAGAGAGGAGTGTGTAACTTACATCGGAGAGGAGTGTGTAACTACATAGGAGAGAGATGTAACTTACATAGGAGAGAGTGTGTAACTTACATAGGAGAGGAGTGTGTAACTTACATAGGAGAGGAGTGTGTAACTTACATAGGAGGAGTGTGTAACTTACATAGGAGAGGAGTGTGTAACTTACATGGGAGAGGAGTGTGTAACTTACATAGGAGAGGAGTGTGTAACTTACATAGGAGAGGAGTGTGTAACTTACATAGGAGAGGAGTGTGTAACTTACATAGGAGAGGAGTGTGTAACTTACATAGGAGAGGAGTGTGTAACTTACATAGGAGGAGTGTGTAACTTACATAGGAGGAGTGTGTAACTTACATAGGAGGAGTGTGTAACTTACATAGGAGGAGTGTGTAACTTACATAGGAGGAGTGTGTAACTTACATAGGAGAGGAGTGTGTAACTTACATAGGAGAGGAGTGTGTAACTTACATAGGAGAGGAGTGTGTAACTTACATAGGAGAGGAGTGTGTAACTTACATAGGAGGAGTGTGTAACTTACATAGGAGGAGTGTGTAACTTACATAGGAGGAGTGTGTAACTTACATAGGAGAGGAGTGTGTAACTTACATAGGAGAGGAGTGTGTAACTTACATAGGAGGAGTGTGTAACTTACATAGGAGAGGAGTGTGTAACTTACATAGGAGGAGTGTGTAACTTACATAGGAGGAGTGTGTAACTTACATAGGAGAGGAGTGTGTAACTTACATAGGAGAGGAGTGTGTAACTTACATAGGAGAGGAGTGTGTAACTTACATAGGAGGAGTGTGTAACTTACATAGGAGGAGTGTGTAACTTACATCGGAGAGGAGTGTGTAACTTACATAGGAGAGGAGTGTGTAACTTACATAGGAGAGGAGTGTGTAACTTACATAGGAGAGGAGTGTGTAACTTACATAGGAGGAGTGTGTAACTTACATGGGAGGAGTGTGTAACTTACATAGGGAGGAGTGTGTAACTTACATAGGAGAGGAGTGTGTAACTTACATAGGAGGAGTGTGTAACTTACATAGGAGAGGAGTGTGTAACTTACATAGGAGGAGTGTGTAACTTACATAGGAGAGGAGTGTGTAACTTACATAGGAGGAGTGTGTAACTTACATAGGAGGAGTGTGTAACTTACATAGGAGGAGTGTGTAACTTACATAGGAGGAGTGTGTAACTTACATAGGAGGAGTGTGTAACTTACATAGGAGGAGTGTGTAACTTACATAGGAGGAGTGTGTAACTTACATAGGAGGAGTGTGTAACTTACATGGGAGGAGTGTGTAACTTACATGGGAGGAGTGTGTAACTTACATAGGAGGAGTGTGTAACTTACATAGGAGAGGAGTGTGTAACTTACATGGGAGGAGTGTGTAACTTACATGGGAGGAGTGTGTAACTTACATAGGAGAGGAGTGTGTAACTTACATAGGAGGAGTGTGTAACTTACATAGGAGGAGTGTGTAACTTACATAGGAGGAGTGTGTAACTTACATGGGAGGAGTGTGTAACTTACATGGGAGGAGTGTGTAACTTACATAGGAGGAGTGTGTAACTTACATGGGAGGAGTGTGTAACTTACATAGGAGGAGTGTGTAACTTACATAGGAGAGGAGTGTGTAACTTACATAGGAGAGGAGTGTGTAACTTACATAGGAGGAGTGTGTAACTTACATAGGAGAGGAGTGTGTAACTTACATAGGAGAGGAGTGTGTAACTTACATAGGAGGAGTGTGTAACTTACATAGGAGAGGAGTGTGTAACTTACATAGGAGGAGTGTGTAACTTACATAGGAGGAGTGTGTAACTTACATAGGAGGAGTGTGTAACTTACATAGGAGGAGTGTGTAACTTACATAGGAGGAGTGTGTAACTTACATAGGAGGAGTGTGTAACTTACATAGGAGGAGTGTGTAACTTACATAGGAGAGGAGTGTGTAACTTACATAGGAGAGGAGTGTGTAACTTA
Source organism: Squalus acanthias (assembly GCA_030390025.1). NCBI lineage: Eukaryota > Metazoa > Chordata > Chondrichthyes > Squaliformes > Squalidae > Squalus > Squalus acanthias. The sequence goes on along the minus strand of CM059450.1, from coordinate 27,013,290 downwards.
CATAGGAGAGGAGTGTGTAACTTACATAGGAGAGGAGTGTGTAACTTACATGGGAGGAGTGTGTAACTTACATAGGAGAGGAGTGTGTAACTTACATAGGAGAGGAGTGTGTAACTTACATAGGAGGAGTGTGTAACTTACATCGGAGAGGAGTGTGTAACTTACATGGGAGGAGTGTGTAACTTACATCGGAAAGGAGTGTGCAACTTACATAGGAGTGTGTAACTTACATAGGAGGAGTGTGTAACTTACATAGGAGGAGTGTGTAACTTACATAGGAGGAGTGTGTAACTTACATAGGAGAGGAGTGTGTAACTTACATAGGAGAGGAGTGTGTAACTTACATAGGAGAGGAGTGTGTAACTTACATAGGAGTGTGTAACTTACATAGGAGGAGTGTGTAACTTACATAGGAGGAGTGTGTAACTTACATAGGAGAGGAGTGTGTAACTTACATAGGAGAGGAGTGTGTAACTTACATCGGAGAGGAGTGTGTAACTTACATAGGAGGAGTGTGTAACTTACATCGGAAGGAGTGTGTAACTTACATAGGAGGAGTGTGTAACTTACATAGGAGAGGAGTGTGTAACTTACATAGGAGAGGAGTGTGTAACTTACATAGGAGGAGTGTGTAACTTACATAGGAGAGGAGTGTGTAACTTACATAGGAGGAGTGTGTAACTTACATCGGAAAGGAGTGTGTAACTTACATAGGAGGAGTGTGTAACTTACATAGGAGAGGAGTGTGTAACTTACATAGGAGGAGTGTGTAACTTACATAGGAGAGGAGTGTGTAACTTACATAGGAGAGGAGTGTGTAACTTACATAGGAGAGGAGTGTGTAACTTACATAGGAGGAGTGTGTAACTTACATAGGAGGAGTGTGTAACTTACATAGGAGGAGTGTGTAACTTACATAGGAGGAGTGTGTAACTTACATAGGAGGAGTGTGTAACTTACATAGGAGGAGTGTGTAACTTACATAGGAGGAGTGTGTAACTTACATGGGAGGAGTGTGTAACTTACATGGGAGGAGTGTGTAACTTACATAGGAGGAGTGTGTAACTTACATAGGAGAGGAGTGTGTAACTTACATGGGAGGAGTGTGTAACTTACATGGGAGAGGAGTGTGTAACTTACATAGGAGAGGAGTGTGTAACTTACATGGGAGGAGTGTGTAACTTACATAGGAGGAGTGTGTAACTTACATAGGAGGAGTGTGTAACTTACATGGGAGGAGTGTGTAACTTACATGGGAGGAGTGTGTAACTTACATAGGAGGAGTGTGTAACTTACATGGGAGGAGTGTGTAACTTACATAGGAGGAGTGTGTAACTTACATAGGAGAGGAGTGTGTAACTTACATAGGAGAGGAGTGTGTAACTTACATAGGAGGAGTGTGTAACTTACATAGGAGAGGAGTGTGTAACTTACATAGGAGAGGAGTGTGTAACTTACATAGGAGGAGTGTGTAACTTACATAGGAGAGGAGTGTGTAACTTACATAGGAGGAGTGTGTAACTTACATAGGAGGAGTGTGTAACTTACATAGGAGGAGTGTGTAACTTACATAGGAGGAGTGTGTAACTTACATAGGAGGAGTGTGTAACTTACATAGGAGGAGTGTGTAACTTACATAGGAGAGGAGTGTGTAACTTACATAGGAGAGGAGTGTGTAACTTACATAGGAGAGGAGTGTGTAACTTACATAGGAGGAGTGTGTAACTTACATGGGAGGAGTGTGTAACTTACATAGGAGGAGTGTGTAACTTACATAGGAGGAGTGTGTAACTTACATAGGAGGAGTGTGTAACTTCCATAGGAGTGTGTAACTTACATAGGAGAGGAGTGTGTAACTTACATAGGAGAGGAGTGTGTAACTTACATGGGAGGAGTGTGTAACTTACATAGGAGAGGAGTGTGTAACTTACATAGGAGAGGAGTGTGTAACTTACATAGGAGGAGTGTGTAACTTACATAGGAGAGGAGTGTGTAACTTACATGGGAGGAGTGTGTAACTTACATAGGAGAGGAGTGTGTAACTTACATAGGAGTGTGTAACTTACATAGGAGGAGTGTGTAACTTACATAGGAGGAGTGTGTAACTTACATAGGAGGAGTGTGTAACTTACATAGGAGAGGAGTGTGTAACTTACATAGGAGAGGAGTGTGTAACTTACATAGGAGAGGAGTGTGTAACTTACATAGGAGTGTGTAACTTACATAGGAGGAGTGTGTAACTTACATAGGAGGAGTGTGTAACTTACATAGGAGAGGAGTGTGTAACTTACATAGGAGAGGAGTGTGTAACTTACATAGGAGAGGAGTGTGTAACTTACATAGGAGAGGAGTGTGTAACTTACATAGGAGGAGTGTGTAACTTACATAGGAGAGGAGTGTGTAACTTACATAGGAGGAGTGTGTAACTTACATAGGAGGAGTGTGTAACTTACATAGGAGGAGTGTGTAACTTACATAGGAGAGGAGTGTGTAACTTACATAGGAGAGGAGTGTGTAACTTACATAGGAGAGGAGTGTGTAACTTACATAGGAGAGGAGTGTGTAACTTACATAGGAGGAGTGTGTAACTTACATAGGAGAGGAGTGTGTAACTTACATGAGAGGAGTGTGTAACTTACATAGGAGGAGTGTGTAACTTACATAGGAGAGGAGTGTGTAACTTACATAGGAGAGGAGTGTGTAACTTACATAGGAGAGGAGTGTGTAACTTACATAGGAGAGGAGTGTGTAACTTACATAGGAGAGGAGTGTGTAACTTACATAGGAGGAGTGTGTAACTTACATAGGAGAGGAGTGTGTAACTTACATAGGAGAGGAGTGTGTAACTTACATGGGAGGAGTGTGTAACTTACATGGGAGGAGTGTGTAACTTACATAGGAGGAGTGTGTAACTTACATAGGAGAGGAGTGTGTAACTTACATGGGAGGGAGTGTGTAACTTACATGAGAGGAGTGTGTAACTTACATAGGAGGAGTGTGTAACTTACATAGGAGAGGGAGTGTGTAACTTACATAGGAGAGGAGTGTGTAACTTACATAGGAGGAGTTGTGTAACTTACATAGGAGAGGAGTGTGTAACTTACATAGGAGAGGAGTGTGTAACTTACATAGGAGAGGAGTGTGTAACTTACATAGGAGGAGTGTGTAACTTACATAGGAGAGGAGTGTGTAACTTACATAGGAGAGGAGTGTGTAACTTACATAGGAGAGGAGTGTGTAACTTACATAGGAGGAGTGTGTAACTTACATAGGAGAGGAGTGTGTAACTTACATAGGAGGAGTGTGTAACTTACATAGGAGGAGTGTGTAACTTACATAGGAGGAGTGTGTAACTTACATAGGAGAGGAGTGTGTAACTTACATAGGAGAGGAGTGTGTAACTTACATAGGAGAGGAGTGTGTAACTTACATAGGAGGAGTGTGTAACTTACATGGGAGAGGAGTGTGTAACTTACATAGGAGAGGAGTGTGTAACTTACATGGGAGGAGTGTGTAACTTACATAGGAGAGGAGTGTGTAACTTACATAGGAGAGGAGTGTGTAACTTACATAGGAGGAGTGTGTAACTTACATAGGAGAGGAGTGTGTAACTTACATAGGAGGAGTGTGTAACTTACATAGGAGGAGTGTGTAACTTACATAGGAGGAGTGTGTAACTTACATAGGAGGAGTGTGTAACTTACATAGGAGGAGTGTGTAACTTACATAGGAGGAGTGTGTAACTTACAGTGGAGAGGAGTGTGTAACTTACATAGGAGGAGTGTGTAACTTACATAGGAGGAGTGTGTAACTTACATGGGAGGAGTGTGTAACTTACATAGGAGAGGAGTGTGTAACTTACATAGGAGGAGTGTGTAACTTACATGGGAGAGGAGTGTGTAACTTACATAGGAGGAGTGTGTAACTTACATAGGAGGAGTGTGTAACTTACATAGGAGGAGTGTGTAACTTACATAGGAGAGGAGTGTGTAACTTACATAGGAGAGGAGTGTGTAACTTACATAGGAGAGGAGTGTGTAACTTACATAGGAGGAGTGTGTAACTTACATAGGAGAGGAGTGTGTAACTTACATAGGAGAGGAGTGTGTAACTTACATGGGAGGAGTGTGTAACTTACATAGGAGAGGAGTGTGTAACTTACATAGGAGAGGAGTGTGTAACTTACATAGGAGGAGTGTGTAACTTACATAGGAGAGGAGTGTGTAACTTACATAGGAGGAGTGTGTAACTTACATAGGAGGAGTGTGTAACTTACATAGGAGGAGTGTGTAACTTACATAGGAGGAGTGTGTAACTTACATAGGAGGAGTGTGTAACTTACATAGGAGGAGTGTGTAACTTACATGGGAGAGGAGTGTGTAACTTACATAGGAGGAGTGTGTAACTTACATAGGAGGAGTGTGTAACTTACATGGGAGGAGTGTGTAACTTACATGGAGAGGAGTGTGTAACTTACATAGGAGGAGTGTGTAACTTACATGGGAGAGGAGTGTGTAACTTACATAGGAGGAGTGTGTAACTTACATAGGAGGAGTGTGTAACTTACATAGGAGGAGTGTGTAACTTACATAGGAGAGGAGTGTGTAACTTACATAGGAGGAGTGTGTAACTTACATAGGAGAGGAGTGTGTAACTTACATGGGAGAGGAGTGTGTAACTTACATAGGAGAGGAGTGTGTAACTTACATGGAGAGGAGTGTGTAACTTACATAGGAGGAGTGTGTAACTTACATGGAGAGGAGTGTGTAACTTACATGGGAGGAGTGTGTAACTTACATAGGAGAGGAGTGTGTAACTTACATAGGAGAGGAGTGTGTAACTTACATAGGAGAGGAGTGTGTAACTTACATAGGAGAGGAGTGTGTAACTTACATAGGAGGAGTGTGTAACTTACATGGGAGAGGAGTGTGTAACTTACATAGGAGGAGTGTGTAACTTACATGGAGAGGAGTGTGTAACTTACATAGGAGGAGTGTGTAACTTACATAGGAGGAGTGTGTAACTTACATGGGAGAGGAGTGTGTAACTTACATAGGAGGAGTGTGTAACTTACATGGGAGGAGTGTGTAACTTACATAGGAGGAGTGTGTAACTTACATAGGAGAGGAGTGTGTAACTTACATAGGAGGAGTGTGTAACTTACATAGGAGGAGTGTGTAACTTACATAGGAGAGGAGTGTGTAACTTACATAGGAGAGGAGTGTGTAACTTACATAGGAGAGGAGTGTGTAACTTACATAGGAGAGGAGTGTGTAACTTACATGGGAGGAGTGTGTAACTTACATAGGAGGAGTGTGTAACTTACATGGGAGAGGAGTGTGTAACTTACATAGGAGAGGAGTGTGTAACTTACATGGGAGAGGAGTGTGTAACTTACATAGGAGGAGTGTGTAACTTACATGGGAGAGGAGTGTGTAACTTACATAGGAGGAGTGTGTAACTTACATGGGAGAGGAGTGTGTAACTTACATAGGAGGAGTGTGTAACTTACATGGGAGAGGAGTGTGTAACTTACATAGGAGGAGTGTGTAACTTACATAGGAGGAGTGTGTAACTTACATGGGAGGAGTGTGTAACTTACATAGGAGGAGTGTGTAACTTACATAGGAGAGGAGTGTGTAACTTACATGGGAGAGGAGTGTGTAACTTACATAGGAGGAGTGTGTAACTTACATAGGAGAGGAGTGTGTAACTTACATAGGAGAGGAGTGTGTAACTTACATAGGAGGAGTGTGTAACTTACATAGGAGAGGAGTGTGTAACTTACATAGGAGGAGTGTGTAACTTACATAGGAGAGGAGTGTGTAACTTACATAGGAGGAGTGTGTAACTTACATGGGAGAGGAGTGTGTAACTTACATAGGAGGAGTGTGTAACTTACATGGGAGAGGAGTGTGTAACTTACATAGGAGGAGTGTGTAACTTACATAGGAGGAGTGTGTAACTTACATAGGAGAGGAGTGTGTAACTTACATGGGAGAGGAGTGTGTAACTTACATAGGAGGAGTGTGTAACTTACATAGGAGAGGAGTGTGTAACTTACATGGGAGAGGAGTGTGTAACTTACATAGGAGGAGTGTGTAACTTACATAGGAGGAGTGTGTAACTTACATAGGAGAGGAGTGTGTAACTTACATGGGAGAGGAGTGTGTAACTTACATAGGAGGAGTGTGTAACTTACATAGGAGAGGAGTGTGTAACTTACATGGGAGAGGAGTGTGTAACTTACATAGGAGGAGTGTGTAACTTACATAGGAGAGGAGTGTGTAACTTACATGGGAGAGGAGTGTGTAACTTACATAGGAGGAGTGTGTAACTTACATAGGAGAGGAGTGTGTAACTTACATGGGAGGAGTGTGTAACTTACATAGGAGAGGAGTGTGTAACTTACATGGGAGAGGAGTGTGTAACTTACATAGGAGGAGTGTGTAACTTACATAGGAGAGGAGTGTGTAACTTACATGGGAGAGGAGTGTGTAACTTACATGGAGGAGTGTAACTTACATAGGAGAGGAGTGTGTAACTTACATAGGAGGAGTGTGTAACTTACATAGGAGAGGAGTGTGTAACTTACATGGGAGAGGAGTGTGTAACTTACATGGGAGGAGTGTGTAACTTACATTGGAGAGGAGTGTGTAACTTACATGGGAGAGGAGTGTGTAACTTACATAGGAGGAGTGTGTAACTTACATAGGAGAGGAGTGTGTAACTTACATGGGAGAGGAGTGTGTAACTTACATGGGAGGAGTGTGTAACTTACATAGGAGAGGAGTGTGTAACTTACATGGGAGAGGAGTGTGTAACTTACATAGGAGGAGTGTGTAACTTACATAGGAGGAGTGTGTAACTTACATAGGAGAGGAGTGTGTAACTTACATAGGAGAGGAGTGTGTAACTTACATGGGAGAGGAGTGTGTAACTTACATGGGAGGAGTGTGTAACTTACATAGGAGAGGAGTGTGTAACTTACATGGGAGAGGAGTGTGTAACTTACATAGGAGGAGTGTGTAACTTACATAGGAGAGGAGTGTGTAACTTACATAGGAGGAGTGTGTAACTTACATGGGAGAGGAGTGTGTAACTTACATAGGAGGAGTGTGTAACTTACATAGGAGGAGTGTGTAACTTACATAGGAGGAGTGTGTAACTTACATAGGAGAGGAGTGTGTAACTTACATAGGAGGAGTGTGTAACTTACATAGGAGAGGAGTGTGTAACTTACATGGGAGAGGAGTGTGTAACTTACATAGGAGAGGAGTGTGTAACTTACATGGGAGAGGAGTGTGTAACTTACATAGGAGGAGTGTGTAACTTACATGGGAGAGGAGTGTGTAACTTACATGGGAGGAGTGTGTAACTTACATAGGAAGGAGTGTGTAACTTACATAGGAGAGGAGTGTGTAACTTACATAGGAGAGGAGTGTGTAACTTACATAGGAGAGGAGTGTGTAACTTACATAGGAGGAGTGTGTAACTTACATGGGAGAGGAGTGTGTAACTTACATAGGAGGAGTGTGTAACTTACATGGGAGAGGAGTGTGTAACTTACATAGGAGGAGTGTGTAACTTACATAGGAGGAGTGTGTAACTTACATGGGAGAGGAGTGTGTAACTTACATAGGAGGAGTGTGTAACTTACATGGGAGGAGTGTGTAACTTACATAGGAGGAGTGTGTAACTTACATAGGAGAGGAGTGTGTAACTTACATAGGAGGAGTGTGTAACTTACATAGGAGGAGTGTGTAACTTACATAGGAGAGGAGTGTGTAACTTACATAGGAGAGGAGTGTGTAACTTACATAGGAGAGGAGTGTGTAACTTACATAGGAGAGGAGTGTGTAACTTACATGGGAGAGGAGTGTGTAACTTACATAGGAGGAGTGTGTAACTTACATGGGAGAGGAGTGTGTAACTTACATAGGAGAGGAGTGTGTAACTTACATGGGAGAGGAGTGTGTAACTTACATAGGAGGAGTGTGTAACTTACATGGGAGAGGAGTGTGTAACTTACATAGGAGGAGTGTGTAACTTACATGGAGAGGAGTGTGTAACTTACATAGGAGGAGTGTGTAACTTACATAGGAGAGGAGTGTGTAACTTACATAGGAGGAGTGTGTAACTTACATAGGAGGAGTGTGTAACTTACATGGGAGGAGTGTGTAACTTACATAGGAGGAGTGTGTAACTTACATAGGAGAGGAGTGTGTAACTTACATGGGAGAGGAGTGTGTAACTTACATAGGAGGAGTGTGTAACTTACATAGGAGAGGAGTGTGTAACTTACATAGGAGAGGAGTGTGTAACTTACATAGGAGGAGTGTGTAACTTACATAGGAGAGGAGTGTGTAACTTACATAGGAGGAGTGTGTAACTTACATAGGAGAGGAGTGTGTAACTTACATAGGAGGAGTGTGTAACTTACATGGGAGAGGAGTGTGTAACTTACATAGGAGGAGTGTGTAACTTACATGGGAGAGGAGTGTGTAACTTACATGGGAGAGGAGTGTGTAACTTACATAGGAGGAGTGTGTAACTTACATAGGAGAGGAGTGTGTAACTTACATGGAGAGGAGTGTGTAACTTACATAGGAGGAGTGTGTAACTTACATAGGAGAGGAGTGTGTAACTTACATGGGAGAGGAGTGTGTAACTTACATAGGAGGAGTGTGTAACTTACATAGGAGAGGAGTGTGTAACTTACATGGGAGGAGTGTGTAACTTACATAGGAGAGGAGTGTGTAACTTACATAGGAGAGGAGTGTGTAACTTACATGGGAGAGGAGTGTGTAACTTACATAGGAGGAGTGTGTAACTTACATAGGAGAGGAGTGTGTAACTTACATGGGAGAGGAGTGTGTAACTTACATGGGAGGAGTGTGTAACTTACATAGGAGAGGAGTGTGTAACTTACATAGGAGGAGTGTGTAACTTACATAGGAGAGGAGTGTGTAACTTACATGGGAGAGGAGTGTGTAACTTACATGGGAGGAGTGTGTAACTTACATTGGAGAGGAGTGTGTAACTTACATGGGAGAGGAGTGTGTAACTTACATAGAGGGAGTGTGTAACTTACATAGGAGAGGAGTGTGTACTTACATAGGAGAGGGTGTGTAACTTACATAGGAGGAGTGTGTAACTTACATAGGAGAGGAGTGTGTAACTTACATGGGAGAGGAGTGTGTAACTTACATAGGGAGGAGTGTTGTAACTTACATGGAGAGGAGTGTGTAACTTACATAGGAGAGGAGTGTGTAACTTACATGGGAAGGAGTGTGTAACTTACATAGGAGGAGTGTGTAACTTACATAGGAGAGGAGTGTGTAACTTACATAGGGAGAGGAGTGTGGTAACTTACATAGGAGAGGAGTGTGTAACTTACATAGGAGAGGAGTGTTGTAACTTACATAGGAGAGGAGTGTGTAACTTACATCGGAGGAGTGTGTAACTTACATAGGAGAGGAGTGTGTAACTTACATAGGAGGAGTGTGTAACTTACATAGGAGTGAGTGTGTAACTTACATAGGAGAGGAGTGTGTAACTTACATAGGGAGGAGTGTGTAACTTACAGCAGAGGAGTGTGTAACTTACATAGGGAGAGGAGTGTTGTAACTTACATAGGAGAGGAGTGTGTAACTTACATAGGAGAGGAGTGTGTAACTTACATAGGAGAGGAGTGTGTAACTTACATAGGAGGAGTGTGTAACTTACATAGGAGAGGAGTGTGTAACTTACATAGGAGAGGAGTGTGTAACTTACATAGGAGGAGTGTGTAACTTACACAGGAGAGGAGTGTGTAACTTACATAGGAGGAGTGTGTAACTTACATAGGAGAGGAGTGTGTAACTTACATGGGAGAGGAGTGTGTAACTTACAGAGGAGAGGAGTGTGTAACTTACATGGGAGAGGAGTGTGTAACTTACATGGGAGAGGAGTGTGTAACTTACATAGGAGAGGAGTGTGTAACTTACATGGGAGGAGTGTGTTAACTTACATGGGGAGGAGTGTGCTAACTTACATAAGAGGAGTGTGTAACTTACATAGGAGAGGAGTGTGTAACCTTACATGGAGAGGAGTGTGTAACTTACATAGAGGAGTGTGTAACTTACATAGGAGGAGTGTGTAACTTACATAGGAGAGGAGTGTGTAACGTTACATAGAGGAGTGTGTAACTTACATAGGAGGAGTGTGTAACTTACATAGGAGAGGAGTGTGTAACTTACATAAGAGGAGTGTGTAACTTACATAGGAGAGGAGTGTGTAACTTACATAGGAGGAGTGTGTAACTTACATAGGAGGAGTGTGTAACTTACATAGGAGGAGTCGTGTAACTTACATAGGAGGAGTGTGTAACTTACATAGGAGGAGTGTGTAACTTACATAGGAGGAGTGTGTAACTTACATAGGAGAGGAGTGTGTAACTTACATAGGAGGAGAGTGTAACTTACATAGGAGAGGAGTGTGTAACTTACATAGGAGAGGAGTGTGTAACTTACATAGGAGGAGTGTGTAACTTACATAGGAGAGGAGTGTGTAACTTACATAGGAGAGGAGTGTGTAACTTACATAGGAGGAGTGTGTAACTTACATAGAGCAGGAGTGTGTAACTTACATAGGAGAGGAGTGTGTAACTTACAGCAGAGGAGTGTGTAACTTACATAGGAGAGGAGTGTGTAACTTACATAGGAGAGGAGTGTGTAACTTACATAGGAGAGGAGTGTGTAACTTACATAGGAGAGGAGTGTGTAAACTTACATAGGGAGGAGTGTGTAACTTACATAGGAGAGGAGTGTGTAACTTACATAGGAGAGGAGTGTGTAACTTACATAGGAGGAGTGTGTAACTTACACAGGAGAGGAGTGTGTAACTTACATAGGAGGAGTGTGTACTTACATAGGAGAGGAGTGTGTAACTTACATGGGAGAGGAGTGTGTAACTTACAGAGGAGAGGGAGCTGTGTAACTTACATGGGAGAGGAGTGTGTAACTTACATGGGATAGGGAGTGTGTAACTTACATAGGAGAGGGAGTGTGTAACTTACATGGGGAGTGTGTAAACTTACATGGGAGAGGAGTGGTGTAACTTACATAAGAGGAGTGTGTAACTTACATAGGAGAGGAGTGTGTAACTTACATGGGAGAGGAGTGTGTAACTTACATAGGAGGAGTGTGTAACTTACATAGGAGGAGTGTGTGTAACTTACATAGGAGAGGAGTGTGTAACTTACATAAGAGGAGTGTGTGTAACTTACATAGGAGGAGTGTGTAACTTACATAGGAGAGGAGTGTGTAACTTACATAAGAGGAGTGTGTAACTTACATAGGAGAGGAGTGTGTAACTTACATAGGAGGAGTGTGTAACTTACATAGGAGGAGTGTGTAACTTTACATAGGAGGAGTGTGTAACTTACATAGGAGGAGTGTGTAACTTACATAGGAAGGAGTGTGTAACTTACATAGGAGGAGTGTGTAACTTACATAGGAGAGGAGTGTGTAACTTACATAGGAGAGGAGTGTGTAACTTACATAGGAGAGGAGTGTGTAACTTACATAGGAGGAGTGTGTAACTTACTTCGGAGAGGAGTGTGTAACTTACATAGGAGAGGAGTGTGTAACTTACATAGGAGGAGTGTGTACCTTACATAGGAGAGGAGTGTGTAACTTACATAGAGAGGAGTGTGAAACTTACATAGGAGAGGAGTGTGTAACTTACATAGGAGAGGAGTGTGTAACTTACATAGGAGAGTGTGTAACTTACATAGGAGAGGAGTGTGTAACTTACATAGGAGAGGAGTGTGTAACTTACATAGGAGAGGAGTGTGTAACTTACATAGGAGAGGAGTGTGTAACTTACATAGGAGAGGAGTGTGTAACTTACATAGGAGGAGTGTGTAACTTACATCGGAAGGAGTGTGTAACTTACATAGGAGGAGTGTGTAACTTACATAGGGAGAGGAGTGTGTAACTTACATAGGGAGGAGGAGTGTGTAACTTACATAGAGAGTGTGTTGTAACTTACATAGGAGGGAGTGTGTAACTTCATAGGAGGAGTGTGTAACTTACATAGAGAAGGAGTGTGTAACTTACATAGGAGGAGTGTGTAACTTACATAGGAGAGGAGTGTGTAACTTACATAGGAGGAGTGTGTAACTTACATAGGAGAGGAGTGTGTAACTTACATAGGAGAGGAGTGTGTAACTTACATAGGAGGAGTGTGTAACTTACATAGGAGAGGAGTGTGTAACTTACATAGGAGGAGTGTGTAACTTACATAGGAGAGGAGTGTGTAACTTACATAGGAGAGGAGTGTGTAACTTACATAGGAGGAGTGTGTAACTTACATAGGAGAGGAGTGTGTAACTTACATAGGAGGAGTGTGTAACTTACATAGGAGGAGTGTGTAACTTACATAGGAGGAGTGTGTAACTTACATAGGAGGAGTGTGTAACTTACATAGGAGGAGTGTGTAACTTACATAGGAGGAGTGTGTAACTTACATAGGAGAGGAGTGTGTAACTTACATAGGAGGAGTGTGTAACTTACATAGGAGAGGAGTGTGTAACTTACATAGGAGAGGAGTGTGTAACTTACATAGGTAGGAGTGTGTAACTTACATAGGAGAGGAGTGTGTAACTTACATAGGAGAGGAGTGTGTAACTTACATAGGAGGAGTGTGTACTTACATAGGAGAGGAGTGTGTAACTTACATAGGAGAGGAGTGTGTAACTTACAGCAGAGGGAGTGTGTAACTTACATAGGAGAGGAGTGTGTAACTTACATAGGAGAGGAGTGTGTAACTTACATAGGAGAGGAGTGTGTAACTTACATTAGGAGAGGAGTGTGTAACTTACATAGGGAGGAGTGTGTAACTTACATAGGAGAGGAGTGTGTAACTTACATAGGAGAGGAGTGTGTAACTTACATAGGAGGAGTGTGTAACTTACACAGGAGAGGAGTGTGTAACTTACATAGGAGGAGTGTGTAACTTACATAGGAGAGGAGTGTGTAACTTACATAGGGAGAGGAGTGTGTAACTTACAGAGGAGAGGAGTGTGTAACTTACATAGGGAGAGGAGTGTGTAACTTACATGGGAGAGGAGTGTGTAACTTACATAGGAGAGGAGTGTGTAACTTACATGGGAGGAGTGTGTAACTTACATGGGAGAGGAGTGTGTAACTTACATAGGAGGAGTGTGTAACTTACATAGGAGAGGAGTGTGTAACTTACATGGGAGAGGAGTGTGTAACTTACATAGGAGGAGTGTGTAACTTACATAGGAGGAGTGTGTAACTTACATAGGAGAGGAGTGTGTAACTTACATAAGAGGAGTGTGTAACTTACATAGGAGGAGTGTGTAACTTACATAGGAGAGGAGTGTGTAACTTACATAAGAGGAGTGTGTAACTTACATAGGAGAGGAGTGTGTAACTTACATAGGAGGAGTGTGTAACTTACATAGGAGGAGTGTGTAACTTACATAGGAGGAGTGTGTAACTTACATAGGAGGAGTGTGTAACTTACATAGGAGGAGTGTGTAACTTACATAGGAGGAGTGTGTAACTTACATAGGAGAGGAGTGTGTAACTTACATAGGAGAGGAGTGTGTAACTTACATAGGAGAGGAGTGTGTAACTTACATAGGAGGAGTGTGTAACTTACATGGGAGGAGTGTGTAACTTACATAGGAGGAGTGTGTAACTTACATAGGAGGAGTGTGTAACTTACATAGGAGGAGTGTGTAACTTACATAGGAGAGGAGTGTGTAACTTACATAGGAGAGGAGTGTGTAACTTACATGGGAGAGGAGTGTGTAACTTACATAGGAGGAGTGTGTAACTTACATAGGAGAGGAGTGTGTAACTTACATGGGAGGAGTGTGTAACTTACATAGGAGAGGAGTGTGTAACTTACATAGGAGAGGAGTGTGTAACTTACATGGGAGAGGAGTGTGTAACTTACATAGGAGGAGTGTGTAACTTACATAGGAGAGGAGTGTGTAACTTACATGGGAGAGGAGTGTGTAACTTACATGGGAGGAGTGTAACTTACATAGGAGAGGAGTGTGTAACTTACATAGGAGGAGTGTGTAACTTACATAGGAGAGGAGTGTGTAACTTACATGGGAGAGGAGTGTGTAACTTACATGGGAGGAGTGTGTAACCTTACATGGATGAGGAGTGTGTAACTTACATGGGAGAGGAGTGTGTAACTTACATAGAAGGAGTGTGTCACTTACATAGGAGACGATGTGTACTTACATGGGAGAGGAGTGTGTAACTTACATGGGAGGAGTGTTGAAACTTACATAGGAGAGGAGTGTGTAACTTACATGGGAGAGGAGTGTGTAACTTACATAGGAGGAGTGTGTAACTTACATAGGAGGAGTGTGTAACTTACATAGGAGAGGAGTGTGTGTAACTTACATAGGAGAGGAGTGTGTAACTTACATGGGAGAGGAGTGTGTAAACTTACATGGGAGGAGTGTGTAACTTACATAGGAGAGGAGTGTGTAACTTACATGGGAGAGGAGTGTGTAACTTACATAGGAGGCAGTGTGTAACTTACATAGGAGAGGAGTGTGTAAACTTACATAGGAGAGGAGTGTGTAACTTACATGGAGAGGAGTGTGTAACTTACATAGGAGAGGAAGTGTGTAACTTACATGGGAGAGGAGTGTGTAACTTACATAGGAGAGGAGTGTGTAACTTGCATGGGAGAGGAGTGTGTAACTTACATAGGAGAGGAGTGTGTAACTTACATGGGAGGAGGAGTGTGTAACTTTACATAGGAGGAGTGTGTAACTTACATAGGGAGGAGTGTGTAACTTACATAGGAGAGGAGTGTGTAACTTACATGGAGAGGAGTGTGTAACTTACATAGGAGAGGAGTGTGTAACTTACATGGGAGAGGAGTGTGTAACTTTCATAGTGAGAGGAGTGTGTAACTTACATGGGAGAGGAGTGTGTAACTTACATAGGAGGAGTGTGTAACTTACATAGGAGAGGAGTGTGTAACTTACATGGGAGAGGACGTGTGTAACTACATAGGAGGAGGAGTGTGTCACTTACATAGGAGAGGAGTGTGTAACTTACATAGGAGAGGAGTGTGTAACTTACATAGGAGGAGTGTGTAACTTACATAGGAGAGGAGTGTGTAACTTACATAGGAGAGGAGTGTGTAACTTACATAGGAGGAGTGTGTAACTTACATAGGAGAGGAGTGTGTAACTTACATAGGAGAGGAGTGTGTAACTTACAGCAGAGGAGTGTGTAACTTACATAGGAGAGGAGTGTGTAACTTACATAGGAGAGGAGTGTGTAACTTACATAGGAGAGGAGTGTGTAACTTACATAGGAGAGGAGTGTGTAACTTACATAGGAGGAGTGTGTAACTTACATAGGAGAGGAGTGTGTAACTTACATAGGAGAGGAGTGTGTAACTTACATAGGAGGAGTGTGTAACTTACATAGGAGAGGAGTGTGTAACTTACATAGGAGGAGTGTGTAACTTACATAGGAGAGGAGTGTGTAACTTACATGGGAGAGGAGTGTGTAACTTACATAGGAGAGGAGTGTGTAACTTACATGGGAGAGGAGTGTGTAACTTACATGGGAGAGGAGTGTGTAACTTACATAGGAGAGGAGTGTGTAACTTACATGGGAGGAGTGTGTAACTTACATGGGAGAGGAGTGTGTAACTTACATAAGAGGAGTGTGTAACTTACATAGGAGAGGAGTGTGTAACTTACATGGGAGAGGAGTGTGTAACTTACATAGGAGGAGTGTGTAACTTACATAGGAGGAGTGTGTAACTTACATAGGAGAGGAGTGTGTAACTTACATAAGAGGAGTGTGTAACTTACATAGGAGGAGTGTGTAACTTACATAGGAGAGGAGTGTGTAACTTACATAAGAGGAGTGTGTAACTTACATAGGAGAGGAGTGTGTAACTTACATAGGAGGAGTGTGTAACTTACATAGGAGGAGTGTGTAACTTACATAGGAGGAGTGTGTAACTTACATAGGAGGAGTGTGTAACTTACATAGGAGGAGTGTGTAACTTACATAGGAGGAGTGTGTAACTTACATAGGAGAGGAGTGTGTAACTTACATAGGAGGAGTGTGTAACTTACATAGGAGAGGAGTGTGTAACTTACATAGGAGAGGAGTGTGTAACTTACATAGGAGGAGTGTGTAACTTACATAGGAGAGGAGTGTGTAACTTACATAGGAGAGGAGTGTGTAACTTACATAGGAGGAGTGTGTAACTTACATAGGAGAGGAGTGTGTAACTTACATAGGAGAGGAGTGTGTAACTTACAGCAGAGGAGTGTGTAACTTACATAGGAGAGGAGTGTGTAACTTACATAGGAGAGGAGTGTGTAACTTACATAGGAGAGGAGTGTGTAACTTACATAGGAGAGGAGTGTGTAACTTACATAGGAGGAGTGTGTAACTTACATAGGAGAGGAGTGTGTAACTTACATAGGAGAGGAGTGTGTAACTTACATAGGAGGAGTGTGTAACTTACATAGGAGAGGAGTGTGTAACTTACATAGGAGGAGTGTGTAACTTACATAGGAGAGGAGTGTGTAACTTACATGGGAGAGGAGTGTGTAACTTACATAGGAGAGGAGTGTGTAACTTACATGGGAGAGGAGTGTGTAACTTACATGGGATAGGAGTGTGTAACTTACATAGGAGAGGAGTGTGTAACTTACATGGGAGGAGTGTGTAACTTACATGGGAGAGGAGTGTGTAACTTACATAAGAGGAGTGTGTAACTTACATAGGAGAGGAGTGTGTAACTTACATGGGAGAGGAGTGTGTAACTTACATAGGAGGAGTGTGTAACTTACATAGGAGGAGTGTGTAACTTACATAGGAGAGGAGTGTGTAACTTACATAAGAGGAGTGTGTAACTTACATAGGAGGAGTGTGTAACTTACATAGGAGAGGAGTGTGTAACTTACATAAGAGGAGTGTGTAACTTACATAGGAGAGGAGTGTGTAACTTACATAGGAGGAGTGTGTAACTTACATAGGAGGAGTGTGTAACTTACATAGGAGGAGTGTGTAACTTACATAGGAGGAGTGTGTAACTTACATAGGAGGAGTGTGTAACTTACATAGGAGGAGTGTGTAACTTACATAGGAGAGGAGTGTGTAACTTACATAGGAGAGGAGTGTGTAACTTACATAGGAGAGGAGTGTGTAACTTACATAGGAGGAGTGTGTAACTTACATGGGAGGAGTGTGTAACTTACATAGGAGGAGTGTGTAACTTACATAGGAGGAGTGTGTAACTTACATAGGAGGAGTGTGTAACTTACATAGGAGAGGAGTGTGTAACTTACATAGGAGAGGAGTGTGTAACTTACATAGGAGAGGAGTGTGTAACTTACATAGGAGTGTGTAACTTACATAGGAGGAGTGTGTAACTTACATAGGAGGAGTGTGTAACTTACATAGGAGAGGAGTGTGTAACTTACATCGGAGAGGAGTGTGTAACTTACATAGGAGAGGAGTGTGTAACTTACATAGGAGGAGTGTGTAACTTACATCGGAAAGGAGTGTGTAACTTACATAGGAGGAGTGTGTAACTTACATCGGAGAGGAGTGTGTAACTTACATAGGAGAGGAGTGTGTAACTTACATAGGAGGAGTGTGTAACTTACATAGGAGAGGAGTGTGTAACTTACATAGGAGGAGTGTGTAACTTACATAGGAGAGGAGTGTGTAACTTACATAGGAGGAGTGTGTAACTTACATAGGAGAGGAGTGTGTAACTTACATAGGAGGAGTGTGTAACTTACATAGGAGAGGAGTGTGTAACTTACATAGGAGAGGAGTGTGTAACTTACATAGGAGGAGTGTGTAACTTACATAGGAGAGGAGTGTGTAACTTACATAGGAGGAGTGTGTAACTTACATAGGAGAGGAGTGTGTAACTTACATAGGAGAGGAGTGTGTAACTTACATAGGAGGAGTGTGTAACTTACATAGGAGAGGAGTGTGTAACTTACATAGGAGGAGTGTGTAACTTACATAGGAGGAGTGTGTAACTTACATAGGAGGAGTGTGTAACTTACATAGGAGGAGTGTGTAACTTACATAGGAGGAGTGTGTAACTTACATAGGAGAGTGTGTAACTTACATAGGAGAGGAGTGTGTAAACTTACATAGGAGAGGAGTGTGTAACTTACATAGGAGAGTGTGTAACTTACATAGGAGAGGAGTGTGTAACTTACATAGGAGGAGTGTGTAACTTACATGGGAGGAGTGTGTAACTTACATAGGAGGAGTGTGTAACTTACATAGGAGGGAGTGTGTAACTTACATAGGAGAGGAGTGTGTAACTTACATAGGAGGAGTGTGTAACTTACATAGGAGAGGAGTGTGTAACTTACATAGGAGAGGAGTGTGTAACTTACATAGGAGGAGTGTGTAACTTACATAGGAGAGGAGTGTGTAACTTACATAGGAGAGGAGTGTGTAACTACATAGGAGGAGAGTGTGTAACTTACATAGGAGAGAGTGTGTAACTTACATAGGAGGAGTGTGTAACTTACAAGGCAGGAGTGTGTAACTTACATAGGAGAGGAGTGTGTAACTTACATAGGAGAGGAGTGTGTAACTTACATAGAGAGAGTGTGTAACTTACATAGGGAGGAGTGTGTAACTTACATAAGAGAGGAGTGTGTAACTTACATAGGAGAGGAGTGTGTAACTTACATAGGGAGGAGTGTGTAACTTACATAGGAGAGGAGTGTGTAACTTACATAGGAGGAGTGTGTAACTTACATAGGAGAGGAGTGTGTAACTTACATGGGAGAGGAGTGTGTAACTTACAGAGGAGAGGAGTGTGTAACTTACATGGGAGAGGAGTGTGTAACTTACATGGGATAGGAGTGTGTAACTTACATAGGAGAGGAGTGTGTAACTTACATGGGAGGAGTGTGTAACTTACATGGGAGAGGAGTGTGTAACTTACATAAGAGGAGTGTGTAACTTACATAGGAGAGGAGTGTGTAACTTACATGGGAGAGGAGTGTGTAACTTACATAGGAGGAGTGTGTAACTTACATAGGAGGAGTGTGTAACTTACATAGGAGAGGAGTGTGTAACTTACATAAGAGGAGTGTGTAACTTACATAGGAGGAGTGTGTAACTTACATAGGAGAGGAGTGTGTAACTTACATAAGAGGAGTGTGTAACTTACATAGGAGAGGAGTGTGTAACTTACATAGGAGGAGTGTGTAACTTACATAGGAGAGGAGTGTGTAACTTACATAGGAGGGAGTGTGTAACTTACCATAGAGGAGTGTGTAACTTACAAGGAGGAGGTAAAGGGGAGTGTGTAACTTACATAGGAAGGAGTGTGTAACTTACATAGGAGGAGTGTGTAACTTACATAGGAGAGGAGTGGTGTAACTTACATTGGATAGGAGTGTGAACTTACATAGGAGAGGATGTGTGTAACTTACATAGGGGAAGGAGTTGTAACTTACATCGGAGAGGGAGTGGTGGTAAACTTACATAGGAGAGGAGTGTGAAACTTACATAGAGAGAGTGTGTAACTTACATAGGAGGAGTGTGTAACTTACATAGGAGGAGTGGTAACTTACATAGGAGGAGCCGTGGTAACTTACATAGGAGGGAGTGTGTAACTACATAGAGGGAGTGTGTAACTTACATAGGGAGGAGTGTGTAACTTACATAGGGAGGAGCTGTGTACTTACATAGGAGAGTGTGTAACTTACATAGGAGGGAGTGTGTACTTACATCGGAGAGGAGTGTGTAACTTACATAGGGAGAGGAGTGTGTAACTTACATAGGAGAGGGAATGTGTAACTACATAGGAGAGGAGTGTGTAACTTACAATAGAGGAGTGTGTAACTTACATCCGAGAGGAGTGTGTAACTTACATAGGGAGGATGTGTGTAACATACATAGGGAGAGGAGTGTGTTACTTACATAGGAGGAGTGTGTAACTTACATAGGGAGGGAGTGTGTAACTTACATTGGAGAGGAGTGTGTAACTTACATAGGAGAGGAGTGTGTAACTACATAGGAGAGGAGTGTGTAACTTACATCGGAGAGGAGTGTGTAACTTACATAGGAGGAGTGTGTAACTTACATCGGAAAGGAGTGTGTAACTTACATAGGAGGAGTGTGTAACTTACATCGGAGAGGAGTGTGTAACTTACATAGGAGAGGAGTGTGTAACTTACATAGGAGAGGAGTGTGTAACTTACATAGGAGGAGTGTGTAACTTACATAGGAGAGGAGTGTGTAACTTACATGGGAGAGGAGTGTGTAACTTACATAGGAGAGGAGTGTGTAACTTACATGGGAGAGGAGTGTGTAACTTACATAGGAGGAGTGTGTAACTTACATGGGAGAGGAGTGTGTAACTTACATGGGAGGAGTGTGTAACTTACATAGGAGAGGAGTGTGTAACTTACATAGGAGAGGAGTGTGTAACTTACATAGGAGAGGAGTGTGTAACTTACATAGGAGAGGAGTGTGTAACTTACATAGGAGGAGTGTGTAACTTACATGGGAGAGGAGTGTGTAACTTACATAGGAGGAGTGTGTAACTTACATGGAGAGGAGTGTGTAACTTACATAGGAGGAGTGTGTAACTTACATAGGAGAGTGTGTAACTTACATAGGGAGAGGAGTGTGTAACTTACATCGGAGAGGAGTGGTAACTTACATAGGAGAGAGTGTGTAACTTACATGGGAGAGGAGTGTGTACTTACATAGGGAGGAGGTGTGTAACTTACATAGGAGAGGAGTGTGTAACTTACATGGAAGAGAGTGTGTAACTTACATCGGAGGAGTGTGTAACTTACATAGGAGGAGTGTGTAACTTACATGTAGAGGATGTGTGTAACTTACATAGGAGAGGAGTGTGTAACTTACATAGGAGAGGAGTGTGTAACTTACATAGGAGAGGAGTGTGTAAACTACATAGGAGTGGGAGTGTGTAACTTACATAGGAGAGGAGTGTGTAACTTACATAGGAGAGGAGTGTGTAACTTACATAGGAGGAGTGTGTAACTTACATAGGAGAGGAGTGTGTAACTTACATAGGAGAGGAGTGTGTAACTTACATAGGAGAGGAGTGTGTAACTTACATAGGAGGAGTGTGTAACTTACATAGGAGAGGAGTGTGTAACTTACATAGGAGAGGAGTGTGTAACTTACATAGGAGAGGAGTGTGTAACTTACATAGGAGGAGTGTGTAACTTACATAGGAGAGGAGTGTGTAACTTACATAGGAGGAGTGTGTAACTTACATAGGAGGAGTGTGTAACTTACATAGGAGGAGTGTGTAACTTACATAGGAGAGGAGTGTGTAACTTACATAGGAGAGGAGTGTGTAACTTACATAGGAGAGGAGTGTGTAACTTACATAGGAGAGGAGTGTGTAACTTACATAGGAGAGGAGTGTGTAACTTACATAGGAGGAGTGTGTAACTTACATGGGAGAGGAGTGTGTAACTTACATAGGAGAGGAGTGTGTAACTTACATGGGAGAAGTGCGTAACTTACATAGGAGAGGAGTGTGTAACTTACATAGGAGAGGAGTGTGTAACTTACATAGGAGGAGTGTGTAACTTACATAGGAGAGGAGTGTGTAACTTACATAGGAGGAGTGTGTAACTTACATAGGAGGAGTGTGTAACTTACATAGGAGGAGTGTGTAACTTATATAGGAGGAGTGTGTAACTTACATAGGAGGAGTGTGTAACTTACATAGGAGGAGTGTGTAACTTACATGGGAGAGGAGTGTGTAACTTACATAGGAGGAGTGTGTAACTTACATAGGAGGAGTGCGTAACTTACATGGGAGGAGTGTGTAACTTACATGGGAGAGGAGTGTGTAACTTACATAGGAGGAGTGTGTAACTTACATGGGAGAGGAGTGTGTAACTTACATAGGAGGAGTGTGTAACTTACATAGGAGGAGTGCGTAACTTACATAGGAGGAGTGCGTAACTTACATAGGAGAGGAGTGTGTAACTTACATAGGAGGAGTGTGTAACTTACATAGGAGAGGAGTGTGTAACTTACATGGGAGAGGAGTGTGTAACTTACATAGGAGAGGAGTGTGTAACTTACATGGGAGAGGAGTGTGTAACTTACATAGGAGGAGTGTGTAACTTACATGGGAGAGGAGTGTGTAACTTACATGGGAGGAGTGTGTAACTTACATCGGAAAGGAGTGTGTAACTTACATAGGAGAGGAGTGTGTAACTTACATAGGAGAGGAGTGTGTAACTTACATAGGAGAGGAGTGTGTAACTTACATAGGAGGAGTGTGTAACTTACATGGGAGAGGAGTGTGTAACTTACATAGGAGGAGTGTGTAACTTACATGGGAGAGGAGTGTGTAACTTACATAGGAGGAGTGTGTAACTTACATAGGAGGAGTGTGTAACTTACATGGGAGAGGAGTGTGTAACTTACATAGGAGGAGTGTGTAACTTACATGTGAGGAGTGTGTAACTTACATAGGAGGAGTGTGTAACTTACATAGGAGAGGAGTGTGTAACTTACATAGGAGGAGTGTGTAACTTACATAGGAGGAGTGTGTAACTTACATAGGAGAGGAGTGTGTAACTTACATAGGAGAGGAGTGTGTAACTTACATAGGAGAGGAGTGTGTAACTTACATAGGAGAGGAGTGTGTAACTTACATGGGAGAGGAGTGTGTAACTTACATAGGAGGAGTGTGTAACTTACATGGGAGAGGAGTGTGTAACTTACATAGGAGAGGAGTGTGTAACTTACATGGGAGAGGAGTGTGTAACTTACATAGGAGGAGTGTGTAACTTACATGGGAGAGGAGTGTGTAACTTACATAGGAGGAGTGTGTAACTTACATGGGAGAGGAGTGTGTAACTTACATAGGAGGAGTGTGTAACTTACATGGGAGAGGAGTGTGTAACTTACATAGGAGGAGTGTGTAACTTACATAGGAGGAGTGTGTAACTTACATGGGAGGAGTGTGTAACTTACATAGGAGGAGTGTGTAACTTACATAGGAGAGGAGTGTGTAACTTACATGGGAGAGGAGTGTGTAACTTACATAGGAGGAGTGTGTAACTTACATAGGAGAGGAGTGTGTAACTTACATAGGAGAGGAGTGTGTAACTTACATAGGAGGAGTGTGTAACTTACATAGGAGAGGAGTGTGTAACTTACATAGGAGGAGTGTGTAACTTACATAGGAGAGGAGTGTGTAACTTACATAGGAGGAGTGTGTAACTTACATGGGAGAGGAGTGTGTAACTTACATAGGAGGAGTGTGTAACTTACATGGGAGAGGAGTGTGTAACTTACATAGGAGGAGTGTGTAACTTACATAGGAGGAGTGTGTAACTTACATAGGAGAGGAGTGTGTAACTTACATGGGAGAGGAGTGTGTAACTTACATAGGAGGAGTGTGTAACTTACATAGGAGAGGAGTGTGTAACTTACATGGGAGGAGTGTGTAACTTACATAGGAGGAGTGTGTAACTTACATAGGAGGAGTGTGTAACTTACATAGGAGAGGAGTGTGTAACTTACATGGGAGAGGAGTGTGTAACTTACATAGGAGGAGTGTGTAACTTACATAGGAGGGAGTGTGTTAACTTACATAGGAGAGGAAGTGTGTAAATTACATAGGAGGAGTGTGTACTACATTGGAGAGGAGTGTGTAATTTACATTGGAGAGGAGTGTTGTAATACATTGGAGGAGTGTGTATACTTACATAGGAGAGGAAGTGTGTAAACTACTAGGAGGAGTGTGTAACTTACATAGGAGGGTGTGTTACTTACCTAGGAGGAGTGTGTAACTGTACATAGGAGGGTTGTAAACTGACATAGGTAGGAGGAGTGTGTAACTTTCATAGGAGGATTGTTGTAACTTATAAAACAAGTTTTTTTTTTTTTTTAAGTGAGAGGAGTGCTTGTAACTTCCATAGGAGGGGTTGTGTTACTTAATAGGAGTGAGCTGTCGTAATTACATAGGAGAGGAGTGTGTAATCTTTACTTTGGTGAGGGTGTGTAACTTACAAGGAGAGGAGTGTGTAACTTAATTGGAAGAGGAAGTGTGTAACTTACATAGGAGGAGTGTGTAACTTACTTAGGGAGTGGAGTGTGTAACTTACTTAGGAGAGGAGTGGTGTAACGTACATAGGAGAGGAGTGTGTAACTTACCCATAGGGAGGAGTGTGTAACTTACATAGGAGAGGAGTTGTGTAACTTACATAGGAGAGAGTGTGGTAACTTACATAGGAGAGGAGTGTGTAACTTACATAGGAGGAGTGTGTAACTTACATAGGAGAGGAGTGTGTAACTTACATAGGAGAGGAGTGTGTAACTTACATGAGAGGAGTGTGTAACTTACATAGGAGAGGAGTGTGTAACTTACATAGGAAGGAGTGTGTAACTTACATAGGAGAGGAGTGTGTAACTTACATAGAGAGGAGTGTGTAACTTACAAGAGAGGAGTGTGTAACTTACATAGGAGAGAGTGTGTAACTTTACATAGGAGAGGAGTGGGTAACTTACATGGGAGAGGAGTGTGTAACTTACATGGGAGGAGTGGTAACTTACATAGGAGAGGAGTGTGAACTTACATGGGAGAGGAGTGTGTAACTTACATAGGAGGAGGTGTGTTAACTTGACATAGGAAGGAGTGTGTAACTTACATAGGAGAGAGTTGCAACTTACATGGGAAGGAGTGTGTAACTTACATAGAGAGGATTGTGTAACTTACATGGGAGAGAGTGTGTAACTTACATAGAGAGGAAGTGTGTAACTTACATGGAGAGAGTGTGTAACTTACATAGGAGAGGAGTGTGTAACTTACATGGGAGAGGAGTGTGTAAACTTACATAGGAGAGTGTGTAACTTACATAGGAGAGGAGTGGTGGTAACTTACATAGGAGAGGAGGTGTGTAACTTACATGGGAGAGGAGTGTGTAACTTACTTAGAGAGGTGTTTGTAACTTACATGGGAGAGGAAAGTGTGTAACTACATAGGAGAGGAGTGTGTACTTACATGGGAGAGGAGTGTGTAACTACAATAGGAGGAGTGTGTAACTTACATAGGAGAGGATGTGTAACTTAACATGGAGAGGAAGTGTGTAACTTACAGAGGAGAGGAGTGTGTAACTTACATAGAGAGGATGTGTAACTTACATAGGAGAGGAGTTGTATCTTACATAGGAGGAGTGTGTAACTTACATAGGTGAGGATGTGTAACATGGGAGGAGTGTGTAACTTACATAGGAAAGGAGTGTGTAACTTACATAGGAGAGGAGTGTGTAACTTACATAGGAGAGGAGTGTGTAACTTACATAGGAGAGGAGTGTGTAACTTACATAGGAGGAGTGTGTAACTTACATGGGAGAGGAGTGTGTAACTTACATAGGAGAGGAGTGTGTAACTTACATGGGAGAGGAGTGTGTAACTTACATAGGAGGAGTGTGTAACTTACATAGGAGAGGAGTGTGTAACTTACATGGGAGAGGAGTGTGTAACTTACATGGGAGGAGTGTAACTTACATAGGAGAGGAGTGTGTAACTTACATAGGAGGAGTGTGTAACTTACATAGGAGAGGAGTGTGTAACTTACATGGGAGAGGAGTGTGTAACTTACATGGGAGGAGTGTGTAACTTACATTGGAGAGGAGTGTGTAACTTACATGGGAGAGGAGTGTGTAACTTACATAGAAGGAGTGTGTAACTTACATAGGAGAGGAGTGTGTAACTTACATGGGAGAGGAGTGTGTAACTTACATGGGAGGAGTGTGTAACTTACATAGGAGAGGAGTGTGTAACTTACATGGGAGAGGAGTGTGTAACTTACATAGGAGGAGTGTGTAACTTACATAGGAGGAGTGTGTAACTTACATAGGAGAGGAGTGTGTAACTTACATAGGAGAGGAGTGTGTAACTTACATGGGAGAGGAGTGTGTAACTTACATGGGAGGAGTGTGTAACTTACATAGGAGAGGAGTGTGTAACTTACATGGGAGAGGAGTGTGTAACTTACATAGGAGGAGTGTGTAACTTACATAGGAGAGGAGTGTGTAACTTACATAGGAGAGGAGTGTGTAACTTACATGGGAGAGGAGTGTGTAACTTACATAGGAGAGGAGTGTGTAACTTACATGGGAGAGGAGTGTGTAACTTACATAGGAGAGGAGTGTGTAACTTACATGGGAGAGGAGTGTGTAACTTACATAGGAGAGGAGTGTGTAACTTACATGGGAGAGGAGTGTGTAACTTACATAGGAGGAGTGTGTAACTTACATAGGAGGAGTGTGTAACTTACATAGGAGAGGAGTGTGTAACTTACATGGGAGAGGAGTGTGTAACTTACATAGGAGAGGAGTGTGTAACTTACATGGGAGAGGAGTGTGTAACTTACATAGGAGAGGAGTGTGTAACTTACATGGGAGAGGAGTGTGTAACTTACATAGGAGGAGTGTGTAACTTACATAGGAGAGGAGTGTGTAACTTACATGGGAGAGGAGTGTGTAACTTACATAGGAGAGGAGTGTGTAACTTACATAGGAGAGGAGTGTGTAACTTACATAGGAGAGGAGTGTGTAACTTACATAGGAGAGGAGTGTGTAACTTACATAGGAGGAGTGTGTAACTTACATAGGAGGAGTGTGTAACTTACATAGGAGGAGTGTGTAACTTACATAGGAGAGGAGTGTGTAACTTACATAGGAGGAGTGTGTAACTTACATAGAGAGGAGTGTGTAACTTACATAGGAGGAGTGTGTAACTTACATAGGTGAGGAGTGTGTAACTTACATAGGAGAGGAGTGTGTAACTTACATAGGAGGAGTGTGTAACTTACTATAGGAGAGGAGTGTGTAACTTACATAGGAGAGGAGTGTGTAACTTACATGGAGGAGTGTGAACTTACACTAGGAGAGGAGTGTGTAACTTACATAGGAGGAGTGTGTAACTTACAGAGAGGAGTGTGTAACTTACATAGGAGGGAGAGTGGTGTAACTTACATAGGAGAGGAGTGTGTAACTTACATAGGAGAGAGTGTGTAACTTACATAGGAGAGGAGTGTGTACTTCATAGAGAGGAGTGTGTAACTTACATAGGAGAGGAGTGTGTAACTACATAGGAGAGGAGTGTGTAACTTACATAGGAGGAGTGTGTAACTTACATAGGAGAGGAGTGTGTAACTTACATAGGAGAGGAGTGTGTAACTTACATAGGAGGAGTGTGTAACTTACATAGGAGAGGAGTGTGGTAACTTACATAGAGTGAGTGTGTACTTACATAGGAGAGGAGTGTGTAACTTACATAGGAGGAGTGGTGTAACTTACATAGGAGAGGAGTGTGTAACTTACATTAGGAGAGGAGTGTGTAACTTACATAGGAGAGGAGTGTGTAACTTACATAGGAGGAGTGTGTAACTTACATAGGAGAGGAGTGGTGTACTTACATGGAAGGAGTGTGTAACTTACATAGGAGGAGTGTGTAACTTACATAGGAGAGGAGTGTGTAACTTACATAGGAGAGGAGTGTGTAACTTACATAGGAGGAGTGTGTAACTTACATAGGAGGAGTGTGTAACTTACATGGGAGAGGAGTGTGTAACTTACATAGGAGGAGTGTGTAACTTACATGGGAGGAGTGTGTAACTTACATAGGAGGAGTGTGTAACTTACATAGGAGAGGAGTGTGTAACTTACATAGGAGGAGTGTGTAACTTACATAGGAGGAGTGTGTAACTTACATAGGAGAGGAGTGTGTAACTTACATAGGAGAGGAGTGTGTAACTTACATAGGAGAGGAGTGTGTAACTTACATAGGAGAGGAGTGTGTAACTTACATGGGAGAGGAGTGTGTAACTTACATAGGAGGAGTGTGTAACTTACATGGGAGAGGAGTGTGTAACTTACATAGGAGAGGAGTGTGTAACTTACATGGGAGAGGAGTGTGTAACTTACATAGGAGGAGTGTGTAACTTACATGGGAGAGGAGTGTGTAACTTACATAGGAGGAGTGTGTAACTTACATGGGAGAGGAGTGTGTAACTTACATAGGAGGAGTGTGTAACTTACATGGGAGAGGAGTGTGTAACTTACATAGGAGGAGTGTGTAACTTACATAGGAGGATGTGTAACTTACATGGGAGAGTGTGTAACTTACATAGGAGGAGTGGTGTAACATACATAGGAGAGGAGTGTGTAACTTACATGGGAGAGGAGTGTGTAACTTACATAGGAGGGAGTGTGTAACTTACATGAGGAGAGAGTGTGTAACTTACATAGGAGAGGAGTGTGTAACTACATAGGAAGGAGTGTGTAACTTACATAGAGAGGAGTGTGTGTAACTTACATAGGAGGAGTGTGTAACTTACTTAGGAGAGGAGTGTGTAACTTACTTAGGAGGAGTGTGTAACTTACATGGGAGAGGAGTGTGTAACTTACATAGGAGGGATGTGTAACTTACATGGGAGAGGAGTGTGTAACTTACAGAGAGGAGTGTGTAACTTACATAGGAGGAGTGTGTAACTTACATAGGAGGAGTGTGTACTTACATGGGAGAGGAGTGTGTAACTTACATAGGAGGAGTGTGTAACTTACATAGGAGAGGAGTGTGTAACTTACATGGGAGAGGAGTGTGTAACTTACATAGGAGGAGTTGTGTAACTTACATAGGAGGAGTGTGTAAACTTACATAGGAGAGAGTGTGTAACTACATGGAGAGGAGTGTGTAACTTACATAGGAGGAGTGTGTAACTTACATAGGAGAGGAGTGTGTAACTTACATAGGAGGAGTGTGTAACTTACATAGGGAGGAGTGTGTAACTTACATAGGAGGAGTGTGTAACTTACATGGAGGAGGAGTGTGTAACTTACATAGGAAGGAGTGTGTAACTTACATAGGAGAGAGGTTAACTCATAGGAGTGTGTAACTTACATAGGAGAGGAGTGGTGTAACTTACATAGGAGGAGTGTGTAACTTACATGGAGAGGAGTGTGTAACTTACATAGGAGAGGAGTGTGTAACTTACATGGAGAGGCAGTGTGTAACTTACATAGGAGAGGAGTGTGTAACTTACATAGGAGGAGTGTGTAACTTACATAGGAGAGGAGTGTGTAACTTACATAGGAGAGGAGTGTGTAACTTACATAGGAGAGGAGTGTGTAACTTACATAGGAGGAGTGTGTAACTTACATAGGAGAGGAGTGTGTAACTTACATAGGAGAGGAGTGTGTACTTACATAGGAGAGGAGTGTGTAACTTACATGGAGAGGAGTGTGTAACTTACATAGGGAGGAGTGTGTAACTTACATAGGAGAGGAGTGTGTAACTTACATGGGAGAGGAGTGTGTAACTTACATAGGGAAGGAGTGTGTAACTTACATAGGAGAGGAGTGTGTACTTACATAGGAGAGGAGTGTGTAACTTACATGGGAGGAGTGTGTAACTTACATAGGAGGAGTGTGTAACTTACATAGGAGAGGAGTGTGTAACTTACATGGGAGGAGTGTGTAACTTACATAGGAGGAGTGTGTAACTTACATAGGAGGAGTGTGTAACTTACATAGGGAGAGGAGTGTGTAACTTACATAGGAGGAGTGTGTAACTTACATAGGAGGAGTGTGTAACTTACATAGGAGAGGAGTGTGTAACTTACATAGGAGAGGAGTGTGTAACTTACATAGGGAGAGGAGTGTGTAACTTACATGGAGAGGAGTGTGTAACTTACATAGGAGAGGAGTGTGTAACTTACATAGGGAGGAGTGTGTAACTTACATAGGAGAGGAGTGTGTAACTTACATAGGAGAGGAGTGTGTAACTTACATAGGAGAGGAGTGGTAACTTACAAGGAGGAGTGTGTAACTTACATAGGGAGAGAGTGTGTAACTTACATAGGAGAGGAGTGTGTAATTACATAGGGAGGAGTGTGTGTAACTTACATAGGGAGGGAGTGTGTAACTTACATAGGAGAGGAGTGTGTAACTTACATGGGAGAGGAGTGTGTAACTTACATAGGAGAGGTGTTGTAACTTACATAGGAGAGGAGTGTGTAACTTACATAGGAGGAGTGTGTAACTTACATAGGAGAGGAGTGTGTAACTTACATAGGAGGGAGTGTGTAACTACATAGGAGAGAGTGGTGTAACTTACATAGGGAGGAGTGTGTAACTTCATGGAGGAGTGTGTAACTTACATAGTAGAGGAGTGTGTAACTTACATAGGGAGGAGTGTGTAACTTACATAGGGAGGAGTGTGTAACTTACATGGAGAGGAGTGTGTAACTTACATAGGAGGAGTGTGTAACTTACATAGGAGAGGAGTGTGTAACTTACATAGGAGGAGTGTGTAACTTACATGGGAGAGGAGTGTGTAACTTACATAGGAGGAGTGTGTAACTTACATAGGAGGAGTGTGTAACTTACATAGGAGGAGTGTGTAACTTACATAGGAGAGGAGTGTGTAACTTACATAGGAGGAGTGTGTAACTTACATAGGAGAGGAGTGTGTAACTTACATGGGAGAGGAGTGTGTAACTTACATAGGAGAGGAGTGTGTAACTTACATGGGAGAGGAGTGTGTAACTTACATAGGAGGAGTGTGTAACTTACATGGGAGAGGAGTGTGTAACTTACATGGGAGGAGTGTGTAACTTACATCGGAAAGGAGTGTGTAACTTACATAGGAGAGGAGTGTGTAACTTACATAGGAGAGGAGTGTGTAACTTACATAGGAGAGGAGTGTGTAACTTACATAGGAGGAGTGTGTAACTTACATGGGAGAGGAGTGTGTAACTTACATAGGAGAGGAGTGTGTAACTTACATGGGAGAGGAGTGTGTAACTTACATAGGAGGAGTGTGTAACTTACATAGGAGAGGAGTGTGTAACTTACATGGGAGAGGAGTGTGTAACTTACATGGGAGGAGTGTAACTTACATAGGAGAGGAGTGTGTAACTTACATAGGAGGAGTGTGTAACTTACATAGGAGAGGAGTGTGTAACTTACATGGGAGAGGAGTGTGTAACTTACATGGGAGGAGTGTGTAACTTACATTGGAGAGGAGTGTGTAACTTACATGGGAGAGGAGTGTGTAACTTACATAGAAGGAGTGTGTAACTTACATAGGAGACGAGTGTGTAACTTACATGGGAGAGGAGTGTGTAACTTACATGGGAGGAGTGTGAAACTTACATAGGAGAGGAGTGTGTAACTTACATGGGAGAGGAGTGTGTAACTTACATAGGAGGAGTGTGTAACTTACATAGGAGGAGTGTGTAACTTACATAGGAGAGGAGTGTGTAACTTACATAGGAGAGGAGTGTGTAACTTACATGGGAGAGGAGTGTGTAACTTACATGGGAGGAGTGTGTAACTTACATAGGAGAGGAGTGTGTAACTTACATGGGAGAGGAGTGTGTAACTTACATAGGAGGAGTGTGTAACTTACATAGGAGAGGAGTGTGTAACTTACATAGGAGAGGAGTGTGTAACTTACATGGGAGAGGAGTGTGTAACTTACATAGGAGAGGAGTGTGTAACTTACATGGGAGAGGAGTGTGTAACTTACATAGGAGAGGAGTGTGTAACTTACATGGGAGAGGAGTGTGTAACTTACATAGGAGAGGAGTGTGTAACTTACATGGGAGAGGAGTGTGTAACTTACATAGGAGGAGTGTGTAACTTACATAGGAGGAGTGTGTAACTTACATAGGAGAGGAGTGTGTAACTTACATGGGAGAGGAGTGTGTAACTTACATAGGAGAGGAGTGTGTAACTTACATGGAGAGGAGTGTGTAACTTACATAGGAGAGGAGTGTGTAACTTACATGGGAGGGAGTGTGTAACTTACATAGGAGGAGTGTGTAACTTACATAGGAGAGGAGTGTGTAACTTACATGGAGAGGAGTGTGTAACTTACATAGGAGAGGAGTGTGTAACTTACATAGGGAGGAGTGTGTAACTTACATAGGAGAGAGTGTGTAACTTACATAGGAGGAGTGTGTAACTTACATAGGAGGGAGTGTGTAACTTACATAGGAGAGGAGTGTGTAACTTACATAGGGAGAGGAGTGTAACTTACATAGGAGAGGATTGTGTAACTTACATGGAGGAGTGTGTAACTTACATAGGAGAGGAGTGTGTAACTTACATGGGATAGAGGAGTGTGTAACTTACATAGGAGGAGGTGTGTAACTTACATAGGAGAGGAGTGTGTAACTTACATAGGGAGGAGTGTGTAACTTACATAGGAGGAGTGTGTAACTTACATAGGAGGAGTGTGTAACTTACATAGGAGGAGTGTGTAACTTACATAGGAGAGGAGTGTGTAACTTACATAGGAGAGAGTGTGTAACTTACATAGGATGAGTGTGTAACTTACATAGGAGAGGAGTGTGTAACTTACATAGGAGAGGAGTGTGTAACTTACATAGGAGGAGTGTGTAACTTACATAGGAGAGGAGTGTGTAACTTACATAGGAGAGGAGTGTGTAACTTACAGCAGAGGAGTGTGTAACTTACATAGGAGAGGAGTGTGTAACTTACATAGGAGAGGAGTGTGTAACTTACATAGGAGAGGAGTGTGTAACTTACATAGGAGAGGAGTGTGTAACTTACATAGGAGAGGAGTGTGTAACTTACATAGGAGAGGAGTGTGTAACTTACATAGGAGGAGTGTGTAACTTACATAGGAGAGGAGTGTGTAACTTACATAGGAGAGGAGTGTGTAACTTACATAGGAGGAGTGTGTAACTTACACAGGAGAGGAGTGTGTAACTTACATAGGAGGAGTGTGTAACTTACATAGGAGAGGAGTGTGTAACTTACATGGGAGAGGAGTGTGTAACTTACAGAGGAGAGGAGTGTGTAACTTACATGGGAGAGGGAGTGTGTAACTTACATGGGGAGAGGAGTGTGTAACTTACATAGTGAGGAGTGTGTAACTTACATAGGAGCAGTGTGTAACTTACATGGGAGAGGAGTGTGTAACTTACATGGGAGGAGTGTGTAACTTACATGGAGAGGAGTGTGGTAACTTACTTGGGAGAGGAGTGTGTAACTTACATAGGAGGAGTGTGTATCTTACATGGGAGAGGAGTGTGTAACTTACATGGAGAGGAGTGTGTAACTTACATAGGAGAGGAGTGTTGTAACTTACATGGAGGAGGAGTGGTGTAACTTACATGGGAGGAGTGTGGTAACTTACATGGGGGGGGAGAGGAGTGTGTAACTTACATGGGAGAGGAGTGTGTATCTTACATTGGAGAGGAGTGTGTAACTTACATGGAGAGGAGTGTGGTAACTTACATAGGAGGAGTGGTTAACTTACATGGGAGGAAGGAGTGTGTAACTTACATGGGAGGAGTTGTGTAACTTACTATGGTGGAGTGCGTAACTTACGATAGGAGGAGTGCGTAACTTACATGGGAGAGGAGTGTGTACTTACATAGGAGGGAGTGGTAATCTTACATAGGAGAGAGTGTGTAACTTACATGGGAGAGGAGTGTGTAACTTACATAGGAGAGGAGTGTGTAACTTACATGGGAGAGGAGTGTGTAATCTTACATGGGAGGAGTGTGTAACTTACATGGAGAGGAGTGGGTAACTTACATGGGAGGAGATGGTGGTAACTTACATAGGAGGAGTGTGTAACTTACATAGGAGAGGAGTGGTGTAACTTACATAGGAGAGGAGTGTGTAACTTACATGGGAGGAGGAGTGTGGTAACTTACATAGGAGGAGTGTGTAACTTACATGGGAGAGGAGTGTGTAACTTACATAGGAGAGGAGTGTGTAACTTACATGGGAGAGGAGTGTGTAACTTACATAGGAGAGGAGTGTGTAACTTACATGGGAGAGGAGTGTGTAACTTACATAGGAGGAGTGTGTAACTTACATAGGAGGAGTGTGTAACTTACATAGGAGAGGAGTGTGTAACTTACATGGGAGAGGAGTGTGTAACTTACATAGGAGAGGAGTGTGTAACTTACATGGGAGAGGAGTGTGTAACTTACATAGGAGAGGAGTGTGTAACTTACATGGGAGAGGAGTGTGTAACTTACATAGGAGGAGTGTGTAACTTACATAGGAGAGGAGTGTGTAACTTACATGGGAGAGGAGTGTGTAACTTACATAGGAGAGGAGTGTGTAACTTACATAGGAGAGGAGTGTGTAACTTACATAGGAGAGGAGTGTGTAACTTACATAGGAGAGGAGTGTGTAACTTACATAGGAGAGGAGTGTGTAACTTACATAGGAGGAGTGTGTAACTTACATAGGAGGAGTGTGTAACTTACATAGGAGGAGTGTGTAACTTACATAGGAGAGGAGTGTGTAACTTACATAGGAGGAGTGTGTAACTTACATAGGAGGAGTGTGTAACTTACATAGGAGAGGAGTGTGTAACTTACATAGGAGGAGTGTGTAACTTACATAGGAGAGGAGTGTGTAACTTACATAGGAGAGGAGTGTGTAACTTACATAGGAGGAGTGTGTAACTTACATAGGAGAGGAGTGTGTAACTTACATAGGAGAGGAGTGTGTAACTTACATAGGAGGAGTGTGTAACTTACATAGGAGAGGAGTGTGTAACTTACATAGGAGAGGAGTGTGTAACTTACAGCAGAGGAGTGTGTAACTTACATAGGAGAGGAGTGTGTAACTTACATAGGAGAGGAGTGTGTAACTTACATAGGAGAGGAGTGTGTAACTTACATAGGAGAGGAGTGTGTAACTTACATAGGAGAGGAGTGTGTAACTTACATAGGAGAGGAGTGTGTAACTTACATAGGAGGAGTGTGTAACTTACATAGGAGAGGAGTGTGTAACTTACATAGGAGAGGAGTGTGTAACTTACATAGGAGGAGTGTGTAACTTACACAGGAGAGGAGTGTGTAACTTACATAGGAGGAGTGTGTAACTTACATAGGAGAGGAGTGTGTAACTTACATGGGAGAGGAGTGTGTAACTTACAGAGGAGAGGAGTGTGTAACTTACATGGGAGAGGAGTGTGTAACTTACATGGGAGAGGAGTGTGTAACTTACATAGGAGAGGAGTGTGTAACTTACATGGGAGGAGTGTGTAACTTACATGGGAGAGGAGTGTGTAACTTACATAGAGAGGAGTGTGTAACTTACATAGGAGAGGAGTGTGTAACTTACATGGGAGAGGAGTGTGTAACTTACATAGGAGGAGTGTGTAACTTACATAGGAGGAGTGTGTAACTTACATAGGAGAGGAGTGTGTAACTTACATAAGAGGAGTGTGTAACTTACATAGGAGGAGTGTGTAACTTACATAGGAGAGGAGTGTGTAACTTACATAAGAGGAGTGTGTAACTTACATAGGAGAGGAGTGTGTAACTTACATAGGAGAAGTGTGTAACTTACATAGGAGGAGTGTGTAACTTACATAGGTTAAGCAACGCCTCGATTTTAAAATTCTCATCCTTGTTTTCAAATCCCTCCCAATCTCTGTAACCTCCTCCAGCCCCACAACCCTCCGAGATCTCTGCACTCCTCTAATTCTGGCCTCTTGAGCATCCCCCGATTTCCATCACTCCACCATTGACGGCCATGCCTTCAGCTGCCTGGGCCCCAAGCTCTGGAATTCCCTCCCTAACCCTCTCCGCCTCTCTCTCCTCCTTTAAGATGCTCCTTAAAACCGACCTCTTTCACCAAGCTTTTGGTCATCTGTCCGAATATCTCCTTATATGGCTCGGTGTCAAATTTTGTCTGATAAACGCTCCTGTGAAGCGCCTTGGGACGTCTTACTATGTTAAAGGCGCTGTATGAACACAAGTTGTTGTTGTTGTAGGAGTAGTGTGTAACTTACATCAGAGTAGCAGTAGTTTTGTTGAATTTTCTCACACTGGGTGGTTGTACAGTCTGGCTGTCATACACTCTCCTATCCTCTCCAAAAGGTCTAAAACACCACACTTGCAGGGCATGCTGTTCAGGCTAAAGCATTACAATCAGATTTATTTACCAGATCTGTGATTAAACAGAAGCAAAAGCAAACAATTGCACCTTTCTGAAAATGATAGTGAATTTCAGTTTCAGTTAATGTAACGGCGAGGCATTTATTGAGTTTAATCTTTTGTTCAATGATTGTTTCCTCACCCTTCCTCTCCCCTACCCCTCTCAAAAGCTTTGAGAAGTCCGAGCAGCAGAGATATTGGGAGCAGTTCCGGCAGGCCCCTCCAGATGCGTATGCAGCCTTTCACAGCACTAAGAAGCGGAAGAGGAATCTGAAGGTTTTTGGCTACTGTGTCTTCATTATGTTTGGCAGTGTGTTCATCCACTACGCTGGCTTCAGGTAGGTGTGATGTGTAATCATCTGGTTGTTTTCCTGACGCATTTACCCCTCGGTCCTGCTGTACGCAGCCTTTGAGCAGTAAAGTTCCTAATAAGTGATCTTGGGGGGACAACTGTGTGGGGCCGTGTACTAGTTAATGGCTGTTCACCACTCGCACCTGCTATCACATCCAGCACACGCTCATGGGATGGAAATCCTCTCTCTGCTGCCCATCTTCCAGTGGGAAGCCTTGTTAGAGCAGAATAGAACTGTCGGGACAGTGTAGAGGGAGCTTTACTCTGTATCTAACCCGTGCTGTACCTGCCCTGGGAGTGTTTGATGGGGACAGTGTAGAGGGAGCTTTACTCTGTATCTAACCCCGTGCTGTACCTGCCCTGGGAGTGTTTGATGGGAGAGTGTAGAGGGAGCTTTACTCTGTATCTAACCCGTGCTGTACCTGCCCTGGGAGTGTTTGACGGGGACAGTGTAGAGGGAGCTTTACTCTGTATCTAACCCGTGCTGTACCTGCCCTGGGAGTGTTTGATGGGGACAGTGTAGAGGGAGCTTTACTCTGTATCTAACCCGTGCTGTACCTGCCCTGGGAGTGTTTGACGGGGAGAGTGTAGAGGGAGCTTTAAAAGAACAACTTTCATTGATATAGCGCCTTTAACTGAGTGAATCATCCCAAGGCGCTCCACAGGAACGTAATCAGGCAACAATTGACACTGAGCCAAAGAAGGAGACATTATGACAGGCTCAGTCAAAGAGGAAGGTTTTAACAGAGGTGGCGAGTCGGACG
Source organism: Squalus acanthias (assembly GCA_030390025.1). Lineage (NCBI taxonomy): Eukaryota > Metazoa > Chordata > Chondrichthyes > Squaliformes > Squalidae > Squalus > Squalus acanthias. The sequence continues at coordinate 26,976,144 of CM059450.1, read as the reverse complement.
TGTTTAGGGAGGGAATTCCAGAGCTTAGAGCCTAGATAGCTGAAGGCACGGCCGCCAATGGTGGAGTGAAGGAAGTGAGGGGTGGACAAGAGGCCAGAGTTGGAGGAACGCAGAGTTCTCGGAGGCTTTCAGGGCTGGCGGAGGTCACCGAGGAGTGAACCCACGGAAAGATCCGAACATGCGGTTGAGAATTTTAAATTCGAGGCGTTACTGTCGAGGCTCGTTCTGTGGCATCGTGGGTCTGTGGCTCAGTGAGCCTTCATTCACTTCTTTCAATTATTGGGAAAGGAGACATTTAGCATCACAAAGAGCATCGACAAAGAGCTTTTCATTTTCGAGTAAGCGCCTCATTTGCATCACGCGCAAGTTAACGCTTTGAAAATCGGATTTGGGCACTGGAGTAAGAAATATAACCGGGCTTCTCTCTCTCTCTTATCTCTCCTCTGCTGACTAACCCACTGTCGATTCCCAGTATTCGCTCTTTCTGCTTCATATTTCCAGCATTTGCGAGTTCACTGCCGATCTCGGCAGTTGCCAGTCTGTTCAGAATGAAGTATGTGGCGCACATTAGACTTGTGGTGACGCTATCATTCAGACACCAACACCAGCTCAGTCCGTAAGGGTTGACCCCGAGCTTCCGGTCGCCTGTCACTTTAATTCTCCGCTCCACTCCCACTCTGATCTCTCTGTCCTCGGCCTCTTACACTGTTCCAATGAAGCTCAACGTAAGCTCGAGGAACAGCACCTCATCTTTCCATTCGGCACTTTACAGCCTTCTGGACTCAACATCGAGTTCAACAATTTCAGACTATAACCCCTGCCCCCATTTTTCAGGCTGTTTATGATTTTGCCATCCCCATTTGCAACATTTAATCTTTCCTGCCTCCTACCCTAGCACAGAATCTTCCTTAATAACAACAGAAAACGCTGGAAAAACTCAGCAGGCCAGGCAGCATCCGTGGAGAGAGAAAGAGAGTTAACGTTTCAGGTCGGTGACCTTTCATCAGAACTGGGAAGAGCCGGAAATCAAATAGATTTAAGGCCAGGGTAAAGCTGGGAAAAGGGGGAGGGGATAAAGGAACCTCCTTTCCCAGCTTTACCCTGGCCTTAAATCTATTTGATTTCCGGCTCTTCCCAGTTCTGATGAAAGGTCATCGACCTGAAACGTTAACTCTCTTTCTCTCTCCACGGATGCTGCCTGGCCTGCTGAGTTTTTCCAGCGTTTTCTGTTGTTATTTCGGATTTCCAGCATCCGCAGTATTTTGCTACAGAATCTTCCTTCCTCATTATAGTCAATGAGGTGTAAAGTTGCGCGGGATATAAAACCGGCCTTCCACCCGATCCTGTCATTAGAAGGACAAGGGCAGCAGGCGCGCGGTAACACCACCACCTCCAAGTTCCCCTCCAAGTCACACACACCATCCCGACTTGGAAATATATCGGCCGTTCCTTCATCGTCGCTGGGCCAAAATCCTGGAACTCCCTCCCTAACAGCGCTGTGGGAGCACCTTCACCACACGGACTGCAGCGGTTCAAGAAGGCGGCTCACCACCACCTTCTCAAGGGGCAATTAGGGATGGGCAATAAATGCTGGGCTTGTCAGCGACGCTCACATCCCATAAACGAATTTAAAAAAAATCTTTTCGCCTGGGGGGGGTTAGGTTACAATCGCCCCCCCCACCCCCTCCAAGCTGAGATCCACTAAGTAAACACGGATCAAACTTGGCGTTCTCCTTGTCCATACGGCTCAATGCCACACCGGGCAGCACATTCAACCCACTGACGGGGATTCCTTCATTCTAATATCAGCGAGGCAGTGCTCGTCTCTCTTCACATTGTTCCCTGCATCAACCGACACCTAAAAGTAGATTTTCTGCTCATTATCACACGGCACTATTGGAAGAAGAGCAGGGGGAGTTCTCCCCGGTGTCCTGGGGCCAATATTTATCCCTCAACCAACATCACTAAAAAACAGCACCTCATCTTTCATTTAGGCACCCGACAGCCCTCCGGACTCAATATTGAGTTCAACAATTTTAGATCATAACCTCAGCCCCTATCACATTTATATTTTATTTTATTTTTTCATCCACCCTTTTGTTTGCCCCCCCCCTTTTTTTTGCCTCCCAGAAGCTGGCAGCTGTCCTTCATTCTGCCAGTGCATTTCACACTTCTTTTAGCCTCAACCTGTCACATTAACACCTCCTCTTGCCTTGATCATCTCTTCATGTCTCTCAATGTCTCTTAATCGCTCCTTTTGTTCTTTCATCCCCTCCCCCTTTTCCCAGCTTTATCCTTGCTTTAAATCTATTTCATTTCCTGCTTTTTTTCCAGTTCTGACGAAGGGTCTTCGACCTGAAACGTTAACTCTGTTTCTCTCTCCACGGATGCTGCCTGGCCTGCTGAGTTTCTCCAGCGTTTTCTGTTGTTATTTCGGATTTCCAGCATCCGCAGTATTTTGCTATCGTATCACTAAAAAACCGATGATCTGGTCATTATCACATTGCTGTTTGTGGGAGCTTGCTGTGCGCAAATTGGCGGCCGCGTTTCCTCCATTACAACAGTGACCACACTTCAAAAAGTCTTTCATTGGCTGTAAAGCGCTTTGGGACGTCCGGTGGTCGTCAAAGGCGCTATAGAAATGCAGCTCCATTTTCTTTATCTGTACTAGTTGTTTTGATGAGATTGCGAGGCCGAATCATCACAAAAGCACCGCTGGCTCGAACAATGTTTGGCCAGACAATAACTTGCTCGGCGAATGAGCGCTGACAGAATTGCCTGACAGGTTGCTCTGTCGGGATGTTGGTGGCAGCTGGCGAAAGGCTTTCCTGCATTCAGTACTTGCCATCCCATCATTGACTGGAGGGGCTGGCCAACCAGGCCGGCCGGCCTTCTCTCAAATCCTGGGATTACTAATCTGATAAGGCCCTGGATTAGAATGCTGCATGTAGTCACGGTCTCTCGAGAAAGGACGTTGCCATATTGGGGAGAGTTCAGAGGGCAAAAAAAAATGCACGCATCGGTCTGTGATTTGGGGCCAAGTTCATATTGAATGGCGGAGCAGGCTCGAAGGGCCGAATGGCCGACTCCTGCTCCTATTTTTCGATGTTTTTTTTCCAAGTTATGAAATACGACCCTCAGGAAACGAGCTGCTTTTCCGTTGGAAATGGCAAAGGGATGCGAGCCAAGCTTTCTGATCGACTGAGGGGCCTTGGGTCCTCTTCTTAGGCAGGGTGGAAGATGCCTGTGCGTGAATTCTTTTCACGAGGGGTGGCCGTTGCACACCAGCTAGCGCACGGGCTTGACAGAGCACGGTCTTGGTCCAATGGCAAGGGGATCCAAGACGATTGGAGACCAGGCTCTGCTACATCGGCCTACATCGGCGTTGGGTAATGTAATATCAGCAGATCTTTGGTTCAAGTGAATGCACTGCCTGGCAATGTTTCCCCCGAATTGTGATGAAGTAGGGGTGTGCAGGGCCAACCAAAATTCGAGGGAACATTAGTGGGAGGAGGCTTGTGTGGAGCCAGAATTTGTTTGTTTGTTTGGGCCTACTTCATCGCACCCCATCAACATATCCTTCTATTCCTTTCTCCCTCATGTGTTTACCTAGTTTCCCCTTAAATGCATCGATACTATTCACCTCAACCACTCCCTGTGGTAGCGAGTTCCACATTCTCACCACTCTGGGGAAAGAAGTTTCTCCTGAATTCCCTATTGGATTTATTAGTGGCTATCTTATATTGATGGCCTCTAGTTCTGGTCTCCGCATTGGACTTATGGACCATGTACAGCAGTGGAGAGGTACCACCAACGCTGCCTCCGCAAGATCCTGCAAATCCATCGGCAGGATAGGCCCACCAACGTCAGTGTTCTCGCTCAGGCCAACATCCCCAGCGTCGAAGCTTTGACCACGCTCGATCAGCTCCGATGGACGGGCCACATCGTCCGCATGTCCGATACGAGACTCCCAAAACAAGCGCTCTACTCGGAGCTCCGGCACGGCAAGAGAGCCCCAGGTGGGCAGAGGAAACGCTTCAAGGACACCCTCAAAGCCTCCTTGAAAAAGTGCAGCATCCCCACCGACACCTGGGAATCCCCGGCCCAAGACCGCACAAAGTGGAGGAGAAGCATCCGGGAAGGCGCCGAACACCTCGAGTCTCTTCGCCGGGAGCAAGCGGAAGCCAAGCGCAAACAGCGGAAGGAGCGCACGTCAACCCAAGCACCCCACCCACCCGCCCCTTCAACCACCGTCTGCCCCACCTGTGACAGAGACTGTAGGTCCTGCATTTAACTCATCAGTCACCTGAGAACTCATTTTTAATGTGGAAGCAAGTCATCCTCGGTTCCGAGGGACTGCCTAAGAAGAAGAAGAAGACAAGAAGGCTGGAATGTGCTGGCTCTAGCAGTTGACGAGCCTGCTTGGCCCCTAGTGTCGGCTCGCGCATGGAGAGACACATTAGCAAGGAAAGGCGGTGGGGGGGTGCGTACCCCAGCGAGAGTGCTGTCAGGAGGGGAGATAATTAGGGGGGGCATTCCTCTCCTGGTTTACATTGCGCAGGACATTTTACAATAAACAGCACACATGTTAGATTGTGCTCTGTTTTGATAAAACTGCATCTCGAGAGGAACATCTTGTGTGCCAATCCAGATGAATTCCACATCCCTATTATTTGCAACGGCACACTGAACGATTTATTTTGCTAAAACCAGGGGTCAGCGGTACTCGAGGAACCGTGAATTGTTTTGGTTTCCCAGTAAATACGCGCGCGCACACCCATAAAAAACCCCCAGCTTCAGTTTGCTGCAAGTCCTGAAAATACAGCCCGGCATTTTCGGGTACGTCAGTGGTGATTAATGGCTGGACACTGCAGATAAACAGTCATCTGCAAGTGATTCCTGAGTGTTTGTTTAGTACTTAATAAGACAAGTTGCTCTCTGACAGTGTCCACCGATCGAGGCTCCGACTGACAGGGCCGGTTCGTTTTAAGACAACGTTCCTTCCGCCTCTCCTAAAAATGCTCAATACAGTTAACTCTGGTCCATAACTGGCACTTGCCAAGGTCTGGGAAAGTGCCCTGAATGAGGAGATAAACAAAAACATTTGTGCAGAAAATTTTGAAGAAGAACAGGAGTATCCCGGGGCCAATATTTCTCCCACGACCAACATCACTCAAACAGATGATCTGCTCATTATCACATCGCTGTTTGTGGGAGCTTGCTGTGCGCCAAATTCCTACAGTGGGCAGCACCCTCGCCTCTGAGTCCGAAGGTCGTGGGTTCGAGCCCCTCTCCAGAGACTTCAGCACCAAAATACAGGCTGACACTCCCAGTGCAGTGCTGAGGGAGCGCCGCACTGTCGGAGGGGCAGTACTGAGGGAGTGCCGCACTGTCGGAGGAGCAGTACTGAGGGAGCGCCGCACTGTCGGAGGGGCGGTACTGAGGGAGCGCTGCACTGTCGGAGGGGCGTTACTGAGGGAGCGCCGCACTGTCAGAGGGGCAGTACTGAGGAAGCGCCGCACTGTCGGAGGAGCAGTACTGAGGGAGCGCCGCACTGTCGGAGGGGCAGTACTGAGGGAGCGCCGCACTGTCGGAGGTGCCGTCTTTCGGATGAGACGTTAAACCGAGGCCCCGTCTGCTCTCTCAGGTGAATGTAAAAGATCCCACGGCCACTATTGGACGAAGAGCAGGGAAGTTCTCCCCGGTGTCCTGGGGCCAATATTTATCCCTCAACCAACATCATTAAAACAGAAGATGGAAGTGATGCTCAGTTATTCGACCGAAAGCTGAGTGAAGCCCCGAGGAATTGATGACATATTCCAGCGTAAAGTGGCTGCTGTGCTTCAGTAATTCAGGCCACCATTTCATTCACTTGCCACTTCCAAAGCAGTATATTGTAGATATTGCTGTCATACAGAGCCACTGTGCAGTGTCTTGCTTTGAAAGAGCAGATGACAATGAATAATGCCACACCGTCAGGGGATCTGCCAAGCCCAGTGCACGGTGGCACTAGCCGAGTCTTTATCCTCCTCCCGTGCGTGCATCCGTGAGAGAGGCTGTCGCAATTTTAAAAGCTAAACGCTTTTTTATCAGATTTCAAATGGATTGTCACACTCCGACCCCCACCCCGCCTCTGAAAGTGGAGGATGGTCAGGATAATCTCTGCACGTAGCCAGTCGCGCATTCGATAACTTCAAGAATTCAGTGCTGGAACTCTGAGACATCTGATGAGTAATTTCCTCCCGTCATCCCCTGGGCTCCTGTCTGAAACCGATGTCCTTTGCCATCGTAAACATCCTGTGCTGGGAGGCGCGCTGTCCCCTCGACAACTCGAAAACCAGTTTGCAAAGTCTCTTCTTCTTAGGCAGTCCCTCGGAACCGAGGATGACTTGCTTCCACACTAAAAATTAGTTCTCAGGTGACTGATGAGTCCAATGCGGGACCTACAGTCTCTGTCACAGGTGGGGCAGACGGTGGTTGAAGGGGCGGGTGGGTGGGGTGCTTGGGTTGACGTGCGCTCCTTCCGCTGTTTGCGCTTGGCTTCCGCTGGCTCCCGGCGAAGAGACTCGAGGTGTTCGGCGCCTTTCCGGATGCTTCTCCTCCACTTTGTGCGGTCCTGGGCCAGGGATTCCCAGGTGTCGGTGGGGATGTTGCACTTTTTCAGGGAGGCTTTGAGGGTGTCCTTGAAGCGTTTCCTCTGCCCACCTGGGGCTCTCTTGCCGTGTCGGAGCTCCGAGTAGAGCGCTTGTTTTGGGAGTCTCGTATCGGGCATGCGGACGATGTGACCCGTCCATCGGAGCTGATCGAGCGTGGTCAAAGCTTCGATGCTGGGGATGTTGGCCTGAGTGAGAACATTCAGTTTGCAAAGTATCTCGCTACTGGACGAGGTTTGGTCTGTTGCCAGGGCTTTGGGCGAAATTCACTTCACTTTGGATCTTTATGAGCTCCAAAGAAAGAGACCAGAGTCTTTGCAGCCTGCTTTACTGGACACAAGTCCTGGAAGTGAAATATAGGGTCTGCTGCAATGTTCCAAAGACATTACGGGGTAAAAATTCAGTTGGTTGCGCCTCCCGTTGGCGCCTTAAGAGGGCGCTAATGGGGCGCAAAGCCGCTAACGCCCGGGCTCAGCGATGTTTGCGCCGCTCGGGAACTTAACTAGAGATTGTGCGGCGGTGCTAAACTTTACCGCTGCGACCACCTGTGCGCGCAAATTGTGACGTCATTCCATGGTGCAACGCCCTTGTGGCGCCCCGGAGCGGAAATTGAGTGGCGCCCCCTGCCTTACCGCCTGGCGCATCCAACGACCAGAAGACTGGAACGCTATCAATCGCTGTGGGGCTGGGGGGGCGCTATTTAAAGGGGGCCTCTTCCTGTCTTTTATTGTTGGTGGCATTTTTGAACTACGCATTCTGAGAGAGAGAGGGAGAGACTTCTGGAGAGATTCAACGTTGTGTGAAGGAGTTTTGGGTACTGAGCAGCACTTTGCAGGTTCATTTTGATTTGCCATTCCTTGTATCGATTTAGCAGAGACTGTGGGAGCTGCACTCTGAGCTCTTTGCCTGGTACTCTCCATTGTTCTTTCCAGCACATTTGATGTGCAGGTCTCTCCAGGCCGAGATTCAAGGCTGCAATGAACAGGATGTGGATGGAAAGCAAGATTAACCATCCCCTTTAAGAATTGGCCCGTGCCATTGTGTGTGTGTTCCATTGCTGACTGACATCACATGAGCTTCGCCAGCGCTCTGAGGTAGCGCCTCGCTCCTCGGCCTTTGCGCCTTAAGACAGGTGTGCAGCGCCTGGTTTAGCGCTCCACTCACCTCCCGGGGCGGTAAAAGTGAAGTTTCCAGTCAGTGCCGATAATTAGCGGCAGGCGCTAATATTTGCGTCCAGACGATATTTGCGCCCCAAATGGGGCGCGACCTAATTTTTCCCCCTACATTTCTGCAGCGCCTTTCCATGACCTCAGGACGTCCCAAAGCGCTTTACAGACATTGAAGTGTAGTCACTGTTGTAATGTAGGAAACGCGGCAGCCAATTTGCGCACAGCAAGCTCCCACACACAACAAATGTGATAATGACCACATTTTTTTCTTGTGATGTTCGTTGAGGGATAGATATTGGTCAAGACACTGAGAGAACTCCCCTGCTCTTCTTCCAATAGTGGCCGTGGGATCTGAGAGAGCAGACGGGGCCTCGGTTTAATGTCTCATCCGAAAGACGGCATCTCCGACAGTGCGGCGCTCCCTCAGTACTGCCCCTCCGACAGTGCGGCGCTCCCTCTCTACTGCCCCTCCGACAGTGCGGCGCTCCCTCAGTACCGCCCCTCCGACAGTGCGGCGCTCCCTCAGTACCGCCCCTCCGACAGTGCGGCGCTCCTCAGTACTGCCCCTCCGACAGTGCGGCTCTCCCTCAGTACTGCCCCTCCGACAGTGCGGTGCTCCCTCAGTACCGCCCCTCCGACAGTGCGGCGCTCCCTCAGTACTGACCCTCCGACAGTGCGGCGCTCCCTCAGTACTGCCCCTCCGACAGTGCGGCGCTCCCTTAGTCAGTCTAGATTTTATGCTTAAGTCTCTGGAGTGGGGCTTGAACCCACATCCTTCTGACTCAGAGGCGAGGGAGCTACCCATTGAGCCACGGCTAACACCGCCTGTGTGAACCATAAAAAGGACTGACCAATGCACGGAGCTGGAATGATTGCTCGTTTCTAGTTACAGCCCATTTGAAACGGGTTAGGAGTTGAGATCAACGGCTCCAAGTTCTTCGTCGTTGAAGCGCAGTTAGTTCGAAAGGCGAGTGTGGCTTCGGAGCTGTGAATATTCAGCGGAGGGTTTGGGTGGATGGATAGAGATATTCTCATATATCTACTTTTATCTGTTAATCACTTTGTAGCCTGCAGTTCATGTCATGCTTTCAGAAATTGTTCAAGGAACCGTAATTCAACATCTTGATGCTCACTGATAAAGACATCCAGGTCCAAGCGGGCCGAGTTTAATTTCCTTAAAGCGTCTCTTCATACAAAACGCCGTTGCAGTACAATACAAATGGGATGAAGTGGGATCCGACAGAGCTTAGCAGCTGGCAGTTCAATTAGGGAAATGCCTTCTCCACGCCAGTTCAAATCTCCGCAATTGTTTCCAGGCAGTCTCAACAGGCTGGAGCCACTCGAGTAAAAGCAGGCCGTGCCACTGCAGTCCGCCACGGGTCGCTCAGCACCTGAGAGAGAAAAGACCGCCGACCATTTTGGATGGCGACCCTTCGCTCAGACTCCGAGTCCCACCGTGCACGTCCCAACGTTTTTATTTTAGACTTCCGCAACTTATGGTTTTTTTTCTGGCCTGTTAGGCGGGAGAAAGAACGACTCGCATTTCTCCAGCGCCTTTCGCCACCTCAGGACGTCTCAAAGCGCTTCACAGCCAACGAAGCACTTTTGAAGTGTAGTCACTGTTGTAATAATAGCAACAACATCTTGCAGCGCCTTTAACGTAGTAAAACGTCCCAGGGCGCTTCACAGGAGCGATTGTCAGACAAAGTTTGACACCGAGCCACATAAGGAGATATTAGGGCGAAAGAGGTCAGTGTTAAGGAGCGTCTTAAAGGAGGAGAGAGAGACAGAGAGATTTAGGGAGGGAATTCCAGAGCTTATGGCCCAGGCAGCTGAAGGTACGGTTGCCAATGTAGGAAATGCTGCAGCCAATTTGAGCACAGCAAGCTCCCACAAACAGCAATGCGATAATGACCGGCTCTTCTTCGAAATAGCGCCCGTGGGATCTCTTACGTCCAGCTGAGAGAGCAGACGGGACCTCGGTTTAATGTCTCATCCGAAAGGCGGCACCTCCGACGGTGCGGCGCTTCCTCAGTACTGCCCCTCCGACAGTGCGGCGCTCCCTCAGTACCGCCCCTCCGACAGTGCGGCGCTCCCTCAGTACCGCCCCTCCGACAGTGCGGCGCTCCCTCAGTACTGCCCCTCCGACAGTGCGGTGCTTCCTCAGTACTGCCCCTCCGACAGTGCGGCGCTCCCTCAGTACTGCCCCTCCGACAGTGCGGCGCTCCCTCAGTACTGCCCCTCCGACAGTGCGGTGCTCCCTCAGTACTGCCCCTCCGACATGTGCGGCGCTCCCTCAGTACTGTCCCTCCGACAGTGCGCCGCTTCCTCAGTACTGCCCCTCCGACAGTGCGGCGCTCCCTCAGTACTGCCCCTCCGACAGTGCGGCGCTCCCTCAGTACCGCCCCTCCGACAGTGCGGCGCTCCCTCAGTACTGACCCTCCGACAGTGCGGCGCTCCCTCAGTACCGCCCCTCCGACAGTGCGGCGCTCCCTCAGTACCGCCCCTCCGACAGTGCGGCGCTCCCTCAGTACTGACCCTCCGACAGTGCGGCGCTCCCTCAGTACCGCCCCTCCGACAGTGCGGCGCTCCCTCAGTACCGCCCCTCTGACAGTGCGGCGCTCCCTCAGTACTGCCCCTAGACTGTGGCTGCCTGAGCGATGGCAGTGTGTGACTGCCTAGGAGAGTGCCATGCGGTTGTTGGTGGGACATATGCTGGTGGATCTACATTAATCTGTACTCATATCAGTGTCAAAGGTTCCCATTCTGTTTTGGTCTCCTTATCTGAGGAATGATATACTTGCCTTAGAGGCGGTGCAACGAAGGTTCGCTGGATTTATTACTGGGATGAGAGGGTTGTCCTATGATGAGAGATTGTGTAGAACGGGCCGATACTCTCTGGAGTTTAGAAGAATGAGAGGTGATCTCATTGAAACAGATAAGATTCTGAGGGGGATTGACAGGGTAGATGCTGAGAGGTTGTTTCCCCCTGGCTGGAGAGTCTAGAACCAGGGGTCACAGTCTCAGAATAAGGGGTTGGCCATTTAGGACTGAGATGAGAGGAATTTCTTCACTCAGAGGGTGGTGAATCTTTGGAATTCTCTACCCCAGAGGGCTGTGGAGGCTCAGTCATTGAGTATATTCAAGGCTGAGATCGATAGATTTTTGGACTCTCGGGGAATCAAGGGATATGGAGATCGGGCGGGAAAGTGGAGTTGAGGTCGATGATCAGCCATGATCTTATTGAATGGCGGAGCAGGCTCGAGGGGCTGAATGGCCGACTCCTGCTCCTAATTCTTCTGTTCTTAAACGAGAAGGGCAGCTGAAGGAACAGAGAAGCTCCGCTGGCAAAGGAGCAACAAATTAAATACAAGATCATTTAAGAGCTCCATGAATGAGCCTCACTCTAACTCGAAGGGCTGTCCTCACCAAAATCCAGGATAAGTACCTCCACTTTGTTTATCTCATTTCGCAGAAGAGCTCTCCTTAATGGGGATTAAGCTCGTATAGTGTTACCCTTTCAGTGTAAGCGGTAAAGCCATGTGCCTTCAACCCGGGCAATCCAATTTAAGTTGTGTTGGCCCCGAGCAAGGTTATCTTACAGTGTCTCTTTCAATCAGGGTTCAAACACGACTGTGAGAGCTGTCGGGGGGTGGCACCCATTGAGGGCAGGTTTCTGTAATCCACCCAGGCTCTCCCGTAAAGAGCCCAGAAACTGGATAGCCTGTGAATTCGGAATGCTGCATTTTAGAAGCTGCAATTGAAAGGGAAACCATACTGCGCCGACTGGCCCCGTAATTGGAACTGTTCCAAAGGGCGATCGATACCTGTATTGTGTCACTTCATTGCAGTTTGAAGCTTGAACACCGACCGTTCAAGAAGCAGATGCTGTCATTTTGTGTAGCGAATTCTGAAACTCCTGCCAAGTACTGGGGACCGTAAACTGTGAAGCAACACTCGACACTCCTGAAGATCTACCAGGAGGCCCCGGGAAAATCCTGGCTCTCCGTCTGCCACAGTTTCGCCCACTCACTTAATCTGGCTCGGTCCCTTTGTAACCTCACAGCGCCAGGGACCCGGGTTCGAATCTGACCTAGGGTGACTGTCTGTGTGGAGTTTGCACATTCTCCCCGTGTCTGCGTGGGTTTCCTCTGGGTGCTCCGGTTTCCTCCCACAGTCCAAAAATGTGCGGGTTAGGTTGATTTGGCTATGATAAATTGACCCTTAGTGTTAGGAGGGGATTAAATATGTGGGGTTATGGGGATAGGATGGGATATGTGTACTGTGGGGATTAAAGCAGGGACAGGGTACTGGATTTGGATGATCAGCCATGATCGTATTGAATGGTGGAGCAGGCTCGACGGGCCGAATGGCCTACTCCTGCTCCTAGATTCTATGTTTCTATGTAACTTCCTGCCCCCATCTTACACAAGGTGCCTCCTAAAGAAAAACTCGCGTTTCTCCCGCGCCTTTCACCACCTCAGGACACCCCAAAGCGCTTCACAACCAATGAAGTACTTTTGAAGTGTGGTCAGTGTTGGAAACGCGGCAGCCAATTTGAGCACAGCAAGCTCCCACAAACAGCAACGTGATCGTGACCCAGATCATCTGTTTTAGTGATGTGTCGATTAAGGGTTAAGCAGCGCCTCGATTTCAAAATTCTCATCCTTGTTTTCAAATCCCTCCATGGCCTCGCCCCCTTCCCTATCTCTGTAATCTCCTCCAGCCCCACAACCCCCCGAGATCTCTGCGCTCCTCCAATTCTGGCCTCTTGAGCATCCCTGATTATAATCGCTCAACCATTGGCGGCCATGCCTTCTGTTGCCTGGGCCCTAAGCTCCGGAAATCCTAAACCTCTCCGCCTCGCTACCTCTCTTTCCTCTTTAAGATGCTCCTTAAAACCTACCTCTTTGACCAAGCTTTTGGTCACCTGCCCTAATTTATCCTTATGCAGATCGGTGTCAAATTTTTTGTCTTAAAATACTCTTGTGCAGCGCCTTGGGACGTTTTACTACGTTAAAGGTGCTATATAAATACAAGTTGTTGTTGTTGTTGTTGCTAAATATTGGCCCAGGACACCGGGGATAATACCCCTGCTCTTCAAAATATTGCTGCGGGATCTTTTACGTCCACCCGAGAGAGCTTTGGTCGGAAAAATAAAAAAGCAAATTATTATTTAAATGGGGAGAGATGACAAAATGCTGAGGTACAGAGGGATCTGGGGGTCCTTGTACATGTATCACAAAAAGTTAGCATGCAGGTACAGCAAGTAATTAGGAAGGCAAATGGAATGTTGGCCTTTATTGCAAGGGGGTTGGAGTTTAAGAGCAGGGAAGTCCTGCTACAACTGTACAGGGTATTGGTGAGACCACACCTCGAGTACTGCGTGCAGTTTTGGTCACCTTATTTAAGGAAGGATATACTTGCATTGGAGGCAGTTCAGAGACGATTCACTAGGTTGATTCCTGAGATGAGGGAGTTGACTTATGAAGAAAGGTTGAGTAGGTTGGGCCTATACTCATTGGAGTTTAGAAGAATGAGAGGGGATCTTATTGAAACATATAAGATACTGAGGGGGCTCGACAAGGTAGATGCAGAGAGGATGTTTCCCCTCGTGGGGGAATCGAGAACTCGGGGGCATAGTTTCAGAATAAGGGGACACCCATTAAATCGGAGATGAGGAGGAACTTCTTCTCTCAGAGGGTCGTGAATCTTTAGAATTCGCTTCCCCAGAGAGCTGTGGAGGCTGGGTCATTGAATATATTTAAGGTGGAGATAGACAGATTCTTGAATGATAAGGGAGTCAAGGGTTATGGGGAGCGGGCAGGGAAGTGGAGTTAAGGCCAAGATCAGACCAGCCATGATCTTATTGAATGGCGGAGCAGGCTCGAGGGGCCAAATGACCTACTCCTGCTCCTACCTCTTATGTCTAAGCAGACGGGGCCTCGGTTTAACATCTCATTCAAAAGACGGATTTAGTGTCATCTGCAGAAATGGATACACAACTCTCTATTCCATCATCCAAGTTATTGATATATCTGGTGAAAAGCTCAGGCCCCGGAACCAATGTTGCCTCTAAGCTGCGTGAGTGTGCGGGCAGGCAGCAATCTTGAAGGTACCATGCGCGCCGCTCACAAACTCTCAAATACCACGCAAAAAAATGTTAAGATACCGCGCATGGAAAAAGCTGGCCCTGCACAACAGCAAAATTTTAGAGGGACCATTGCCCAGAACCCATCCCTGGAGAACACCACTTGTCACATTCCGCAAATCCTGTTATCCCCACACTCCGACTCCCACCTCCCAGTCGATTACTATCCCATGCCACAAGGATACCTCCAATTCCGTGCGCTTTCATTTTTGCTGATAATCCCTCATGCGGAGTCTAGTGTCAGCCGTGGCTCAGTGGGTAGCACCCTCGCCTCTGAGTCCGAAGGTTGTGGGTTCAAGTCCCACTCCAGAGACTTGAGCACATAAAGCTAGGCTGGCACTCCCAGTGCAGTGCGGAGGGGCAGTACTGTGGGAGCGCCGCACTGTCTGAGGGGCGGTACTGAGGGAGCGCCGCACTGTCGGAGGGGCAGTACTGAGGGAGCGCAGCACTGTCGGAGGGGCGGTACTGAGGGAGCGCCGCACTGTCGGAGGGGCGGTACTGAGGGAGCGCCGCACTGTCGGAGGGGCGGTACTGAGGGAGCGCCGCACTGTCGGAGGGGCGGTACTGAGGGAGCGCCGCACTGTCGGAGGGGCAGTACTGAGGGAGCGCAGCACTGTCGGAGGGGCGGTACTGAGGGACTGTCGGAGGGGCAGTACTGAGGGAGCGCAGCACTGTCGGAGGGGCGGTACTGAGGGAGCGGCGCACTGTTGGAGGGGCGGTACTGAGGGAGCGCAGCACTGTCGGAGGGGCGGTACTGAGGAAGCGCCGCACTGTCGGAGGGGCAGTACTGAGGGAGCACCGCACTGTCGGAGGGGCGGTACTGAGGGAGCACCGCACTGTCGGAGGGGTGGTACTGAGGGAGCGCCGCACTGTCGGAGGGGCAGTGCTGAGGGAGCACCGCACTGTCGGAGGTGCTGTCTTTCGGATGAGACGTTAAACCGAGGCCCCGTCTGCCCTCTCAGGTGGACGTAAAAGATCCCATGGCACTATTTGAAGAAGAGCAGGGGAGTTATCCCCGGTGTCCTGGGGCCAATATTTATCCCTCAACCAACATAACAAAAACAGATTATCTGGGTCATTATCTCATTGCTGTTTGTGGGACCTTGCTGTGCGCAAATTGGCTGCCGCGTTTCCCACATTACAACAGTGACAAAAGTACTTCATTGGCTGTAAAGCGCTTTGAGACGTGCGGTGGTCGTGAAAGGCGCTGTGCAAATGCAAGTCTTTTTTTTTCTTTTTTTGCAAGTCCACATAGACAGCGTCCATAGGCACTCACTCCCCCTATCCACCAGGCTCCTGGGCCTTTAGAAGCGTCTTCCTGTTTTAGAGGAGCGTGGGGTGCAAAACAGTGCCCTGCTTTGAACTACGGTGCTGGTTCAGAGGTGCTGAGGCAGTCCTCAAACAACAACACAAAATCGTTCATGGGAACTGGTTCCACCGCAAGATTGTAAAGCCACATTGTTCATTATTGGGCGATCTACTTTGCCAATTCCAGGTCAATACTTTAATCTCGAACGGAAGTGACCAGTAACAATTGGAACAAGTCCAGAAGCAGCTCTGACCCACGAACTAGATGTTTATTTACGAAACAAATTACCAACATGCGAAGAGGCTTTGAAGTTTTAAACATTCAGGATGGGAGCTCGAAAAACATGTTTTTTTGGGTGTATTCATTAGTGGTGAGTTGATACAGCGTCCGATTGTATTGCAACAGCAGCGACTCCCATTTATACATCGCCTTTAACGTAGTAAAACGTCCCAGGGTGCTTCACAGGAGCGATTATCAACCAAAATTTGACACCGAGCCACATAAGGAGATGGCAGGAATGACGTACGAGGAGAGATTGGGTCGATTGGGCTTATATTCGCTGGAGTTTAGAAGAATGAGAGGGGATCTCATTGAAACTTATAAAATTCTAACAGGACTAGACAGACTAGATGCAGGAAGGATGTTCCCGATGGCGGGGGAGTCCAGAACAAGAGGTCACAGTCTAAGGATAAGGGGTAAGCCATTTCGGACTGAGATGAGGAGGAATTTCTTCACACAGAGGGTGGTGAACCTGTGGAATTCTCTACCACAGAAGGCAGTTGAGGCCAAGTCAGTAAATATATTGAAGAAGGAGTTAGATATATTTCTTAAGGCTAAAGGTATCAAGGGATATGGGGAGAAAGCAGGGACAGGGTACTGAATTTGGATGATCAGCCATGATCTCATCGAATGGCGGAGCAGGCTCAAGGGGCCGAATGGCCTACTCCTGCTCCTATCTTCTATGTTTCTATATTAGGACAGGTTACCAAAAGCTTGTTCAAAGAGGTAGGGTTTAAGGAGCGTCTTAAAGGAGGAGAGAGAGGCGGAGAGGTTTAGGGAGGGAATTCCAGAGCTTGGGGCCCAGGCGGCTGAAGGCACGGCCGCCAATGGTGGAGCGATGGAAATCGGGGATGCTCAAGAGGCCAGAATTGGAGGAGCGCAGAGATCTCGGGGGGTTGTAGGAGGTTACAGAGATAGGGAGGTGGGCGAGGCCACAGAGGGATTTGAAAACGAGGATGAGAATTTTAAATTCGAGGCGTTGCCGGACGGGGAACCAGTGTAGGTCAGCGAGACTAGGACTTGGTTAGGATACTGCACTTCCATTTGGAAACCCAGTGGTTTGTCTGTTGGCTCAGACCCTTCTTCCACTGGCCCAGCATGCTCCAGTGCCTGAGTTATGTTAACATTACAAATAATGACCAGGTTCAGTTTATTTCAAAATACAATGAAGAAACTGAAGAACTACATCGCCATTCACAACCTCCAGACGTTCCAAAGCGCTTCACAGCCAATGAAGTACTTTTTGGAGTGTGGTCACTGTTTTAATGTAGGAAACGCGGCAGCCAATTTGCGCACAGCAAGCTCCCACAAACAGCAATGTGATAATGACCGGATCATCTGTTTTTAGTGATGTTGATTGAGGGATAAATATTGGCCCCAGGACACCGGGGAGAACTCCCCCTGCTCTTCTTCCAATAGTGGCTGCGGGATCTTTTACACCCACCTGAGAG
>CM059450.1:26873414-26958443 GCA_030390025.1 Squalus acanthias | reverse complement strand
CCCCTGCTCTTCTTCCAATAGTGGCTGCGGGATCTTTTACACCCACCTGAGAGGGCAGACGGGGCCTCGGTTGAACCTCTCCTCCCCCGGACCGTGCCACGGGAGAGGCACAGGGAGTAAAGGTCTTCCTTCGGGTAGTGTAATGTGACGGACACAGGAATTCCTGTCACCATTTAAATGCTCTTCGAAGAACACGATCACCTCAGCTGAAAATGGAGCCTCTTCTCTCTTCGCCAAGACAGGAGAGGTCAGTCTCCTGGTACTCGGACAAGTTCCGTGTGTTCAGCAATCAGCTAAGATAACGATACTTTGATGGCTGGGGCGGGCCTCTTTCAAATGTTAATGTGCGCGGATTGAAAGCCGGAGTTGCAACTTCTAATCACGGTCAAGTGTGAAGGCCCGTCTGCGACAACAATGAGAGAGAAGTCTGAAGAGTTAGTGAGGCCAGACAGCTCGCCTGGTTTGGGGAGAAAAGGAATGAGGACCACTACAAAAGAGAAAGACTCGCATCGTAATTTAGCACGGCACTTCCAAACTTTTCATTCTCTTTTTCTATACGAGGAGCCAGCCGTTATAAAAACTGTCAAAATAGATGTTGCATAACTGCCACAACTCACTCCGAGATCTCTGCGCTCCTCCGATTCGGGCCTCTTGACCATCCCTAATTTCCATCGCTCCACCATTGGCGGCCGTGCCTTCAGCTGTCTGGGCCCCGAGCTCTGGAATCCCCTCCCTAAACCTCTCCGCCTCTCTCTCCTCCTTTAAGACGCTCCTTAAAACCCACCTCTTTGACCAACCTGTACTAATATCTCCTTATGTGGCTCGGTTACACATTTTGTTTGATAATCGTTACCGTGAAGCGCCTTGGGACGTTTTACTACGTTAAAGGTGCTATATAAATGTACGGTGTTGTTGAGTTGCTGCACTGAATCCCACAGTCTGTGCCTACTCCTGCCGCAGAGCGCTGCTGGTGGACGGGCGGATACTGAGTCCAATCGCAAGTGCGGCAATTGAACAAACGGCTTCTTGAGCGTTGTTGTGGCTGCCTCTCCCCTCTGAGTCAGAAGGTTCAGAGTCCCACCGCAGGGACTTGAGCACAACATCCAGGCTGACGCTCCCAGTGCCAGTACTGAGGGAGCGCCGCACTGTCGGAGGGGCGGTACTGAGGGAGCACCGCACTGTCGGAGGGGCGGTACTGAGGGAGCGCCGCACTGTCGGAGGGGCGGTACTGAGGGAGCGCCGCACTGTCGGAGGGGCGGTACTGAGGGAGCGTCACACTGTCGGAGGGACATACTGAGGGAGCGTCGCACTGTCGGAGGGGCGGTACTGAGGGAGCGCTGCACTGTCGGAGGGACATACTGAGGGAGCGTCGCACTGTCGGAGGGGCAGTACTGAGGGAGCGCCGCACTGTCGGAGGGGCGGTACTGAGGGAGCGCCGCACTGTCGGAGGGGCGGTACTGAGGGAGCGCCGCACTGTCGGAGGGGCCGTACTGAGGGAACGCCGAATGGCCTCCTTCTGTGCTCTATGATTCTATATTTCAGCTCCATTCGTGACGGAAAGAAAGAACAAATGAATTGCATTTGTATCGGACCTTTCATGACCTCAGGATGTCCCAAAGCACTGAATCGAAGGAATGCACATTAACCCGACTGTGAGTTTGGAGAGAATCATTGGGACTTGTACTTCACGGAAAAGCAGCTCGTGGAACGCTTCTTTCAGCACCACCCTTTGTGTATTTTCTCACAGCGCCCGACACAAATTGTTGCAGATATTTTCTATTCGTGTAAATATTTGAAATGCATTTTCAGACACACGCTTCCCTGTGTAGATGTGGGGTAATAAGAACATTATTGATGTTCGTATCAGTGTGTTAATGCATTTGGCAGCTGTGTGCGTTGACACGTGATTCAAATGAGTCACCCAAAGAAATACAGTTCCGCGTCGGTCGCATCCTGCACAGAGCACTGACTGGGGACCACGCGGTTTTTATGGCTTCCATAAACAGAGTTTACGACTGAAATAGCTCCAGTTATCAGCACGAGCATAGTGGGTGCAGCACGTCTCTGTGTGTTACTGGTTTTGTCTGCCACGGGGCGGTGTTGGGATCCTGCAGCACCTTTTGTGAGTCCAACAAAAGACACGATCGATCCTGCATCAGATCCTCCGATAATGACGCAATCCGTGCCGGCGTGCAGCAAGACTTGGACAACATCAAGGCTCGGGCGGATAAGCATTCCAGTAACAGCCACACCACACAAGTGCCGGGCAATGACCATCGCTAGTGAGAGAGCGCGCCTAACCACCTCCCCATGACATTACCATCGCCGAATCCCCCACCATCAACATCCTGGGGGGTCACCATTGACCAGAAACTCAACTGGACCAGCCACATAAATACTGTGGCTACTAGAGCAGGTCAGAGGCTGGGTATTCTGCAGTGACTGGCCCACCTCCTGACTCCCCAAAGCCTTTCCACCATCTACAAGGCACAAGTCAGGAGTGTGATGGAATACTCTCCACTTGCCTGGATGAGTGCAGCTCCACCAACACTCAAGAAGCTCGACACCATCCAGGACAAAGCAGCCCGCTTGATCGGCACCCCATCCACCACCTTAAACATTCACTCCCTCCACCACCGGCGCACCGTGGCTGCAGTGTGTACCATCTACAAGATGCACTGCAGCAACTCGCCAAGGCTTCTTCGGCAGCACCTCCCAAACCCGCGACCTCTTCTACCTAGAAGGACAAGGGCAGCAGGCGCATGGGAACACCACCACCTCCAAGTTCCCCTCCAAGTCACACACCATCCTGACTTGGAAATATATCGGCCGTTCCTTCATCGTCGCTGGGTCAAAATCCTGGAACTCCCTCCCTAACAGCACTGTGGGAGCACCTTCACCACACAGACTGCAGCGGTTCAAGAAGGCGGCTCACCACCACCTTCTCGAGGGCAATTAGGGATGGGCAATAAATGCTGGGCCTTGCCAGCGATGTCCACATCACATGAATTTTTTTTTTAAGATATTCGCTCACCAGATATCCATGTTAATGCAATGACTAATTGTTTTAGTAATCAGTTGACGATTATATTGCGCCCGTAATGTTGTGGAGTAGAGAGCACGTTTCACATTCATTCAGAGACCAGTTATTTCTGTCGCTACCTCTGCTCCCTATAGAGACGGGGGATTTGATTAACTTCTAAATGCTTTCATTTTCCATTTCCCTGAAGGTGTCGATTCCTTCTGAGATTTGGTTCCATGACACCGGTCAGCCTGTGCCTCCCTTGTCCAAGTAGCCATTGTTAAATATAAGCCAGTGAAGTGTTCAGTCATAGCCTGTCCCGATCCTGCCCTCATAGCGGGGATGGTAAAAAAGAGGCTGTTTGACTGACAGTCGTATGAGGAGAGATTGGGTCGACTAGGCCTGTATTCACTAGAGTTTAGAAGAATGAGAGGGGATCTCATTGAAACGTATAAAATTCTGACAGGGCTAGACAGACTGGATTCAGGGAGGATGTTTCCCCTGGCTGGGGGGGGTCTAGAACGAGGGGTCACAGTCTCAGGATACGGGGTAGGACATTTAGGACTGAGATGAGAAATTTCTTCACTCAGAGGGTGGTGAACCTGTGGAATTCTCTACCACAGAAGGCTGTGGAGGCCAAGTCACTGAATATATTTAAGAAGGAGATAGATCGATTTCTAGACACAAAAGGCATCAAGGGGTATGGGGAGAGAGCGGGAATATGGTATTGAGATAGAGGATCAGCCATGATCATATTGAATGGCGGAGCAGGCTCGAAGGGCCGAATGGCCGACTCCTGCTCCTAGTTTTCTATGTTTCTGTGTCCAATCGGGTAATGAGTCTGTTGGCTCTCCGATTGGCGGTGGAAGGCGGGCCGCCGCAAGGGCGGACCTGTTGGGCGACCGGTGGCGCGAGCGTGGGTGGTTGTGGGGCGGTCGGAGGTCACGTGATGAAGCTATGTCCCGCCAGAGTTGGTGAGCCGAGTGCCCTGGCCCAGCCAACTCGGCACAGGCCTGGGGTTTGGAGCCTGGGGCCTTCTGCTCTGTCGAGCCAGTCAGGTACAGCCTGAACCATCTAGGTCCTGGGGGCCAGAAAGTGCTTTCTCCCCCTCGGTTACACAAGACAGTATCGTGGAATTTGTCCCTGCCCCCTTTTTTTGGGGGAATGATAAATGGCACAGTGTGACATTTCCTGGGTCAGATCACTTAATAGAAGAAAGAAAGACTTGCATTTCCATAGCGCCTTTCACAACCTCAGGGGTTGCATTCCCGGGAATTTAGAAGGTTCAGGGGTGATTTGATCGAAGTTTTCAAGATATTAGGGTCGAGAGAAACTATTTCCGCTGGTTGGGGAGTCTAGGACTAGGGGGCAGAGTCTAAAAATTAGAGCCAGACCTTTCAGGGGTGAAGTTAGGAAACACTTCTACACACAAAGGGTGGTAGAAGTTTGGAACTCTCTTCCGCAAACGGCAATTGATGCTAGATCAATTATTAATTTTAAATTGGAGATTGATAGATTTCTGTTAACCGAAGGTGTTAAGGGATACGGGGCAAAGGCGGGTGGATGGAGTTAGGGCGCAGATCAGCCACGATCTCATCGAATAGCGGAACAGGCTCGAGGGGCTGAACGGCCTCCTCCTGTTCCTGTGTTTAAAAGCGCTTTACGGCCAATGAAGTACTTTTGAAGTGTGGTCACTGTTGTAATGTAGGAAACGCAGCAGCCAATTTGTGCACAGTAAGATCCCACAAACAGCAATGTGATAATGACCAGATAATCTGCTTTCAGTGATGTTGGTTGAGGGATAAATATTGGCCCCAGGACACCGGGGAGAACTCCCCCTGCTCTTCTTCCAATTGAGATTTTTTGACACCTACCTAAGCGGGCGGACGGGGCCTCGGTTTATCATCTCATCCGAAAGACGGCACCTCCGACAGTGCGGCGCTCCCCCAGTACTGCCCCTCCGACAGTGCGGCGCTCCCCCAGTACTGCCCCTCCGACAGTGCGGCACTCCCCCAGTACCGCCCCTCCGACAGTGCGGCGCTCCCTCAGTACCGCCCCTCCAACAGTGCGGCGCTCCCTCAGTACCGCCCCTCCGACAGTGCGGCGCTCTCTCAGTACCGCCCCTCCGACAGTGCGGCGCTCCCTCAGTACCGCCCCTCCGACAGTGCGGCGCTCCCTCAGTACTGCCCCTCCGACAGTGCGGCGCTCCCTCAGTACCGCCCCTCCGACAGTGCAGCGCTCCCTCAGTACTGCCCCTCCGACAGTGCGGCGCTCCCTCAGTACCGCCCTGTTAAAAGGAGGTTGGAAGTAAGGGAAGGCTCAACTTGATATCTGATGAGCGGGGAGGCCTCTTTGAACCGTTCTCATTTCAGTCCTGCCTCTGGTCAGCCGGCTCAAGCGCCTTTGCCCCTCGTGAGACGGGGAATCTGGTTTCGATATTGCGGCAGGAATGAAAGTCGGAGGAGCGGGGGGGGGGAGGAGGGAGCGCTCACTGCTGCAGGCAGCTGACCAGGGAGGGTGTGGGAGGAAATTAATTGGGCCCCTTCAACGAGGGGAAGTGGGAAAAAAAACCACACACACACACACAGCTGTATCTCCGATAGGACCACCAGTTCAAAACTGGAACTAGACGGGGCGCAGCATTATGCACAAGATTGTGCACGCAACTGAGAAACACTGCCGTTGCCCCAATCTCTGACTATATGATAGCCATGATGTGGAGATGCCGGTGTTGGACTGGGGTGGACAAATGTAAGAAGTCGCACAACACCAGGTTATAGTCCAACAGCTTTATTTGAAATCACAAGCTTTCCGAGCTGCTGCTCCTTCATCAGGTGCAGGTGAAGAGATGTATCTCTTAACTTCACCTGACGAAGGGGCGACAGCTCCGAAAGCTTGTGATTTCAAATAAAACTGTTGGACTATAACCTGGTGTTGTGCGACTTCTCATATATGATAGCCGTCAGTGCCTGCTCAAGAAGCTCGACACCCTCCAGGACAAAGCAGCCCGCTTGATGGGCACCCCGTCCACCACCTTAAACATTCACTCCCTCCACCACCGGCGTACCGTGGCTGCAGTGTGTACCATCTACAAGATGCACTGCAGCAACTCGCCAAGGCTCCTTCGGCAGCACCTCCCAAACCCGCGACCTCTTCCACCTAGAAGGACAAGGGCAGCGGGCGCACGGGAACACCACCACCTCCAAGTTCCCCTCCAAGTCACACACCATCCTGACTTGGAAATACATCGGCCGTTCCTTCATCGTCGCTGGGTCAAAATCCTGGAACTCCCTCCCTAACAGCACTGTGGGAGCACCTTCTTCTTCTTCTTCTTCTTCTTAGGCAGTCCCTCGGAACCGAGGATGACTTGCTTCCACACTAACAATGAGTTCTCAGGTGACTGATGAGTCCAATGCGGAACCCACAGTCTCTGTCACAGATGGGGCAGACGGTGGTTGAAGGGGCGGGTGGGTGGGGTGCTTGGGTTGACGTGCGCTCCTTCCGCTGTTTGCGCTTGGCTTCCGCTTGCTCCCGGCGAAGAGACTCAAGGTGTTCGCCGCCTTCTCGGATGCTTCTCCTCCACTTTGTGCGGTCTTGGGCCGGGGATTCCCAGGTGTCGGTGGGGATGTTGCACTTTTTCAAGGAGGCTTTGAGGCTGTCCTTGAAGCGTTTCCTCTGCCCACCTCACCACACGGACTGCAGCGGTTCAAGAAGGCGGCTCACCACCACCTTCTCAAGGGCAACTAGGGATGGGCAATAAATGCTGGGCCTTGCCAGCGACGCCCACATCCCATAAACGGGGGAAAAAATTGCCAATGGAAGAGAGCGAATGGACCAACCAGGGGCTAGACATCAGTGACTGAATTATTAGTGATCTTTAACTGTGACATATTGCCCCTGTAAAGCAATATGGTGTTGAAGAACCGATATTTTAGAAAAGCCAGCTGTGATGAAAAGGCCCTGTTAGTGTGTGCACAAGAATGATGGTTTTACATATTGCAGCTTGCAAGAACTGGCTCGGTTAACATATGTAGTTTATCAGGAATACATGAACTCCTGCAAACACTGAAAATGTAATTAATATGTGTTTACATTAGAACTGTATGTTATATACATATTTAGACACAGTAATCTCCAGAGTTTAGTTCTGTCCTCTGAATGTTGGTTCAAGTATCTAAGTATTCCTTAACTCTGCAGACTCTCAGTAATTAAGGCCAGGATACACTCCAGGGAGCTGCGAGTAGTTTCCAACCCAGACATGCAGCTGAGCTGACGTCCTGTGACCTAACGGAATCATGTTCATTCCACCCATTCATGAATGATTTGTAAGGATTAGAAGCCTAGTGGGTAAGGGAGTGCGGCGCTCCCTCAGTACCGCCCCTCCGACAGTGCGGCGCTCCCTCAGTACCGCCCCTCCGACAGTGCGGCGCTCCCTCAGTACCGCCCCTCCGACAGTGCGGTGCTCCCTCAGTACCGCCCCTCCGACAGTGCGGCGCTCCCTCAGTACTGCCCCTCCGACAGTGCGGCACTCCCTCAGTACCGCCCCTCCGACAGTGCGGCGCTCCCTCAGTACCGCCCCTCCGACAGTGCGGCGCTCCCTCAGTACTGCCCCTCCGACAGTGCGGCGCTCCCTCAGTACTGCCCCTCCGACAGTGCGGCGCTCCCTCAGTACCGCCCCTCCGACAGTGCGGCGCTCCCTCAGTACCGCCCCTCCGACAGTGTGGCGCTCCCTCAGTACCGCCCCTCCGACAGTGCGGCGCTCCCTCAGTACTGCCCCTCCGACAGTGTGGCGCTCCCTCAGTACCGCCCCTCCGACAGTGCGGTGCTCCCTCAGTACTGCCCCTCCGACAGTGCGGTGCTCCCTCAGTACTGCCCCTCCGACAGTGCGGCGCTCCCTCAGTACTGCCCCTCCGACAGTGCGGTGCTCCCATCAGTACTGCCCCTCCGACAGTGCGGCGCTCCCTCAGTACTGCCCCTCCGACAGTGCGGTGCTCCCTCAGTACTGCCCCTCCGACAGTGCGGCGCTCCCTCAGTACCGCCCCTCCGACAGTGCGGCGCTCCCTCAGTACCGCCCCTCCGACAGTGCGGTGCTCCCTCAGTACTGCCCCTCCGACAGTGCGGTGCTCCCTCAGTACTGCCCCTCCGACAGTGCGGCGCTCCCTCAGTACTGCCCCTCCGACAGTGCGGTGCTCCCATCAGTACTGCCCCTCCGACAGTGCGGCGCTCCCTCAGTACTGCCCCTCCGACAGTGCGGTGCTCCCTCAGTACTGCCCCTCCGACAGTGCGGCGCTCCCTCAGTACCGCCCCTCCGACAGTGCGGCGCTCCCTCAGCACTGCCCCTCCGACAGTGCGGCGCTCCCTCAGTACTGCCCCTCCGACAGTGTGGCCCTCCCTCAGTACCGCCCCTCCGACAGTGCGGCGCTCCCTCAGCACTGCCCCTCCGACAGTGCGGCGCTCCCTCAGTACTGCCCCTCCGACAGTGTGGCCCTCCCTCAGTACCGCCCCTCCGACAGTGCGGTGCTCCCATCAGTACCGCCCCTCCGACAGTGCGGTGCTCCCTCAGTACTGCCCCTCCGACAGTGCGGTGCTCCCTCAGTACCGCCCCTCCGACAGTGCGGCGCTCCCTCAGTATTGCTCCTCCGACAGTGCGGCGCTCCCTCAGTACCGCCCCTCCGACAGTGCGGCGCTCCCTCAGTACTGCCCCTCCGACAGTGCGGCGCTCCCTCAGTACTGCCCCTCCGACAGTGCAGCGCTCCCTCAGTACTGGCACTGGGAGTGTCAGCCTGGATTTTTGTGCTCAAATCCCTGAAGTGGGACTCGAACCCACAACCTTCTGGCTCAGAGGCGAGGGAGCTACCCACTGAGCCACGGCTAACGATTATCATTGGGTGAGTGAAGTGCGATGATAGAAGATTTTTTCTCACATGGAGGTTGAAGTCGAGATTATAAGGTAATTTAAAATGGAATTGAACCAGTACGTGAAAAGGAATTCAGGAGAAACTTCTTTAACCAGAGAGTGGTGAGAATGTGGAACTCGCTACCACAGGGAGTGGTTGAGGCGAATAGTATAGATGCATTTAAGGGGAAGCTCGATAAACACATGAGGGAGAAAGGAATAGAAGGATATGCTGATGGGGTGAGATGAAGAGGGTGGGAGGAGGCTCGT
Source organism: Squalus acanthias (assembly GCA_030390025.1). Taxonomy (NCBI): domain Eukaryota; kingdom Metazoa; phylum Chordata; class Chondrichthyes; order Squaliformes; family Squalidae; genus Squalus; species Squalus acanthias. Next base: position 26,949,255 of record CM059450.1, on the reverse strand, counting down.
GTGGAGCAGAAACACCGGCACGGAGCAGTTGGGCCGAATGGCCTGTTTCTGTGCTGTGAATTCGATGTAATTCCGTGAATAATATGACAAGGTTATGGGGAAGGGAGAGGGAAAGAGGATTAAAGTCAATAGGTCCAAATGAAGCGTTGCCCTTCAACGCAAATGAGTCGAACGGCCTCCTTCTGTAATTCTGCCAAGCTGGGAGCCTGCAGTGACAGGCCAGCCGCCCACCCCACGTCACCATGGGGCCGCTCTCTCTGCATCTCGTTGGAGCGGCCCGACAGCAGCATTGGGCTGGTGCCTGGGCGCCAACCTCCAGCCCCACCTCCCCGGATGCATGGAGCGGGATACTTCATGAGGGGGAAGAGGATGAAAATCCTCTTTAAAATCTCCCCATCTGGAGAAGCGCTGAGCTTCCTACCCAACTGGTACCTTCTCCCCCAGGCCTTAATATCCTTACTCGAGATTAAGGTTTAATTTTTGTGGAAAAGCCAGATTTTGTCTATGTATACATATATATTGGTCATGATGCGGAGATGTCGGTGTTGGACTGGGGTGGACAAAAATGAGAAGTCGCACAACACCAGGTTATAGTCCAACAGATTTATTTAAAATTACAAGCTTTCGGAGCTGTTGCCCCTTCGTCAGGTAAAGGTACAATGAGGGAATCTACAGTATTACACAGTATATAAACACAGAAAGCAATTTGTCTGCAGAGATACAGTCTTTCAGGGAGGCATTACATCAAAGACACACCAGAGCACAGCCAAGACAATGAGATGGGTCACAGGGGGTCCAACGTGTCAAATCCTGCTGTCTGCAGTTGAGCTTTTAACCTTTTTTTGTTTTTGTTTTTTTTTGGGGTTTTTTTGTGTGTTTTTTTTTAAAAACTGGAAAGACAGACAACAATGTCGAGTCACATTCTGTAGCGTGACATGAACCTGATATCCCTATTGAGGCTGTCCTCATGGAAGCAGAACTTGGCCATCAGTTTCTGCTCGATGATTTTGCGTTGTCGTGTGTCTCGAAGGCCGCCTTGGAGAACGCTAACCCGCAGATCCGAGGCTGAATGTCCTTGACTGCTGAAGCGTTCCCCGACTGGGAGGTAACAATCCTGCCTGGCGATTGTTGCGCGGTGTCCGTTCATACGTTGTCTCAGTGTCTGCATGGTCTCGCCGATGTACCATGCTCCGGGGCATCCTTTCCTGCAACGTATGAGGTAGACAACGTTGGCCGAGTCACATGAGTATGTACCATGTACCTGGTGGGTACATGGTACATACTCATGTGACTCGGCCAACGTTGAGGCCGTTGTTAAAAGCTCAACTGCAGACGGCAGCATTTGACACGTTGGACCCCCTGTGACCCATCTCATTGTCTTGGCTGTGCTCTGATGTGTCTTTGATGTAATGCCTCCCTGACGGATTGTATCTCTGCAGACAAATTGCTTTCTGTGTTTATATACTGTGTAATACTGTAGATTCCCTCATTGTACCTTTACCTGAGGAAGGAGCAGCGCTCCGAAAGCTTGTAATTTAAAATAAATCTGTTGGACTATAACCTGGTGTTGTGCGACTTCTTACATATATATTGGCATGGAATGGGGATCCAACAGTACACTGACTTCCACGTGGCAGTTGACTTAAGGCCTACCTGAGGATACAGTTTACACTCGGAATAATTTACACTCCGCAGAATAATCGCAGCCTGGCTGGAGTTCAGCAACTGTAATCTTTCCCAGATATTCTCAGTTCCAGTTTGTCCCCTGTTCCTTTTTAAACCGTTGAGTGCAGCCAGGTTTAAAGACACAAGAGGGGTTTACAAGTGCCCAGACTCCCTTGCAAGAATCTTACTGTGGGATCTCACGTTGCTCCAAGCAATCCGCTGAATTTCAAGTCCTGGGAATTCCTGCAAATGGGATTCTAACATATAAGAGGCAGAGTATTCCCAGTATCGTTCAGCGAGAGAACAATGCAGGTGGTGTACTTTTAACATTACACCGGATATATAGCACAAAACAGGACATTTGCTCCAACCAGTCCATGCCGGCGTTTATGCTCCGCTCGAGCCTCCTCCCGTCTTTCCTCATCTAACTCTATCAGCATAACCCTCTATTCCCTTCTCCCTCATGTGTTTATCCAGCTTCCCCTTAAATGCATCTGTGCTATTCGTCTCAACAACTGCCTGTGGTAGCGAGTTCCACATTCTCACCACTCTCTGGGTAAAGAAGTTTCTTCTGAATTCCCGATTGGATTTCTTGGTGACTGTCTTGTATTGATGGTCTCTAGTTATGCTCTTCCCCACACGTGGAAACACTCTCTCTGTATCCACGCTATCAAAACCTTTCATCATTTTAAAGACCTCGATTATGTCACCCCTCAGCCTTCTCTTTTCAAGAGACAAAGAGCCCCAGCCTGTTCATCCTTTCCTGATGATCCTTGTAAATCTTCTCTGCACCCTCTCCCGTGCCTCTATATCCTTTTTATAATATGGCGACCGCAACTGTGCACATAGGTTCCTAATTGAGAGCCAGCTTAGCTCAGTTGGTAGTACTCTCGCCTCTGAGTCAGAAGATCGAGGGCACCAAACTAAATTACAGGGAACATTGCTCAGAGGGTGGTGAATCTTTGGAATTCTCTACCCCAGAGGGCTGTGGAGGCTCAATCGTTGAGTATATTCAAGGCTGAGAGCGATAGATTTTCAGGCACTAAGGGACTCAAGGGATCTGGGGATAGTGGAATTGATGTAGAAGTTCAGCCATGATTTATTGAATGGCGGAGCAGGCTCGAGGGCCTGTATGGCGTTATCAAACAAAAGAATTTGAGCCCGAGCCACATGAGATATTAGGACAGGCGACCAAAAGCTTGGTCAAAGAGGTCGGTTTTAAGGAGCGTCTTAAAGGAGGAGAGAGAGGCGGAGAGGTTTAGGGAGGGAATTCCAGAGCTCAGGCCCCAGGCAGCTGAAGGCACGGCCGCCAATGGTGGAGCGATTATAATCAGGGGATGCTCAAGAGGCCAGAATTGGAGGAGCGCAGAGATCTCGGAGGGTTGTAGGGCTGGAGGAGGTTACAGAGATAGGGAGGTGGGCGAGGCCATGGAGGGATTTGAAAACAAGGAGTCAATGTAGGTCAGCGAGCTCAGGGGTGATGGACGAACGGGACTTTGTGCGAGTTAGGACACGGACAGTGGAGTTTTGGACGACCTCAAGTTTACGGAGGGTGGAATGTGGGAGGCCGGCCAGGAGAGCGTTGGAATAGTCAAGTCTGGAGGTAACAAAGGCACGGACGAGGGTTTCAGCAGCGGATGAGCTGAGGCAGGGGCGGAGTGCGGGCATCCTTCACTCTGCAGGCTCTGCCACTAGAATTTGTTCTTCTCTTCCTGTGGTGTGGTGACAGTCGGGCAACAGGCCTGCCCGGAGCAGGCCTGCACATCTCAGCCAGCAGCCCAGCAAGGCTGGAGGAGCCCTGTAGCCCCCTGCAGCTGTGGCCTGTCGAGCGAAGGGCTGTACACTGGCAAGACAACCGAGAAAATACCAGAAACACTCCCATCATTGTAAATCGAATTTTACTTTCTTGCAGGAAACTTGAAGAAGCTCACAATAATTTCATGAACAACAAGGACCGAGTTATAACTGAGATCTATAATGAGTCGAAGGAAAGAGCAAGGTAAGATTCCAACTTATAAAAATTAAAGCAAGAAAGACTCGCATTTCTCCAGCGCCTTTTACGACCTCAGGACGTCCCAAAGCGCTTTACACCCAATGAAGTACTTTTTGAAGTGTGGTCACTGTTGTAATGTAGGAAACGCAGCAGCCAATTTGCGCACAGCAAGCTCCCACAAACAGCAATGTGATAATGACCAGATCATCTGTTTTTTAGTAATGTTGGTTGAGGGATAAATATTGGCCCCAGGACACCGGGGAGAACTCCCCCTGCTCTTCTTCCAATAGTGGCCGCGGGATCTTTTACATCCACCTGAGAGAGCAGACGGGGCCTCGGTTTAACGCCTCATCCGAAAGACAGCACCTCTGACAGTGTGACACTCCCTCAGTACAGCCCCTCCAACAGTGTGACACTCCCTCAGTACTGCCCCTCCTACAGTGCGGCGCTCCCTCAGTACTGCCCCTCCGACAGTGTGACACTCCCTCAGTACTGCCCCTCCGACAGTGTGACACTCCCTCAGTACTGCCCCTCCGACAGTGTGACACTCCCTCAGTACTGCCCCTCCCACAGTGCGGCGCTCCCTCAGTACTGCCCCTCCGACAGTGTGACACTCCCTCAGTACTGCCCCTCCGACAGTGTGACACTCCCTCAGTACTGCCCCTCCCACAGTGCGGCGCTCCCTCAGTACCGCCCCTCTGACAGTGCGGCGCTCCCTCAGTACTGCCCCTCCGACAGTGCGGCGCTCCCTCAGTACTGCCCCTCCGACAGTGCGGCGTTCCCTCAGTACTGCCCCTTCGACAGTGCGGCGCTCCCTCAGTACTGCCCCTCCGACAGTGCGGCACTCCCTCAGTACCGCCCCTCCGACAATGCGGCGCTCCCTCAGCACCGCCCCTCCGACAGTGCGGCGCTCCCTCAGTACTGCCCCTCCGACAGTGCGGCGCTCCCTCAGTACCACCCCTCCGACAGTGCGGCGCTCCCTCAGTACCGCCCCTCCGACAGTGCGGCGCTCCCTCATTACTGCACTGGAGTGAGTCTGTGAGTGAGTGAGTCTGTGAGCGAGTGAGTGAGTCTGTGAGTGAGTGAGTCTGTGAGCGAGTGAGTGGGTCTGTGAGTGAGTGAGTCTGTGAGCGAGTGAGTCTATGAGCGGGTGAGTCTGTGAGCGAGTGAGTCTGTGAGTGAGTGAGTCTGTGAGTGAGTGAGTCTGTGAGCGGGTGAGTCTGTGAGTGAGTGAGTCTGTGAGCGAGCGAGTGAGTGAGTCTGTGAGTGAGTGAGTGAGTGAGCCTGTGAGTGAGTGAGTCTGTGAGCGAGTGAGTGAGCCTGTGAGTGAGTGAGTCTGTGAGCGAGTGAGTGAGTCTGTGAGTGAGTGAGTCTGTGAGCGAGTGAGTGAGTCTGTGAGTGAGTGAGTCTGTGAGTGAGTCTGTGAGTGAGTGAGTGAGTCTGTGAGTGAGTCTGTGAGTGAGTGAGTCTGTGAGTGAGTGAGCCTGTGAGTGAGTGAGTCTGTGAGTGAGCCTGTGAGTGAGTGAGCGAGCTCATAAAACACTCTCGGCAGCTTTGAACTTTTATCGTGCGGATTCTAATTAGATTTTCAATGAAGATAAGGAACTGGTTTGGTGGTGTGTTCCAGCTCGTCACTGATGATAGTGCCCAGGGAATGTTAATATGTCTGTGGCTTCCTTTTGCCCACATGAGTTGAGAGTTGAGTCAGACAGTGTATTAATATTCCAAACATCTGGAATGTTCCCCATTCGAGATTCTGCGGTGACCAAATTTCATAAATACTTCCAAATGTCAATCTTATTAAATATTACTGCAACAATATTCTAGTGTCTCAATTCGGGCAAGTTGGCTCAGGTTTGGAAAACGCGACAGTTGCGAGGTTGATGACGAGTACGGGGATGGGGAATGTGTCGCGCCACTGACTGTGACTGGGTGCTCATCGCACAGTGGTCCCCTGTGACTCGCTGTTTGACTTGGCAGCCTTCAGTTCCCACCTCTCACAGTCACACCTCGAGCCAGGTATAAAACAATAAAGCGACTCAGCACAGAAATCAAAGCAGCAGGAGGTGATCGCACCGGAGACATCACATCAGCTGACGTACTGGGCATGGCAATGTTCTGTATCGCCCGTTGTGTGTCAATGACTTCTAGATTGCCAATGAATCATGTTTAAATCCCTCCGTACCTCACCACTCCCTGTCTGTGGTACATCCTTCAGCCCTACAGCCTTCCCCCCCCCCCCCCACCACCTCTGCCAACCCTCCATTCCTCCAACGATAGCAAAATACTGCGGATGCTGGAAATCCGAAATAACAACAGAAAACGCTGGGAAAACTCAGCAGGCCAGGCAGCATCCGTGGAGAGAGAAACAGAGTTAACGTTTCAGGTCGAAGATCTTTCGTCAGAACTGGAAAAAAGCAGGAAATGAAATAGATTTAAAGCAAGTTTAGGGGCTGGGTAAAGGGGGAGGGGATGAAAGAACAAAAGGGAAGGTCAGTGATAGGATAGAAAGCAGGAGAGATTAAGAGACATTGAGAGACATTAAGAGATATTCAAGGCAAGAGGAGGTGGAAATGGGACAGGTTGAGAAACAAAGGATGGCTCTAGATCAAGTGTGAATTGCGCTGGCAGAATGAAGGACAGCTTTTCCCAGCCCCTAAACTTGCTTCAAAATCTATTTCATTTCCTGCTTTTTTCCAGTTCTGACGAAGGGTCAGAGACCTGAAACGTTAACTCTGTTTCTCTCTGCACGGATGCTGCCTGGCCTGCTGAGTTTTTCCCAGCGCTTTCTGTTGTTATTTCCATTCCTCCAACTCTGGCCTCTTGCGCGTCCCACCCAGCCTGCGCCGCACCATGGGCGGCCGTGCCTTCAGCCATCCCAAGCTGTGCAATTCGCTCCCCAAACCTCTCCGCCTCTCCACCTCCCTCTCCTCCTTTAAGACACCGCTTAAAATCAACCTCTTTAACCAAGGTTATGCTTGAACTGTATAAAACACGAGTTAGGCCACAGCTAGAATACTGCGTGCAGTTCTGGTCACCACATTGCAGGAAGGATGTGATTACACGAGAGAGGGTGCAGAGGAGATTTACGAGGATGTTGCCAGGACTGGAGAATTTTAGCTCGGAGGAAAGATTGGAGAGGCTGGGGTTGTTTTCTTTGGAACAGAGGGGGCTGAGGGAAGATTTAATTGAGGTGTATAAAATTATGAGGGGTCTAGATAGAGTGGACAGGAAGGACCTATTTCCCTCAGCAGAGAGATCAATAACCAGGGGGAATAGATTTAAAGTCATTGGTGGAAGGATTAGAGGGGAGTTGAGGAGAACTTTTTTCACCCAGAGGGTGGTGGGGGTCTGGAACTCACTGCCTGAAAGGGCGGTAGAGGCAGAAACCCTCATCATATTTAAAAAGTACTTGGATATGCACTTGAAGTGCCGTAACCTACAGGGCTACGGACCAAGAGCTGGAAAGTGGGATTAGGCTGGAGAGCTCTTTGTCGGCGGCGCGGACACGATGGGCCGAATGGCCTCCTTCTGTGCCGTAAATTTCTATGATTTGATAAGCTTTTGCTAACCCCTCCTAACACCTCTTTCGTTGCCTTGCTGTCAATTTTTGTCTGACTTTGCCGCTGTGGGTTGCCTTGGGACGTTTATCGATGTTGAAGATGTGAGGATGTTGTGAATGGAGGTAATTGCACAGTGTTGGGATCTTTTAAATGGAAAGGCTTTGAACGTATTGTCACTACTTCACTCTACTGCCTTCAGGATAGAGAGACCCATCCTATGCTGCACAATTCATAGTGAAGGACTTAGTAGAGAGCCCCTTCGAAGGCAAATCTCCCAGCTCACAGCACCAAGAATCAACAGGGAATCCATCACTCGGGGAGTAACACTGTCCATCACTGGGGGAGTAACACTGTCCATCACTGGGGGAGTAACACTGTCCCTCACTGGGGGAGTAACACTGTCCATCACTGGGGGAGTAACACTGTCCATCACTGGGGGAGTAACACTGTCCATCGCTGGGGGAGTAACACTGTCCATCACTGGGGGAGTAACACTGTCCATCACCGGGGGAGTAACACTGTCCATCACCGGGGGAGTAACACTGTCCATCGCTGGGGGAGTTACACTGTCCATCACTGGGGGAGTAACACTGTCCCTCACTGGGGGAGTAACACTGTCCATCACTGGGGGAGTAACACTGTCCATCACTGGGGGAGTAACACTGTCCATCACTGGGGGAGTAACACTGTCCATCACTGGGGGAGTAACACTGTCCATCACTGGGGGAGTAACACTGTCCATCACTGGGGGAGTAACACTGTCCCTCACTGGGGGAGTAACACTGTCCATCACTGGGGGAGTAACACTGTCCATCACTGGGGGAGTAACACTGTCCATCACTGGGGGAGTAACACTGTCCATCACTGGGGGAGTAACACTGTCCATCACTGGGGGAGTAACACTGTCCATCACTGGGGGAGTAACACTGTCCATCACTGGGGGAGTAACACTGTCCATCACTGGGGGAGTAACACTGTCCATCACCGGGGGAGTAGCGCCTTCCAGCATTCACTGTTTATGGTCACCCGTCCATGATGACCACCGGAGGTACCAGGGGGCAGTCAGCGCCTGGGGAACTTTACCCCAGCAAATATCAACACTCTAATGGGAACACTATCACCTCCAAGTTCCCCTCCCAGTCACACACCATCCCGACTAGGAAATATATCGGCCGATCCTTCATCGTCGCTGGGTCAATATCCTGGAACTCCCTCCCTAACAGCACTGTGGGAGCACCTTCACCACACGGACTGCAGCAGTTCAAGAAGGCGGCTCACCACCACCTTCTCAAGGGGCAATTAGGGATGGGCAATAAATGCTGGCCTTGCCAGCGACGCCCACATCCCAGGATTGAATTTAAAAAAAGCAGGAAAGAAGTAAAACTAGGAGGTGATAATGTAATCCCGACTCCCAATGATCTCCTGGCTGGTGAGAGTGAAGCTGAAAATGTTTCACACTTATCTGCCTCGTGATTAGCATTGTCTGTGGTTTTATTTCTCACGGTCCCGCTACATTTTACTTTCAGTCTGTGTTTATGTTGGCAGTGCAGATAACGACCGTCCGTGTGCCCCCCTGTTCAAACACCAAAGGCAGAACCTTGGTGCTGTCTCGGAACAAGAGGATGCCATTCAGCCCCTCAAGCCTGTTCCGCCATTCATGACCGGCATGTTGACACCATCTGCCCGCCTTGGTTCCGTGACCCTTAATATCCTTGCCAAACAAAAACCTATCCTGAGGTTTGTTAATGAATTTGGCTGCCACGTTTCCTACTTTACAACAGTGATCACACTTCAAAAAGTACTTCATGGGCTGTGAAGCACTTTGGGACGTCCTCAGGTGGTGAAAGGTGCTGTCACAATGCGAGTGTTCTTTTCTTCATTCTTAGGAACAGCTTGTGAACGTGTTAAACCCCCATCGCAGTCAGCTGACTCATAGACCTTGCTCCTGCATATCAGGCACCTGTTCCTTCCAGCTCACTTCCCCTGTGTGTTTCATCATTCCAGATACAATCTCCAGCGCACTGCCAGCAGAGACTGGCCCAGGCCTGATCCGTATCTGCTTCACGCAAGCTTCAGCTCAATCCGCAGTGTGACTCAGCTCAGTGTTCACGGTGACAGTGAACTACTACCTTATTCTTTTCCTCATTGTGCCTGGGAGTTTTTGTCAGGACAGTGTAGAGGGAGCTTTACTCTGTATCTAACCCGTGCTGTAGCTGCCCTGGGAGTGTTTGATGGGACAGTGTAGAGGGAGCTTTACTCTGTATCTAACCCGTGCTGTACCTGCCCTGCGAGTGTTTGATGGGACAGTGTAGAGGGAGCTTTACTCTGTATCTAACCCGTGCTGTACCTGCCCTGGGAGTGTTTGATGGGACAGTGTAGAGGGAGCTTTACTCTGTATCTAACCAGTGCTGTACCTGCCCTGGGAGTGTTTGATGGGACAGTGTAGAGGGAGCTTTACTCTGTATCTAACCCGTGCTGTACCTGCCCTGGGAGTGTTTGATGGGACAGAGTAGAGGGAGCTTTACTCTGTATCTAACCCCGTGCTGTCCCTGCCTTGGGAGTGTTTGATGGGACAGTGTAGAGGGAGCTTTACTCTGTATCTAACCCCGTGCTGTCCCTGCCTTGGGAGTGTTTGATGGGACAGTGCCACAGGATTACTTTCACTGTGACTCTTGTTCTGTCGTTCCAAAGAATAACATGAACATTTTGTTCCATCTTACTTTTGTTGCTTTGTTTCATTTGGGAGGTGAGTGAGATCTGCTGCAATGTGGGACTTAGATCGCGATTAATTTGTAAAAATCTGAACACATTCAGCCCACGTTCCTGGTTAAGTTGTCAGTAACTCTGCTCATCTAAAAAAAAAGCTTTTCCTCGAATGATGCCGCATTGTTGGAGACCATTCGGCCCATCGTGCCTGTGCCGGCTCTTTGAAAGAGCTCTCCAATTAGTCCCACTCCACTCGCTCCTGCCCCACTTCCCTGCAGATTTTTCCGCTCGAGATTGTTGAGGCAGTGGCTTCGCTCGGTAATGTCAGTGCGGGTTTTGGGCAATGGTCTCGGTTGGGGGGGGTGGGGGGCAGTAAATTGCGGGGCGGCGCTTTTCCCTGTTCTCACCGCCCGATCCTGTGTCTAGGCACATGTCCGCGTGTTGGTGCCAGCCTACCAGGGAGAAGCTGGGCCAAGAACTATTCCACTTTGGTCGCGACTTCGGGAAACTCCAGCTCCCAAAAAAAAACGGGACAATTTGCCCAGTCTTTGTACTGAAGCCCAGGTCATCCATCACTCGACGGCGCAGCGTAAACACTTAAAATATAGAGTGCAGTCCAAGATAGCCCGCCTTTGAAAATGTGCTGCTGCTCATAGGTAACGTTTGGCCGGGGGTTGACCCGAGACTGTGCAGCCTGGCTGAGCACAAGGATGCAGAGAATCGGAGGAGAACGTGTCTTCACAGTATTACAAAGTTACTAAATATTTACAGCACAGAAACAGGGCATGCAGCCCAACTGTTCTATGTCAAATGGTGGGAAGTGGCGTTGCCAAAGGATCAGTGCTGGGACCATTGTTGCATCGCTTCCTTCTGCTCCACTGAAGCCTCCTCCCACCCCTCTTCATCTATCTCACCCTATCATCATAACCTTCTATTCCTTTCTCCCTCATGTGTTTATCCAGCATCCCCTTAAATGCATCTCTGCTATTCGCCTCAACCACTCCCTGTGGTAGCGAGTTCCACATTCTCACCACTCTCTGGGTAAAGAAGTTTCTCCTGAATTCCCCATTGGATTTATCAGTGACTATCTTATATTGATGGCCCCTAGTTCTGGTCTCCCCCACAAGTGGAAACATCTTCTCTACATCTACCCTATCGAACCCTTCATAATCTTAAAGACCTCGATCAGGTCTCCCCTCAGCCTTCTTTTCTAGAGAAAAGAGCCCCAGCCTGTTCAATCTTTCCGGATGTTATAACCTCTCAGTTCTGGTATCATTCTAGTAAATCTTTTATGCACCTTCTCCAGTGCCTCGAAAATCCTTTTTATAATATGGAGACCAGGACTGTGCACAGTGCTCCAAGTGTGGTCCAACTGAGGTATATGGAGACCAGGACTGTGCACAGTGCTCCAAGTGTGGTCTAACCAAGGTATATGGAGACCAGAATCGTGCACAGTGCTCCGTGTGGTCTAACCGAGGTATATGGAGACCAGAACCGTGCACAGTGCTCCAAGTGTGGTCTAACCAAGGTATATGGAGACCAGGACTGTGCACAGTGCTCCAAGTGTGGTCTAACCAAGGTATATGGAGACCAGGACTGTGCACAGTGCTCCAAGTGTGGTCTAACCGAGGTATATGGAGACCAGAACTGTGCACAGTGCTCCAAGTGTGGTCTAACCGAGGTATATGGAGACCAGGACTGTGCACAGTACTCCAAGTGTGGTCTAACCGAGGTATATGGAGACCAGGACTGTGCACAGTGCTCCAAGTGTGGTCTAACCGAGGTATATGGAGACCAGGACTGTGCACAGTGCTCCAAGTGTGGTCTAACCAAGGTTCTTGTATTTCTTCCTGTATTTTGTCGCAATCCTCCTCTGTATTAACTATACTTCCCCCACCCCCCTCAATTTGGTGTCATCCGCAAATGTTGAAATTGTATTTGCCAATCTGGGGAACTACCTTTAACCCCTATTCTCTGTTTTCGAATCGAGTGCCTGGGAGGGGGCTTTTGCTTCAGTACCTGGAGCTGATGCTCACCAAATACCCTATTTTGGCAGAGGGTTTGCAGTCCTCTCTGATGAAAGACTTTCATTCCCTCAGGACGTCCCACAGCGCTTCACAGCCAATGAAGTACTTTTGAAGTGTAGTCACTGTTGTAATGTGGGAAACACGGCAGCCAATTTGTGCACAGCAAGCTCCCACAAATAGCAATGTGATAATGACCAGATCATCTGTTTTTTAGTGATGTTGGTTGAGGGATAAATATTGGCCCCAGGACACCGGGGAGAACTGCTCTTCTTCTAATAGTGACCGTGGGATCTTTTACGCCCACCCTAGAGGTCACACTTGGTTTATTGTCTCATCCGAAAGACGGCACCTCCGACGGTGCAGCGCTCCCTCAGATTGGAGTGACAGCGACAGAGCAAGTCTCTAGGATATTCCCCATGCTAGACTTTTACAACAGAGAACGAGGCCATTTGGCCCATTGCCCGTACCCTCTCTCTGAAAGCACTCTCCCCTCAGTCCCACTCCCCTGCCCTTTCCCCATTCCCCCATTGCCCCATACCCTCTCTCTGAAAGCACTCTCCCCTCAGTCCCACTCCCCTGCCCTTTCCCCATTCCCCCATCGCCCTGTGCCCTCTCTCTGAAAGCACTCTCCCCTCAGTCCCACTCCCCTGCCCTTTCCCCATTCCCCCATCGCCCCGTACCCTCTCTCTGAAAGCGCTCTCCCCTCAGTCCCACTCCCCTGCCCTTTCCCCATTCCCCCATCGCCCTGTGCCCTCTCTCTGAAAGCACTCACCCCTCAGTCCCACTCCCCTGCCCTCTGTGTAAAAAAAAATAATCCTGACCTCTCCCTTCAACGTTTTGCTGACGATCTTCAATTTATGCTTTCTAGTTACTCACTGACTAGTGGCAGTCGCTTTTTTTCCCACATTACCTTATCAAAACCCCCTTCTGCTTTTGAACCACTGCCAGTGCTATAAATAGGAGGTGACACAGGCATGAAGGTGATAAATACATAAAAGTTATCTGCCACAACTTTGTACCTCATGCGATATTAAGTCAATCTCACCACAGAAGGTATTTATATATCTGCAGCTGGCCGAATACAAGATATAAATAGATACAGTCCCTGTCCATCCCTATCTGTAATATGCACACAACAATTGAAATAAAACTCTTGTTTCCCCCCCCCCCGCCCCACCCCGATAACATGGCTTGAACTGCAGCTCAAGCTTTGGCTGGATTAAAGTTCACTTTAAGCGGGTGGTGACTCTGATTTATCTGACTCTCGGAAGCTTCGCCCTTTCACGCAGCGCGAGCAGGTTTGCTACTTTGATCTTTACCCTGGGGATGGCTGCAGCTCCTGTACTTCCACTGAGTTCTATCAATCCACAATCCCATAGCGAGCCTGGCCGCCTCCAGCTCGAAACAACGGCTCAACCAACGACAACTTGTAGTTATGTAGCGACGTTCGACAGAGTAGAAGGTCCCCATGGCACTTCACAGGAACCTTATCAGACAAATATTTGAACATATAAGTAAAAGGGCCTTTTATCGTCGCCCTGTCGCCTTTCGGATGAGACGTTAAACCCAGGCCCCCCGTCTGCCCTCTCAGGTGGACGTAAAAGATCCCATGCCACTAATCTGAAGAAGAGCAGGGGGAGTTCTCTCCCCGACGTCCTGCCCAATATTTATCCCTCAATCAACATCACTAAAACAGATGATCGCATTGCTGTTTGTGGGAGCTTGCTGTGCGCAAATTGGCTGCCGCGTTTCCCACATTACAACAGTGACTATGCTTCATAAGTACTTTATTGGCTGTAAAGTGCTTTGGGACGTCCTGAGGTCGTGAAAGGCGCTATATGAATGCAAGTCAGGGAGGGCTGCACTGTCGGAGGGGCGGTACTGAGGGAGCGCCGCACTGTCAGAGGAGCAATACTGAGGGAGCGCCGCACTGTCAGAGGGGCAGTACTGAGGGAGCGCCGCACTGTCGGAGGAGCAATACTGAGGGAGCGCCGCACTGTCGGAGGGGCAGTACTGAGGGAGCGCCGCACTGTCGGAGGGGCGGTACTGAGGGAGCGCCGCACTGTCGGAGGAGCAATACTGAGGGAGCGCCGCACTGTCGGAGGGGCGGTACTGAGGGAGCGCCGCACTGTCGGAGGGGCAGTACTGAGGGAGCGCCGCACTGTCGGAGGGGCAGTACTGAGGGAGCGCCGCACTGTCGGAGGGGCGGTACTGAGGGAACGCCGTACTGTCGAAGGGTCAGTACGGAGGGAGCACCGCACTGTCTGAGGGGCAGTACTGAGGGAATACTGCACTGTCGGAGGGGCGGTACTGAGGGAGCGCCGCACTGTCGGAGGGTCAGTACTGAGGGAGCGCTGCACTGTCGGAGGGGCAGTGCTGAGGGAGCGCCGCACTGTCAGAGGGGTAGTACTGAGGGAGCGCCGCACTGTCGGAGGGGGCGGTACTGAGGGAGCGCCGCACTGTCGGAGGTGCCGTCTTTCGGATGAGACGTTTAACCGAGGCCCCGTCTCCCACGGCCGCTATTTCGAAGAAAAGCAGGGCCAATATTTATCCCTCAACCAACAACATCATTAAAACAGATTATCTGGTCAATTCTCACATTGCTGTTGGGATCTTGCTGTGCGCACGTCTCTGGAGTGGGGCCCGAACCCACGACCTTCTGAGTCAGAGGCGAGAGTGCTACCCACTGAGCCAGGGGCCCCTAAATTCCTGAATGGCGTGCCTCGATTACAGGCAGGGAGAGGAAACTGGATCCACCGTTCCAGATAGCGCTGAAGTTAAAACTGGGCCATCGCGCAGTGTGTGAAACACAACAGGGGCAGAACTGTATACCGTCCAACAGGTTACACAGCCGCCCGAGGCTGGCAGCGAGAGTGGAGGGGGGCCTGGTTTATCCTCTTCGATCTGAGTGAAAATATCTCAGCGTTTTAACCCCTCCCGACCTTGTGCGCTGCAAGTGATGCGGGGGCCCCCGGTGCTGGCTGGGTTAACATCTGCCGGAGGTGGGGAGGCTCTCTTCACAGATCTACGTGTGGTACCGCACACTCACAAGTCCGCAGGGACCCGAGACGGTTACACCAGGCCCAGCTTATGCCTCGAAATGATTGTGTGTATTGAAATTAGACCGCCCCCCCCCCCATTGTGCTGCCAGCAACTGAAGCTCTTGTTCCAAATCAAGCCACGGCGGAAGTATTCATCCTCTGCATTCATCCCCTTGAATGGGGAATGCGATATCCCAGAGCCAGATGACTTGTTTTCATTTGGCGACAAGCCCCGTTCCCGTCGGCTTGCTTTCAAAAGGATCATTCTGAACTGACGTCAACGCTGGCTTACGAAGCTCGCCAACCGAGCGACATCCGATGGCGACGGCGGTTCGTGACGGGGGAGGCGAGAGAACAGGACGAGGGCAGCAGGTCCCGCTGCTGCTCGCGTCTGCCCGGGTAGCTCAGAGAGTGTTACATCCGTCAGCTGTGGCTCAGTGGGTAGCACGCTCGCCTCTGAGTCAGAAGGTCGTGGGTTCGAGTCCCACTCTAGAGACTTGATCACAAAAATCTAGGCTGACACTCCCAGTGCAGTGCTGAGGGAGCGCCGCCCTGTCGGAGGGGCAGTACTGAGGGAGCGTCGCACTGTCGGAGGGGCGGTACTGAGGGAGCGCCACACTGTCGGAGGGGCGGTACTGAGGGAGTGCTGCACTGTCGGAGGGGCGGTACTGAGGGAGCGCCGCACTGTCGGAGGGGCGGTACTGAGGGAGCGCTGCACTGTCGGAGGGGCGGTACTGAGGGAGCGCCACACTGTCGGAGGGGCGGTACTGAGGGAGCGCCGCACTGTCGGAGGGGCGGTACTGAGGGAGCGTCGCACTGTCAGAGGGGCGGTACTGAGGGAGCGCCGCACTGTCGGAGGGGCGGTACTGAGGGAGCGCAGCACTGTCGGAGGGGCAGTACTGAGGGAGCGCCACACTGTCGGAGGGGCGGTACTGAGGGAGCGCCGCACTGTCGGAGGGGCGGTACTGAGGGAGCGCCGCACTGTCAGAGGGGCCGTCTTTTGGATGAGACGTTAAACTGAGGCCCCGTCTGCCCTCTCAGGTGGACATAAAAGATCCCACGACCACTATTTCGAAGAAGAGCAGGGGGAGTTCTCCCCAGTGTCCTGGCCAATATTTATCCCTCAATCAACATAACAAAAACAGATTATCTGATCATTATCACATTGCTGTTTGTGGGAGCTTGCTGTGCACAAATTGGCTGCCGTGTTTCCCACATTACAACAGTGACTACACTTCAAAAAGTACTTCATTGGCTGTAAAGCGCTTTGGGACGTCCTGAGGTGGTGAAAGGCGCTGTAGAAATGTGAGTCTTTATTTTCTTTCTTTCTGATTGACACAGCAAAGGCACGGGCACTCCTGTCACGCGCTGCATGGCAATGTCGTTTACATCCAGCGTGGCCAATACTTCATGTAAGGTCCGTCAACTGCAGCTCATCCGAAACTCTGCTGCCCCGTGTCCTAAGTCGCACCAAGTCCTGTTCACCCATCACCCGTGTGCTCGATGACCTACATTGGCTCCCGGTTAAGCAACACCTCGATTTCAAAATTCTCCATCCTTGTTTTCAAATCCATCAATGGCCTCGTCCCTCCCTATCTCTGTAACCTCCTCCAGCCCCACAACCCTCCGAGATCTCTGCGCTCCTCCAATTCTGGCCTCTTGCGCATCCCCCGATTTTAATCGCTCCACCATTGGCGGCCGTGCCTTCAGCTGCCTGGGCCCTGAGCTCTGGAATTCCCTCCCTAAACCTCTCCGCCTCTCTCTCCTCCTTTAAGACGCAGCTTAAAACCGACCTCTTTGACCAAGCTTTTGGTCACCTGTCCTAATACCTCCTCATGCGGTGTCAAATTTCTGTCTAATTGCGCTCCTGTGAAGCGCCTTGGGACGTTTCACTACGTTAACGGCGCTGTATAAATACAAATTGTTGTTGTGTTGTAGCCACTGATTCATTACATTATTTCAATCTTTTCGCCCACACGCACTTGTCTCCCCTCCTCTCCTGAAGACGCTGTTCTTCGCCGGGGCTCAGTCCCAAGACCCTGGCCGTCCTCATCCAAGTGCCCGTGGACGGTGAGCGCTGGCAGGTTACCTGACTGTGGCTCAGGCGGGGAGGGGGATTGGCGCCCAAAGCCCAAACCTGTCCTCGTCTGATATTCCTCCCCACCCACACACACACACACACACACACACACACACACACAGGAGAGTCTTTTACATTGGATATACAGCACGGAAACAAGCCATTCGGCCCAACCAGTCCATGCCGGCGTTTATGCTCCACTCGAGCCTCCTCCCGCCTTTCCTCATCTCACCCCATCAACATAACCCTCTATTCCTTTCTCCCTCATGTGTTTATCCAGCCTCCCCTTAAATGCATCTATACTATTCGCCTCAACCACTCCCTGTGGTAGCGAGTTCCACATTCTCACCACTCTCTGGGTAAAGAAGTTTCTCCTGAATTCCTGATTGGATTTCTTGCTGACTATCTTATATTGATGGCCTCTAGTTATGCTCTTCCCCACACATGGAAACACTCTCTCTGTATCCACTCTATCAAAACCTTTCATCATTTTAAAGACCTCTATTAGGTCACCCCTCAGCCTTCTTTTTTCAAGAGAAAAGAGACCCAGCCTGTTCATCTTTTCCTGATATGTATACCCTCGCATTTCTGGTATCATCCTTGTAAATCTTCACTGCACCCTCTCCAGTGTCTCTATATCCTTTTTATGATATGGCAACCAGAACTGTACGCAGTACTCCAAGTGTGGTCTAACCAAGGTTCGAGACAGGTTCAGCATAACTTCCCTACTTTTCAATTCTATCCCTCTAGAAATAAACCCTAGTGCTTGGTTTGCTATTTTTATGGCCTTGCCTGTGTCGCAACTTTTAGTGATTTGTGTATTTGTACTCTGAGATCCCTTTGTTCCTCTGCCCCGCCTAGACTCGCACCCTCCAAGTAATAAGTGACCTCCCTATTCTTCCTACCAAAATGTAATACCTCACATTTATCTGTGTTGAATTTCATTTGCCAATTATATGCCCATTCTGCAAGTTTATTAATGTCCTCCTGTAATTTGTTGCAGTCCTCCTCAGTATTGACTATCCTCCCCAATTTGGTGTCATCCGCAAATTTAGAAATTGTGTTTTTGATTCCAAAGTTTAAATCGTTAATGTAAATTGTGAACAGCAGTGGTCCCAGCACTGATCCTTGTGGAACACCACTACCCACCTTCTGCCGCTGTGAATAGCTGCCCTTTTACTCTGGATAATGATCAGGATCAGGATTTTCTCTTTTGCTTACCCGGGGCACTGAGGCTAATTGTAAGCTCCTGCTGCCGGCCCTGTTGGGATCGCCTAACTCTAATTATTGGAAAGTCGGTGGACAGGTGAGATTGAAAGTCCACTGCCACTGTCCTGCCACCCACCTTATAAAAGAAAGACTTGCATTTCTATAGCGCCTGTCACAACCTCAGGACGTCCCAAAGCGCTTTACAGCCAGTGACGTACTTTTTGAAGTCACTGTTGTATTGTCATTCTCGACTAAGTAGTGTACAGCTACGCGCTTCTTTCAAGCTAGTCCCTCTTCTGTGCCCCTGCCACTGATCTGCTTCCCCTATTAATCTCCGCCTCTCACTGGGCCCGTGTACCATGAGGGTGACTGAGTGAGCTGTCTGTGGGAAGTGGGGGAGTGGAGCTATGGGCTGGAGGGAGGTGGGATCTATGAGAATTGGGGGGGGGAATCTGTAGGGGTGGAGCTATGGGCCGGTGGGGGGGTGAGCTGGATCTGTGGGTGATGGGGGGGATCTGTGGAGCAATGGAGTGTCAGCCTGTGGCTCAATGGGTAACTCCCTCACCTCTGAGTCATGAAGGTTGTGGGTTTAAGTCCCACTCCATTTAAGCGCAAAAATCTAGGCTGACACTCCAGTGCAGTACTGAGGGAGCACCGCACTGTTGGAGGGCAGTACTGAGGGAGCGCCGCCCTGTCGGAGGGGCGGTACTGAGGGAGCGCCGCACTGTCGGAGGGGCGGTACTGAGGGAGCGCCGCACTGTCGGAGGGGCGGTACTGAGGGAGCGCTGCACTGTCGGAGGTGCCGTCTTTCGGATGAGATGTTAAACCGAGGCCCCGTCTGCTCTCTCAGGTGGACGTAAAAGATCCCACAGCCACTATTTCGAAGAAGAGCAAGGGGAGTTCTCCCCGGTGTCCTGGGCCAATATTTATCCCTCAATAAACATCACTAAAACAGGTGATCCGGTCATTTATCACATTGCTGTTTGTGGGAGCTTTCTGTGCGCAAATTGGCTGCCGTGTTTCCCACATTACAACAGTGACACACTTCAAAAAGTACTTCATTGGCTGTAAAGCGCTTTGGGACGACCTGAGGTGGTGAAAGGCGCTGGAGAAATGCGAGTCTTTCTTTTTATGGGCAGGTGGGGGGTGCTGAGATCTGTGGGGAATGGGGGGGGTCTGTGGACGGGTGGCGCTGTGGGCCGCTAGGGGGGTGGGGTCTGTGAGGAATGGGGGAATCTGTGGAGCTGTGGGCCGCTAGCGGGGTGGGGTCTGTGAGGAATGGGGGAATCTGTGGAGCTGTGGGCCGCTAGCGGGGTGTGGTCTGTGAGGAATGGGGGAATCTGTGGAGCTGTGGGCCGCTAGCGGGGTGGGGTCTGTGAGGAATGGGGGGGGTCTGTGGACGGGTGGCGCTGTGGGCCGCTAGCGGGGTGGGGTCTGTGGGGAATGGGGGAATCTGTGGAGCTGTGGGCCGCTAGCGGGGTGGGGTCTGTGGGGAATGGGGGGTATCTGTGGAGCTGTGGGCCGCTAGCGGGGTGGGGTATGTGGGGAATGGGGGGTGTCTGTGGAGCTGTGGGCCGCTAGCGGGGTGGGGTCTGTGGGGAATGGGGGGGTCTGTGGAGCTGTGGGCCGCTAGCGGGGTGTGGTCTGTGGGGAATGGGGGGGTCTGTGGAGCTGTGGGCCGCTAGCGGGGTGGGGTCTGTGAGGAATGGGGGAATCTGTGGAGCTGTGGGCCAATGGGAGGGGAATGTCAGACACTGTGGGGAGTGGGAGGGGAATGTCAGACACTGTGGGGAGTGGGAGGGGAATGTCAGACACTGTGGGCCAGTGGGAGGGGAATGTCAGACACTGTGGGGAGTGGGAGCCTCGTCCTTTCACTCCACGATATGGCTTGGCGAAACTCCCAAAGTGTTTTTGAAGCCTCGCTGATTGCCCTGTCTTCCTGTTTTGATAAGTACATTGTGCTCGTTTCGTCAAATCTGATTAGTTTGTGCCCACAACGTTTTTAATGAGATCTTTAAAATGGGGACCCTTGACTGACAGAGCTGGCTGGGGACTGTGATCGTTCCGCCTTCGCTGTGCTGTTTTATCAGGCGCGCTGATCTGAAGCTTGTTGATTAGTCTTCTTGTTTTCCCCCTGAAGAGTCCAGAGTTTGATTCTCTGGGGAGAGCGGGTAGGAATAATACCAAAACAGCATTCCTGCCCCGCATCGCTGCATCATTGAAATCGGAGCGAATGGCAGCAAGGAGAGGGCGTGAGAGGGTGTCCACACGCAGCGGGCGGACAGCTCCCGTCGCTTTGGGAGTTCTGCTCTGGAAGGGGCGCGGGGCTCTCACAACAAAGACTTGAAACGGGGTCGCCAACCTTCCAGGATTGCCCCGGCGTCTCCAGGAGCCATAGAGACTGATTCCGCACAGAAGCAGGCCATTCGGCCCATCGTGCCCGTGCCGGCTCTACACAAGAGCCGACCAATTAGTCCCACACCGCCCTGCTCTTTCCCCTGAAAAGAAATAAAGGCCCAGAAATTAATGACGGAGCCTTCGTGCGGGGGTAAGGCTTCCCCGCGATATCTCACTGCGCGCCTGCCTTTTCATTCCGAGCTCGCACGAACTTGATTTTCTAGACAGCAGCTGTGCAGTGCTTCCGTATCCCACAGGCGCAGTTAATTCGTGCGAGCTGTGGGATCACGTGATTCAGTTAGAGCCAATGGCAGCACACCATCTTTCATTCATAGTTTTCACAGCAAGTGCTGTGAAAGCTATGAATCTATACCCCCTCAAAAGAACAGCTAAACCTCAATTAAATTTTTTTTAAAAACCATCACATTAATAAAATAAGTATAGTTAAATAAATTAACCACTTTAAACAAAAAATTAAATTTTTGAAAAAATTTTAAATCTTTTAAAAAGTTATAAAAATAAACTTACCTTTCTTTAAAGTCTCTAAAAAAGATATACCTGTTGAAAAAAATTCAAAATAATACTTAATTAACTACTTACCTTGTTAAAAGAGGGTCTTACGCCTCCTTTCTTTATGTGCAAAATCTTCCATGCTTACCTGCGCGTTCAAAGCACTAAGTGCACCTAGGAACCGCCCCCTTTTGAAATCACCAAGTGCCGGTTTTCAGCGCATGCGCAGTGCATGCAGGAAACCGGCAATTGGAGACAGAATACGCGAGAGTACACAGTGCGTACTCTCGCGTAGAGGCACTAATTTTTGGGCCAAAGACTCGCATTTCTCCAGCGCCTTTCACGACCACTGGACATGCCAAAGCGCTTTACAGCCAATGAAGTACTTTTAAAGTGTGGTCACTGTTGTAATGTGGGAAACGCGGCAGCCAATTTGCGCACAGCAAGATCCCACAAACAGCAATGTGATAATGACCAGATCATCTGTTTTTAGTGATGTTGGTTGAGGGATAAATATTGGCCCCAGGACACCGGGGAGAACTCCCCTACTCTTCTTCAAATAGTGGCCATGGGATCTTTTACATCCACCTGAGAGAGCAGAAGGGGCCTCATTTTAACGTCTCATCCGAAAGACGGCACCTCCGACAGTGCGGCGCTCCCTCAGTACCGCCCCTCCGACAGTGCAGTGCTCCCTCAGTACTGCTCTGCCGACAGTGCGGCGCTCCCTCAGTACCGCCCCTCCGACAGTGCAGTGCTCCCTCAGTACCGCCCCTCCGACAGTGTGGCTCCCTCAGTACCGCCCCTCCGACAGTGCGGCGCTCCCTCAGTACCGCCCCTCCGACAGTGCGGCGCTCCCTCAGTACCGCCCCTCCGACAGTGCGGCGCTCCCTCAGTACTGACCCTCCGACAGTGCGGCGCTCCCTCAGTACCGCCCCTCCGACAGTGCGGCGCTCCCTCAGTACTGCCCCTCAGACAGTGCGGCGCTCCCTCAGTACTGCCCCTCCGACAGTGCGACGCTCCCTCAGTACTGCCCCTCCGACAGTGTGGCACTCCCTCAGTACCGCCCCTCCGACAGTGCGGCGCTCCCTCAGTACCTAGCTTTTTGTGCTCAAGTCTCTGGAGTGGGACTCGAACCCACGACCTTCTGACTCAGAGACGAGCCGTGCAAACTTTTTCCCCTTCAAGTTTTTATCTAACTCCCCTTTTGAACGTTATTATTGAATCTGCTTCCACCGCCCTTTCAAGCATTGCTGCGAGCAACCCCAGGAGAAAAAAACTGCTGTTCGAGCGGGCGAGGCAGGAGGACACGTGATGAAGCCTGCTGGAATATATCCAACCCTGGAACGACGATCCAGAATGCCTCTGGTCTGTTCTCGGCAGTGGGCGGTGGCATTTGGCACTGTCTTCTTCTTCTTAGGCAGTCCCTTGGAACCGAGGATGACTTGCTTCCACACTAAAAATGAGTTCTCAGGTGACTGATGAGTCCAATGCGGGACCCACAGTCTCTGTCACAGGTGGGGCAGACGGTGGTTAAAGGGGTGGGTGGGTGGGGTGCTTGGGTTGACGTGCGCTCCTTCCGCTGTTTGCGCTTGGCTTCCGCTTGCTCCCAGCGAGGAGACTCGAGGTGTTCGGCGCCTTCCCGGATGCTTCTCCTCCACTTTGTGCGGTCTTGGGCCAGGGATTCCCAGGTGTTGGTGAGGATGTTGCATTTTTTCAAGGAGGCTTTGAGGGTGTCCTTGAAGCGTTTCCTCTGCCCACCTGGGCTCTCTTGCCGTGTCGGAGCTCCGAGTAGAGCGCTTGCTTTGGGAGTCTCGTATCGGGCATGCGGACGATGTGGCCCGTCCGTCGGAGCTGATCGAGCGTGGTCAAAGCTTCGATGCTGGGGATGTTGGCCTGAGCGAGAACACTGACTGACATGAATCTTGTATGAAGTAATACTGGGCAGCCTGCTGGTGGCGCTGTCCAGGGAGAGTATAAATACTCGGGCATGGGCCCAGCTTGCTCAGGACATTCCTCAACAGGAACTAGTGAAGGCCACAACTCGATCTCCATGTTGGAAAACAGTTGATTAAAGCTTTGTTTAACGCTTAGACCAAGTGCCTCGTAGTTTTCTTACGTCACTGACGTTGGTACGCCTATCCTGCCAATGGATCCCCCCGCCCCCCCGCACCGAGCTCTTCCTCTCTCTTGGGGAAGCTCTGGGCGGTTGAAAAGTTGGATGGGGTTCGGAATGGAGTCCGGAAAGTAGCGTGGCGATCCTCCGACGGGCCAACCGCGCTGAGGCTCCGGCAACGGTTCCCCAGCCTCACGGGTGGGCCTAATGCTTGCAACCAGGCTTCATTCTCGCGTGACCTCTTTTGTCCCCCGCTCCCCCGACGCTCACCCTTTTCCGTTTCTTGCAGGATGAACGGCTTGAAGAAGCAGCAGGAAATCCTTCGGCGGAAGCACGCAGCGTTTGTGGAGAAGTACGGACTGAAGAACAAAGGGGGAGATGATAAATAAAAGCACCGCCGGCGGGGGGGGGGCCGTGCCACAGTGATTGCCAACAGACGTAGGCTGCAGGCCGGTTGTGTCTCTCGACAGCGTCTGAGTGCAGGGACAGCCTCTCCATTATGCTGGCAGCTGAAAAGTGGTGCATCTCTCCGACTGCAGATAGATGCTGAGAGAACACAGTCCACTTGTTTGTGTACATTCATTCGCGGGACGCGGGCGCCGTTGGCAAGGCTGGCATTTATTGCCCAACCCTCGTTGCCCCGGGTCTCCTCCACCCGCCGTAGTCTATGTGGTGCAGGTGTGATTTATTCTTAGTCGCAGTTTGAGACAATCGAGTGTCTTGCTAGGGCCACTTCAGAGGACATGTAAGAGTCAGCCATCTTGGTGCGGAGACTGGAGTCACGTGTAGGCCCAGACCAGGTAAGCACGGCAGGTTTTCTTCCCGAAAGGGACATTAGAACATAAGAATTAGGAGCAGGAGTCGGCCATTCGGCCCCTCGAGCCTGCTCCGCCATTCAATGAGATCATGTCTGATCTTCGACCTCAACTCCACTTTCCCGCCTGATCCCTTGATTCCCCATGACTCCAAAAATCTAGCGATCTCAGCCTTGAATATACTCAACGACTGAGCCTCCACAGGGGCAGAGAATTCCAAAGATTCACCACCCTCTGAGTGAAGAAATTCCTCCTCATCTCAGTCCCAAATGGCCGACTCCTTATCCTGAGATTATGACCCCTGGTTCTAGACTCTCCAGCCAGTCATAGTCATCGAGTTATACAGCACAGAAAGAGGCCCCTCGGCCCATCGTGTCCGCGCCGGCCATCAAGCCCTGTCTATTCGAATCCCATTTTCCAGCACTTGGTCCATAGCCTTGTATGCTATGGCATTTCAAGTGCTCATCTAAATGCTTCTTGAATGTTGTGAGGGTTCCTGCCTCTACCACCCTTTCAGGCAGTGAGTTCCAGATTACAACCACCCTCTGGGTGAAAAAGATTTTTCCTCAAATCCCCTCTAAACCTCCTGCCCCTTACCTTGAAACTATGCCCCCTGGTTATTAACCCCTCTACTAAGGGGAAAAGTTCCTTTCTATCTACCCTATCTATGCCCCTCATAATTTTGCACACCTCAATCAGGTCCCCCCTCAGCCTTCTCTGCTCGAAGGAAAACAACCCCAGCCTGTCCAGTCTCTCTTCATAGCTGAAGCGCTCCAGCCCAGGTAACATCCTGGTGAATCTCCTCTGCACCCTCTCCAATGCAATCACATCCCTCCTAGCCAGGGGAAACAACTTCTCAGCATCGATCCTGTCAGTGAACCGGTTGGGTTTTTACGACAATCAGGCAGCTTTCACAGTCACTTTTACTGATGCCGCCTTTTCATTCCCAGATTTTTAAAAACAATTCAAAATTGCTAAGCTGCCATGGTGGGATTTGAACTTTGCGTTCTCTGGATTACTGGTCCAAGCTCTCCATAAGACTTGAAGTCAGATTATAAACCTGTGGTTGTTTTAAACAGTATCTTCATTTAATTTTCAATAAAGCGACCTCCCTTTTAGTTCCAGCGCGTCATCGCAGTCTGAGTTTTTCCTGGCGATCTCACGTCAGTCATTTTATTTGGGCAGGCTTCGAGGTGAGTGCACAAATCGATTTAGTGTCCATCTGAGTTTGATGTTGGTGCGTTGAAACTGCAGTCTGCAAATTGTGTTTCACCCTTGAAATGAAATTCGTTCAGTGTAAAATTCTCTTGTTCCAATCTTCCCGTGCCGCTCACCACCTCAGGATGGCCGGTCGATTTGATTTCAGCCCTGTTACTGTCACTCTGAAACTCGCAGCTGAAGAGGTACGTAGAATTGCTTAGAATGTACAGAACAGAAACTGGCCCAACTGGTCCGTGCCGGTGTTTCTGCTCCACACGAGCCTCCTCCCACCCCTCTTCATCTCACCCTTATCAACATATCCTTCATCCCTTAAATGCATCTGTGCTATTCGCCTCAACCACTCCCTGTGGTAGCGAGTTCCACATTCTCACCACTCTCTGGCTTAGCCGTGTTATGATGCGGAGATGCCGGTGTTGGACTGGGGTGGACAAAATTGAGAGGTCGCACAACACCAGGTTATAGTCCAACAGTTTTATTAGAAATCACAAGCTTTCGGAGCTTACTACTCCTTCGTCGGGTGACGTAAAGAGATACAAAATCGCCAAAGCATATATAGATAGAGAACAATGCATGTGTACCTTACAATTGCAGACAACTAAATTAAATCATCCTGACTGTTTTATCTGCCGAGGTGTGATAAAGTTAATCAGGTCAGCCAGGAAGGTACCACATCAAAGACATAGCAAGATACAACTGAGACAATGAGGTGGAGTCGCAGGGGGTCTAACGTGTCAAAAGCTGCCGTCTGTATGTAAAACGATAAGCTTTAAAATTTTACTTTTTTACTGGGAATCACATCTGTGAACAAGCCAACGACGACTCGAGTCCGGATCACGTCATGTATCGTGACAAAAACCCAAGATCCCGGTTGAGACCGTCTTCATGAGTGCGGAACTTGGCTATCAGTTTCTGCTCGATGATTTTGCGTTGTCGTGTGTTCCTAAGGTCGCCTTGGAGAACGCTTACCCGCAGATCCGAGGCTGAATGTCCTTGACTGCTGAAGTGTTCCCCGACTGGGAGGTAACAATCCTTGTTCACAGATGTGATTCCCAGTAAAAAAGTAAAAATTTTAAAGCTTATCGTTTTACATACATACGGCAGCTTTTGACACGTTAGACCCCCTGCGACTTCACCTCATTGTCTCAGTTGTATCTTGCTATGTCTTTGATGTGGTACCTTCCTGGCTGACCTGATTAACTTTATCACACCTCAGCAGATAAAACAGTCAGGATGATTTAATTTAGTTGTCTGCAATTGTAAGGTACACATGCATTGTTCTCTATCTATATATGCTTTGGCGATTCTGTATCTCTTTACTTCACCCGACGAAGGAGTAGTAAGCTCCGAAAGCTTGTGATTTCTAATAAAACTGTTGGACTATAACCTGGTGTTGTGCGACCTCTCAATTTTAGCCGTGTTAGCCAGGGCTCAGTGGGTGGCCCTCTCGCCTCTGAGTCAGAAGGTTGTGGGTTCAAGTCCCACTCCAGAGACTTGAGCACAAAAAATCTATGCTGACACTCCCAGTGCAGTACTGAGGGAGCGCCGCACTGTCGGAGGGGCAGTACTGATGGAGCGCTGCACTGTGGGAGGTGCCGTCTTTCGGATGAGACGTTAAACCGAGGCCCCGTCTGCTCTCTCAGGTGGATGTAAAAGATCCCACGGCCACTATTGGAAGAAGAGCAGGGGGAGTTCTCCCCGGTGTCCTGGGGCCAGTATTTATCCCTCAACCAACATCATTAACACAGATTATCCGGTCATTATCACATTGCTGTTTGTGGGAGCTTGCTGTGCGCAAATTGGCTGCCGCGTTTCCAACATTACAACAGTGACCACACTTCAAAAAATACTTCATTGGCTGTAAAGCACTTTGGGACGTCCTGAGGTGGTGAAAGGCGCGGGAGAAATGCGAGTCTTTCTTTCAAGACATTTCTCCTGAATTCCCTATTTGATTTATTGGATATAAAGCCTAAGTCGACGGCTCCTTTTCCAGTCCCACCCCCTCCCTTCTGACCACACAAAGCCACGTCCTATTACATTTATAACTCTGGAGGATCCTGAAGGATCCAACTCTTGTTGATAGGGTCATTAATCTCACGGCATTACAACAGCGACTACACTTCAAAAGGGCTTCATTGGCTGTAAAGCGCTTTGGGAAAAAAAAGTTCCTTCCGCCACCAATTTAGCCCAAACTGGCCTGAGTCATGAGGGATAAAACGCGAGCTTTCAACCTGGGAAGGAGATGTGAGGGGCGATTCTATAGAGGTGTACAAGATAGCTAAGAGAAAAGGTAAATGCGTGACATCACTTCGAATTAAACAGCGCGAGAAGGAGAATTCGAATCATAGAATGGTTACAGCACAGAAGGAGGCCATTCGGCCCGTCGAGCCCGTGCCGGCTCTCTGCAAGAGCACTTCAGCTAGTCCCACTCCCCCCCGCCCTTTCCCCGTAGCCCTGCAAAATTTCTTTCCTTCAGATACTTATCCAACTCCCTTTTGAAAGCCACGATTGAATCTGCCTCCACCGCCCTTTCAGGCAGTGAATTCCAGATCCTAACCACTCCCTGCGTAAAAAAAAGTTTTTCCTCATGTCGCCTTTGGTTCTTCTGCCAGTCACCTTCAATCTGTGTCCTCTGGTTCTCGACCCTTCCGCCAATGGGAACAGTTTCTCTCTATCTACTCTGTCCAGACCCCTCATGATTTTGAACACCTCTATCAAATCTCCTCTCAACCTTCTCTGCTCCAAGGAAAACAACCCCAGCTTCTC
The DNA here is from genome assembly GCA_030390025.1 of Squalus acanthias. Lineage (NCBI taxonomy): Eukaryota > Metazoa > Chordata > Chondrichthyes > Squaliformes > Squalidae > Squalus > Squalus acanthias. The sequence goes on along the minus strand of CM059450.1, from coordinate 26,921,152 downwards.
CAGTCTATCCACGTAACTGAAGGCCCTCATCCCCGGAACCATTCTGGTAAATCTTTTCTGCACCCTCTCTGAGGCCTTCACATCCTTCCTAAAGTGCGGTGCCCAGACTTAAACACCTTCAAACTAGTAAAAGGTCAATTTAGGACTGACTGAGGTCGCATACGCTGATGGATCAGTCCACGGGATGGATTTCCTGACCGTACTGGGGAGGAAAACCCTGGAATCATTTCAGAAACAATTGGATTCTGTGTCTGCCGGGGGTCTTTAGGATCTTCCCGGAGGAATTAGGACTGGCCGAAGGGCCTTCTTCGCCTGCAGCTGCCTCGTGAATCTGGATGCGGTTAGCAGGGTCCCTTCAGAGAGTGTTGGCAATCATGACTATGTCACAAACACAGCCGGTTAATGATACAGGACGTGCTGTTGGCGTTTTGTCAGTCCTGAGATCGTGGTGTTTTCCTTCAAAGTGTCTTGTTAAAAAAAAATAGTTTAATAATCCAGAGACACGTTAAAGAGCGTGGGACATGAAGGAGAACTGCAGAGAAGAATCGCATCAGCAATAAATTGTACCCGAGTGGGAACGTCACTTTACGCTCAGCTGCTGTGTCCGTATTGTGTTCTATCTTGTGACGTTGGTGTAACCCTTCAGGGAAATAGCGACGCAATTGTGTTTTATTCCGAATGCGGTTGCTGTGGCCACCCCCGGCCCCCCCCCCAGCTGTCTTTCTCCCCGCGCAGGCACGTGCATTTGTGCATCGGGTTGAGTTGGGGCACGTTTTAAGTCGAGGCATACGCGTCAGGGGATGACGTCTTTCTGTTCTTTCAATAACACAGGCTGTTATCCAGACCTTCGAAAGGAACCCGCTGACGTCAGCAGTCCTTGCAGCAGTATTGAATACTCAGACCGGCTGGTCTGAAGCCTTTTACAGCCAATGAAGTACTTTTTGAAGTGTAGTCGCTGTTGTAATGTAGGAAACGTGGCAGCCAATTTGCGCACAGCAAGCTCCCACAAACAGCAATGTGATAATGACCAGATCATCTGTTTGTGATGCTGGTTGAGGGATAAATATTGGGCCCAGGACACCGGGGAGAACTCCCCCCTGCTCTTCTTCCAATAGTGGCTGCGGGTTCTTTTACGTCCACCCGAGAGAGCAGACAGGGCCTCGGTTTAACGTCTCATCCAAAGGACGGCACCTTTGACAGTGCGGCGCTCCCTCAGTACTGCCCCTCCGACAGTTCGCCGCTCCCTCAGTACTGCCCCTCCGACAGTGCGGCGCTCCCTCAGTACCGCCCCTCCGACAGTGCGGCGCTCCCTCAGTACTGCCCCTCCAACAGTGCGGCGCTCCCTCAGTACTGCCCCTCCGACAGTGCGGCGCACCCTCAGTACTGCCCCTCCGACAGTGCGGCGCTCCCTCAGTACCGCCCCTCCGACAGTGCGGCGCTCCGTCAGTACTGCCCCTCCGACAGTGCGGCGCTCCCTCAGTACCGCCCCTCCGACAGTGCGGCGCTCCCTCAGTACCGCCCCTCCGACAGACTTGAACTGTAACTCAGAGTAGCAAATAAATTCAGCAGCAGTCGAGATAGCAGAGCTATTTATAACTTGTTATAGATTAAGCGCTGCTCGACAATATACGTGCGCCAGTGTGACCTTGCTTTCTCAGTAATAATGAAAAAGGTTACTCTCCTACCTGTGAATCCACAGTGTATTCTATCCCCGCACCCCCTGACCTTACGACGCTGACTCTTACTGGGGCACAGTCCCACCAGAGGCAGCTGCCATCCGGTACCTCAGCCACGTCAACGAACCTCATGTGTGAGCCCAAGAAGCAAGTGTTGGCAAGCTGAAGAGCCCATACATCATGGGCTTGCCTCCCACAGCACCTGTGACAGCAGCAAGGGGGTGAAAGATTATCCGACCTGGGAAGCACCACCGCCAACCAGTTCCTGTCACACAGTTTCTCCCCTCTCTCTAACCCAGGGGGTCACTGGGCAATGATCAGGAGCAGGAACCCTGGCTGATTCTCCCCTCTCTCTAACCCAGGGGGTCACTGGGCAGTGATCAGGAGCAGGAACCCTGGCTGATTCTCCCCTCTCTCTAACCCAGGGGGTCACTGGGCAATGATCAGGAGCAGGAACCCTGGCTGATTCTCCCCTCTCCCTAACCCAGGGGGTCACTGGGCAATGATCAGGAGCAGGAACCCTGGCTGATTCTCCCCTCTCCCTAACCCAGGGGGTCACTGGGCAATGATCAGGAGCAGGAACCCTGGCTGATTCTCCCCTCTCCCTAACCCAGGGGGTCACTGGGCAGTGATCAGGAGCAGGAACCCTGGCTGATTCTCCCCTCTCCCTAACCCAGGGGTCACTGGGCAGTGATCAGGAGCAGGAACCCTGGCTGATTCTCCCCTCTCTCTAACCCAGGGGGTCACTGGGCAGTGATCAGGAGCAGGAACCCTGGCTGATTCTCCCCTCTCTCTAACCCAGGGGTCACTGGGCAGTGATCAGGAGCAGGAACCCTGGCTGATTCTGGTTCGGGTGGGATCAATCGCAGCCAGTTTGCGCACAGCAAGCTCCCACAAACAGCAATGTGATAATGACAAGTTCATCTGTTTTAGTGATGTTGATTGAAGGTTAAAATATTGGCCAGGACACAGGAGAGAACTCTCCCTGCTCTTCTTCGAAATAGCAGCCGTGGGATCTTTTACATCCACCTGAGAGCAGACGGGGCCTCGGTTTAACATCTCATCCGAAAGACGGCACCTCCGACAGTGCAGCGCTCCCTCAGTACTGCCTCTCCGACAGTGCGGCGCTCCCTCAGTACCGCTCCTCCGACAGTGCGGTGCTCCCTCAGTACCGCCCCTCCGACAATGCAGCACTCCCTCAGTACCGCCCCTCCGACAGTGCAGCACTCCCTCAGTACCGCTCCTCCGACAGTGCGGCGCTCCCTCAGTACTGCCCCTCCGACAGTGCAGCACTCCCTCAGTACCGCTCCTCCGACAGTGCGGCGCTCCCTCAGTACCGCCCCTCCGACAATGCAGCACTCCCTCAGTACCGCCCCTCCGACAGTGCAGCACTCCCTCAGTACCGCTCCTCCGACAGTGCGGCGCTCCCTCAGTACTGCCCCTCCGACAGTGCAGCACTCCCTCAGTACCGCCCCTCCGACAGTGCGGCGCTCCCTCAGTACCGCCCCTCCGACAGTGCGGCGCTCCCTCAGTACCGCCCCTCCGACCGTGCGGCGCTCCCTCAGTACCGCCGCTCCGACAGTGCGGCGCTCCCTCAGTACCGCCCCTCCGACAGTGCGCCGATCCCTCAGTACCGCCCCTCCGACAGTGCGGCACTCCCTCAGTACTGCACTGGAGTGTCGGCCTAGATTTTGTGCTCAAGTCTCTGGAGTGTGACTCGAACCCACAACCCTCTGACTCAAGGTGAGAGAGTGCTACCCACTGAGCCACGGCTGACACTCATATTTACCCACCCGCAGTGACGCCCTGGACCCATTGGCTGACAATGAACATACACTACGCAGCCCATTAGTTCCCTGGTGCTTGGTGAATAGAGAATTCAAAGAGCTTCAGTTTCGAGTCTGCACAACACAGGGTAATAAAAAGGACATTGTTTCTCTCAAATGACAAAAGATTGAACACTGGGGGAGTGTAAATCTCCCTGTTAGGAATTGGGGGGCGGGGGGGAAATGCTAACAAATTACTGCAGAGAAAGCGTTGCTTTACGACTGGAGGATTGCGAGGGCCTGGTCATTAGCAGGCCGAGCAGGCCTCGTTCTGACTCCTTTTTTGATTTCCAGCCCAGATTCTAATGACAAAAACAGGCAAGGTTTGAAATATCTCGGTGCGTTCCCGAGTTCATTTCCTCCCTTTGCCCGCGTGTCCGTCTCTCGTGAGCCACACAAGGGAGGTGCGAGTGCATCGGGCCTCTCTTTCACACGAAGCACCTTCCCTGTCTCAGACTTTCAGTCCTACTCTCTCGAACGCTGGTTGAGAGCGGGGTGTGGTCTGGGTTCCATGGGTACCAGTCAGCCTCCAGTACTTCGCCCAGGTGTCTATTCTTCACGCCTCCAATTCTGGCCTCTTGAGCATCCCCCGATTTCCATCGCTCCACCATTGGCGGCCGTGCCTTCAGCTGCCTGGGCCCTGAGCTCTGGAATTCCCTCCCTAAACCTCTCCGCCCCTCTCTCCTCCTTTAAAACGTGTCTTTAACATAGTAAAACGTCCCAAGACACTTCACAGGAGCAATTATCAAACAAAATTTGACACCGAGCCACATAAGGAGATATTAGGACAGGACAAAGAGGAAGTTTTTTTTTAATTTATTCGTTTATGGGATGTGAGCGTCGCTGGCAAGGCCCAGCATTTATTGCCCATCCCTAATTACCCTTGAGAAGGTGGTGGTGAGCCGCCTTCTTGAACCGCTGCAGTCCGTGTGGTGAAGGTACTCCCACAGTGCTGTTCGGGAGGGAGTTCCAGGATTTTGACCCAGCGACGATGAAGGAACGGCCGATATATTTCCAAGTCAGGATGGTGTGTGACTTGGAGGGGAACTTGGAGGTGGTGGTGTTCCCGTGCGCCTGCTGCCCTCGTCCTTCTAGGTGGAAGAGGTCGCGGGTTTGGGAGGTGCTGCCGAAGGAGCCTTGGCGAGTTGCTGCAGTGCATCTTGTAGATGGTGCAATCTGCAGCCACGGTGCGCCGGTGGTGGAGGGAGTGAATGTTTAAGGTGATGGACGGGGTGCCAATCAAGCGGGCTGCTTTGTCCTGGATGGTGTCGAGCTTCTTGAGTGTTGTTGGAGCTGCACTCATCCAGGCAAGTGGAGAGTATTCCATCACACTCCTTACTTGTGCCTTGTAAATGGTGGAAAGGCTTTGGGGAGTCAGGAGGTGAGACACTCACTGCAGAATACCCAGCCTCTGACCTGCTCTTGTTGCCACAGTATTTATGTGGCTGGTCCAGTTAAGTTTCTGGTCAATGGTGACCCCCAGGATGTTGATGGTGGGGGATTCGGCGATGGTAATGCCGTTGAATGTCAAGGGGTGGTGGTTAGACTCTCGCTTGTTTTAAGGAGTGTCTTAAAGGAGGAGAGCGAGAAGGAGCAGGACTAATTGGATCGCTCTTCCAAAGAGCTGGCACAGGCATGATGGGCCGAATGGCCTCCTTCTGTACTATGTAAGCTTTTATGAAACCAGTTTTTGGTTCACACTTGATCTCATCTCATTGGATTTCACCATCGAAAAGATTGAAGATCAGCACATGGCAGCACATGAGGTGAGAGTGCCTGGTACACACACCATGGGGTCTTTCTCTTATAGCCATCGGGGTTACGCTATCGTTTACCTTGATATTGTAAAGGAGAGGTCCTCTTCAGACTGTAAGGAGTGTGATAGAATACCTCCACTTGCCTGGATGAGTGCAGCTCCAACAACACTCAAGAAGCTCGACACCATCCAGGACAAAGCAGCCTGCTTGATTGGCACCCCGTCCACCACCTTAAACATCCACTCCCTCCACCACCGGCATACCGTGGCTGCAGTGTGCACCATCTACAAGATGCACTGCAGCAACTCGCCAAGGCTCCTTCGACAGCACCTCCCAAACCCGTGACCTCTTCCACCTAGAAGGACAAGGGCAGCAGACGCACGGGAACACCGCCACCTCCAAGTTCCCCTCCAAGTCACACACCATCCTGACTTGGAAATATATCGGCCGATCCTTCATCGTCGCTGGATCACAATCCTGGAACTCCCTCCCTAACAGCACTGTGGGAGTACCTTCACCACACGGACTGCAGCGGTTCAAGAAGGCGGCTCACCACCACCTTCTCAAGGGCAACTAGGGATGGGCAATAAATGCTGCTCTTGCCAGCGACGCCCACATCCCATAAAAAACGAATAAGAAAAAAAAAGACCGTAAGGGGTAGAAGTTCCGCAGGCAGGAGTGACCGATTGTCCTGAACCAGTGAGAATATATACAGTGCAGAGCTGACATTTTTAACAGAGAGCGGAGCAGCTGAAATCCAGCCTATGCTCACCCAACATCCACATGTGCAAAATTAGCACTTCGCAGTCAGGAGCCTGTCACGACAGTGCCGTGTGGGGGACAGACATCTTTGCCCCTGGTGCAGTGGGTGCTGACTCTGCAATGCCCCTGCTTTCAAGAGGAAGCTGGACCGGTTCCAGACTTTTCTTCTTCTTCTTCTTCTTAGGCAGTCCCTCGGAACCGAGGGTGACTTGCTTCCACATTAAAAATGAGTTCTCAGGTGACTGATGAATCCAATGCGGGACCTGCAGGGCTGGATTTTGATACTGGGGCGGGTTGGGGTCGTGTTATCCACCCGACTGCAATTGGATGTGGGAGATTGATGCAATTTTCACCTAATTGGGCAATTGAGTTCCAGCATGTGGGAACCCATGACCCAATTAGTGGTTTCAGTCTGAAAGTCGCCTCTGAAGATGTCATCATTGCTGCTGCATTGAAGGTCTTCAGAGACTGCCTGGCCTTTGCTCTGAGAGGACCTGGATGCAAAATGAGCAGCAGCAGTCCTAAGTCTGCTCCCAGATATTTTTACACCAGAGAGAGAGAGAGATCTCCAGCCAAATGTGCTCCCGCCAGGTTTCACAATCGTGGTTCAGAACAGGCGTGCTTCACGGACAACAAGGGTTAAAATCACAAAGGCCTTTCAAAATGGCATTATAGAGCCAATTTAGTGCTTGTTAAGGGCCTTAACAGCCTATCCCGCCTCTTAAAGGCGGGACGGAGTCGGGACCAGCAGACACGATTTCATGAAAATTGCGTGGAGGCGGACTTGTGCCCGCCCGCCAGTTTTCGCAATTTTAACCCCCCACACGACTCCAAACCCGCCTCCACGGGTCAATGAAAATCCAGCCCACAGTCTCTGTCACAGGTGGGGCAGGCGGTGCTTGAAGGGACGGGTGGGTGGGGTGCTTGGGTTGATGTGCGCTCCTTGCGCTTGGCTTCCGCTTGCTCCCGGCAAAGAGACTCGAGGTGTTCGGCGCCTTCCCGGATGCTCCTCCTCCACTTTGTGCGGTCTTGGGCCGGGGATTCCCAGGTGTCGGTGGCGATGTTGCACTTTTTCAAGGAGGCTTTGAGGGTGTCTTTGAAGCGTTTCCTCTGCCCACCTGGGGCTCTCTTGCCATGTCGGAGCTCCGAGTAGAGCGCTTGTTTTGGGAGTCTCATATCGGGCATGCGGACGATGTGACCCGTCCATCGGAGCTGATCGAGCGTGGTCAAAGCTTCGATGCTGGGGATGTTGGCCTGAGCGAGAACACTGACGTTGGTGCGCCTATCCTGCCAATGGATTTGCAGGATCTTGCGGAGGCAGCGTTGGTGGTATCTCTCCAGTGCTTTGAGCTGCCTGCTGTACATGGTCCATGTCTCTGAGGCATACAGGAGGGCGGGTATCACTACTGCTCTGTAGACCATGAGCTTAGTGCCGGGTTTGAGGTCCTGGTCTTCAAACACTCTCTTCCTCAGGCGACCGAAGGCTGCACTGGCACACTGAAGGCGGTGTTGGACTTCGTCATCGACGTCTGCCATTGTTGACAGTAGGCTCCCGAGGGCAGAGATGGCATCATATGGAAGGGTAAGTGTCCTAATAGAGAACAGTGGGTCCATGCGATCTCCTGGACTGGGTTTCGATCGCCTGAGGGGGTGGTAGAGGAACTTCCCAGTGTATTTTTTCCCTTATTAGCCCTGGTTTTTTTTTTCTCTGTCTTCTTGCCACTTGCGGGAGATTAGACGGCGGTGAGGGGAAGGATGAGGTGAGGCGGGTGGGTGGGAAGAGGTGTTTGGACATGGGGCTCTGGCCATCATGGGTGTAGGGCAGGCTTGATGGAGCAGCTGGCCTCTCCCTGCCCGTCGATCTCGTATCAGACAGGTCCTGAAACTAGCAACCGGACCGTCTGCCTGGAGAGGGTTAAACGTGACCCGCGACCTTTGAAAAGCAAACCAAGCTAGGGATAGAGGAAGAGTCAAAGATCAAACATCTCACCACCTCACTTCAAAGACATCAACATGTGCTCACATGTTGACGTTACACTTTAACCAGACAGGGCAGAATCCCATCCGCAGGGCTAGGCACAGGGTGTGCCAACTGCTGAGTGTCTGATATTATCACGTTCTCAGGGGCATTGTTGGGACAGTATGGAGGGAGCTTTACTCTGTATCTAACCTATGCTGTACCTGCCCTGGGAGTGTTTGACGGGACAGTGTAGAGGGAGCTTTACTCTGTATCTAACCCGTGCTGTACCTGCCCTGGGAGTGTTTGATGGGACAGTGTAGAGGTAGCTTTACTCTGTATCTAACCCCGTGCTGTACCTGCCCTGGGAGTGTTTGATGGGACAGTGTAGAGGGAGCTTTACTCTGTATCTAACCCCGTGCTGTACCTGCCCTGGGAGTGTTTGATGGGACAGTGTAGAGGGAGCTTTACTCTGTATCTAACCCCGTGCTGTACCTGCCCTGGGAGTGTTTGATGGGACAGTGCAGAGGGAGCTTTACTCTGTATCTAACCCGTGCTGTACCTGCCCTGGGAGTGTTTGATGGGACAGTGTAGAGGGAGCTTTACTCTGTATCTAACCCGTGCTGTACCTGCCCTGGGAGTGTTTGATGGGACAGTGTAGAGGGAGCTTTACTCTGTATCTAACCCGTGCTGTACCTGCCCTGGGAGTGTTTGATGGGACAGTGTAGAGGGAGCTTTACTCTGTATCTAACCCCGTGCTGTACCTGCCCTGGGAGTGTTTGATGGGACAGTGTAGAGGGAGCTTTACTCTGTATCTAACCCGTGCTGTACCTGCCCTAGGAGTGTTTGATGGGACAGTGTAGAGGGAGCTTTACTCTGTATCTAACCCCGTGCTGTACCTGCCCTGGGAGTGTTTGATGGGACAGTGTAGAGGGAGCTTTACTCTGTATCTAACCCGTGCTGTACCTGCCCTGGGAGTGTTTGACGGGACAGTGTAGAGGGAGCTTTACCCTGTATTTAACACCGTGCTGTACCTCCCGTGGGAGTGTTTGACGGGACAGTATAGAGGGAGCTTTACTCTGTATCTAACCCATGCTGTACCTGCCCTGAGAGTGTTTGATGGGGAAAGTGTAGAGGGAGCTTTACTCTGTATCTAACCCGTGCTGTACCTGCCCTGGGAGTGTTTGATGGGACAGTGTAGAGGGAGCTTTACTCTGTATCTAACCCGTGCTGTACCTGCCCTGGGAGTGTTTGATGGGACAGTGTAGAGGGAGTTTTACTCTGTATCTAACCCGTGCTGTACCTGCCCTGGGAGTGTTTGATGGGACAGTGTAGAGGGAGTTTTATTCTGTATCTAACCCGTGCTGTACCTGCCCTGGGAGTGTTTGATGGGGACAGTGTAGAGGGAGCTTTATTCTGTATCTAATCCGTGCTGTACCTGCCCTGGGAGTGTTTGATGGGACAGTGTAGAGAGAGCTTTACTCTGTATCTAACCCGTGCTGTACCTGCCCTGGGAGTGTTTGATGGGGACAGTGTAGAGGGAGCTTTACTCTGTATCTAACCCGTGCTGTACCTGCCCTGGGAGTGTTTGATGAGACAGTGTAGAGGGAGCTTTACTCTGTATCTAACCCGTGCTGTACCTGCCCTGGGAGAGTTTGATGGGACAGTGTAGAGGGAGCTTTACTCTGTATCTAACCCGTGCTGTACTGCCCTGGGAGTGTTTGATGGGACAGTGTAGAGGGAGCTTTACTCTGTATCTAACCCGTGCTGTACCTGCCCTGGGAGTGTTTGATGGGACAGTGTAGAGGGAGCTTTACTCTGTATCTAACCCCGTGCTGTACCTGCCCTGGGAGTGTTTGATGGGACAGTGTAGAGGGAGCTTTACTCTGTATCTAACCCCGTGCTGTACCTGCCCTGGGAGTGTTTGATGGGACAGTGTAGAGAGAGCTTTCCTCTTCACCTGAATAGATGCTGTCCAGCTGCTGTAACCTGGGAGTGGTTAAGGCTGAACTGGGTGGAAAAGAGTGTTGCGTTCCCAGCAGTAACAACCCTCGCTGTGGTGAACCCCACAGAAATACTTAATTTGCCCATCACGCCCTGGCACTGTGCCCTCTTGACCAAGGGCTATCTAAGAGTATTGTTCCTGGTCCAGTTCCTCTGTACGGTTTAGTATTTTCTATACTTGTCTGCTTGTCTCACACCAGCGATCAGTCTGGTTTCTTCTCACTGCAACGGTTCGATGGGTCTATCAGAAGTCAGCTGTGACTCAGTGGGTATCTCTCTCTCTCTCGCCTCTGAGTCAGAAGGTCGTGGGTTCGAGTCCCCACTCCAGAGACTTGAGCAAAAAATCAAGGCTGACTCTCCAGTGCAGTGCTGAGGGAGCGCCGCACTGTCGGAGGGGCGGGACTGAGGGAGCGCCGCACTGTCGGAGGAGCAGTGCTGAGGGAGCGCCGCACTGTCGGAGGGGCAGTACTGAGAGAGCGCCTGGCTGTCGGAGGGGCGGTACTGAGGGAGCGCCGCACTGTCGGAGGGGCAGTACTGAGGGAGCGCCACACTGTCGGAGGGGTGTTACTGGGGGAGCGCCGCACTGTCGGAGGGGCAGTACTGAGGGAGCGCCGCACTGTCGGAGGGGCGGTACTGAGGGAGCGCCGCACTGTCGGAGGGGCTGTACTGAGGGAGCGCCGCACTGTCGGAGGGGCGGTACTGAGGGAGCGCCGCACTGTCGGAGGGGCGGTACTGAGGGAGCGCCGCACTGTCGGAGGGGCGGTACTGAGGGAGCGCCGCACTCTCGGAGGGGCGGTACTGAGGGAGCGCCGCACTGTCGGAGGGGCAGTACTAAGGGAGCGCCGCACTGTCGGAGGGGCGGTACTAAGGGAGCGCCGCACTGTCGGAGGGGCGGTACTGAGGGAGGGCCGCACTGTCGGAGGGGCAGTGCTGAGGGAGCGCTGCACTGTCGGAGGGGCAGTGCTGAGGGAGCGCCGCACTGTCGGAGGGGCGGTACTGAGGGAGCGCCACACTGTCGGAGGGGCAGTGCTGAGGGAGCGCCGCACTGTCGGAGGGGCGGTACTGAGGGAGCGCCGCACTGTCGGAGGGGCGGTACTGAGGGAGGGCTGCACTGTCGGAGGGGCAGTGCTGAGGGAGCGCCGCACTGTCGGAGGGGCGTACTGAGGGAGCGCCGCACTGTCGGAGGGGCGGTACTGAGGGAGGGCCGCACTGTCGGAGGGGCAGTACTGAGAGAGCGCCGGACTGTCGGAGGGGCGGTACTGAGGGAGCGCCGCACTGTCGGAGGGGCAGTACTGAGGGAGCGCCACACTGTCGGAGGGGTGTTACTGGGGGAGCGCCGCACTGTCGGAGGGGCAGTACTGAGGGAGCGCCGCACTGTCGGAGGGGCAGTACTGAGAGAGCGCCGCACTGTCGGAGGGGCGGTACTGAGGGAGCGCCGCACTGTCGGAGGGGCGGTGCTGAGGGAGCGCCGCACTGTCGGAGGGGCAATACTGAGGGAGCGCCGCACTGTCGGAGGGGCAGTACTGAGGGAGCGCCGCACTGTCGGAGGGGCAGTACTGAGGGAGCGCCGCACTGTCGGAGGGGCAGTGCTGAGGGAGCGCCGCACTGTCGGAGGGGCGGTACTGAGGGAGCGCCGCACTGTCGGAGGAGCAGTGCTGAGGGAGCGCCGCACTGTCGGAGGGGCGGTACTGAGGAAGCGCCGCACTGTCGGAGGGGCGGTACTGAGGGAGGGCCGCACTGTCGGAGGGGCAGTACTGAGAGAGCGCCGGACTGTCGGAGGGGCGGTACTGAGGGAGCGCCGCACTGTCGGAGGGGCAGTACTGAGGGAGCGCCACACTGTCGGAGGGGTGTTACTGGGGGAGCGCCGCACTGTCGGAGGGGCGGTACTGAGGGAGCGCCGCACTGTCGGAGGGGCGGTACTGAGGGAGCGCCGCACTCTAGGAGGGGCGGTACTGAGGGAGCGCCGCACTGTCGGAGGGGCGGTACTAAGGGAGCGCCGCACTGTCGGAGGGGCGGTACTAAGGGAGCGCCGCACTGTCGGAGGGGCGGTACTGAGGGAGGGCCGCACTGTCGGAGGGGCAGTGCTGAGGGAGCGCCGCACTGTCGGAGGGGCGGTACTGAGGGAGCGCCACACTGTCGGAGAGGCGGTACTGAGGGAGCGCCGCACTGTCGGAGGGGCGGTACTGAGGGAGGGCTGCACTGTCGGAGGGGCAGTGCTGATGGAGCGCCGCACTGTCGGAGGGGCAGTACTGAGGGAGCGCCGCACTGTCGGAGGGGTGTTACTGGGGGAGCGCCGCACTGTCGGAGGGGCGGTACTGAGGGAGCGCCGCACTGTCGGAGGGGCGGTACTGAGGGAGCGCCGCACTCTCGGAGGGGCGGTACTGAGGGAGCGCCGCACTGTCGGAGGGGCGGTACTAAGGGAGCGCCGCACTGTCGGAGGGGCGGTACTAAGGGAGCGGCGCACTGTCGGAGGGGCGGTACTGAGGGAGGGCCGCACTGTCGGAGGGGCAGTGCTGAGGGAGCGCCGCACTGTCGGAGGGGCAGTGCTGAGGGAGCGCCGCACTGTCGGAGGGGCAGTGCTGAGGGAGCGCCGCACTGTCGGAGGGGCGGTACTGAGGGAGCGCCACACTGTCGGAGGGGCAGTGCTGATGGAGCGCCGCACTGTCGGAGGGGCGGTACTGAGGGAGCGCCGCACTGTCGGAGGGGCGGTACTGAGGGAGGGCCGCACTGTCGGAGGGGCAGTACTGAGAGAGCGCCGGACTGTCGGAGGGGCGGTACTGAGGGAGCGCCGCACTGTCGGAGGGGCAGTACTGAGGGAGCGCCACACTGTCGGAGGGGTGTTACTGGGGGAGCGCCGCACTGTCGGAGGGGCAGTACTGAGGGAGCGCCGCACTGTCGGAGGGGCGGTGCTGAGGGAGCGCCGCACTGTCGGAGGGGCAGTACTGAGGGAGCGCCGCGCTGTCGGAGGGGCAGTACTGAGGGAGCGCCGCACTGTCGGAGGGGCAGTACTGAGGGAGCGCCGCACTGTCGGAGGGGCGGTACTGAGGGATCGCCGCACTGTCGGAGGGGCGGTACTGAGGGAGCGCCGCACTGTCGGAGGTGTCGTCTTTCAGATGAGATGTTAAACCGAGGCCCCGTCTGCCCTCTCAGGTGGACTTAAAAGATCACACGGCCACTATTGGAAGAAGAGCAGGGGGAGTTCTCCCCGGTGTCCTTAGGCCAATATTTATCCCTCAATCAACATCAATAAAACAGATGATCTGGCCATTATCATATTGCTGTTTGTGGGAGCTTGCTGTGCGCAAATTGACTGCCGCGTTTCCTACATTACAACAGTGACCACACTTAAAAGTACTTCATTGGCTGTAAAGCACTTTGGGACGTCCTGAGGTGCTGTAGAAATGCGAGTCTTTCTTTCTGACATCCGGCAGCAAGAATAGGCACCTGGGAGAGGTCACCGCTCGTGGAACCTGCACCTCATCGAGTGTCAGCATCTTCAGCAGAAGAAAGGGGAAACTGGCGGCAAAGAACGAGAATGTCATCTCTTGTCTCTTTAAATGTCGTCCCTTTTTTGAGGGTAGGTGCCACCTATTGGAGGAGTCGGGTGCAGGTCCTTCAGCGCTGATAAGAGAAAGTAATGGGAGGTGATCAGAGTCTGCAGGGAACAGGGTAAAGGCAAGGGCCAGAAATAGGATGGGGAGAGTCAATGATTCACAGTGCCAGTACAGCACAGACTGTGAGGGTCACAGGGAATCACAGCACTGGTTATTGGGGACGGGGAGGACAGGGAATCACAGCACTGGTTATTGGGGACAGGGAGGGTTACAGGGAATCACAGCACTGGTTATTGGGGACAGGGATGGTCACAGGGAATCACAGCACTGGTTATTGGGGACGGGGAGGACGGAATCACAGCACTGGTTATTGGGGACAGGGAGGGTCACAGGGAATCACAGCACTGGTTATTGGGGACGGGGAGGACGGAATCACAGCACTGGTTATTGGGGACAGGGAGGGTCACAGGGAATCACAGCACTGGTTATTGGGGACGGGGAGGACGGAATCACAGCACTGGTTATTGGGGACAGGGAGGGTCACAGGGAATCACAGCACTGGTTATTGGGGACAGGGAGGGTTACAGGGAATCACAGCACTGGTTATTGGGGACGGGGAGGACAGGGAATCACAGCACTGGTTATTGGGGACAGGGATGGTCACAGGGAATCACAGCACTGGTTATTGGGGACGGGGAGGGTCACAGGGAATCACAGCACTGGTTATTGGGGACGGGGAGGACAGGGAATCACAGCACTGGTTATTGGGGACTGTGAGGGTCACAGGGAATCACAGCACTGGTTATTGGGGACAGGGAGGGTCACCGGGAATCACAGCACTGGTTATTGGGGACAAGGAGGGTTACAGGGAATCACAGCACTGGTTATTGGGGACGGGGAGGACAGGGAATCACAGCACTGGTTATTGGGGACAGGGATGGTCACAGGGAATCACAGCACTGGTTATTGGGGACGGGGAGGACGGAATCACAGCACTGGTTATTGGGGACAGGGAGGGTCACAGGGAATCACAGCACTGGTTATTGGGGACGGGGAGGACAGGGAATCACAGCACTGGTTATTGGGGACTGTGAGGGTTACAGGGAATCACAGCACTGGTTATTGGGGACAGGGAGGGTCACTGGGAATCACAGCACTGGTTATTGGGGACAGGGAGGGTCACAGGGAATCACAGCACTGGTTATTGGGGACTGCGAGGGTTACAGGGAATCACAGCACTGGTTATTGGGGACTGCGAGGGTCACAGGGAATCACAGCACTGGTTATTGGGGACAGGGAGGGTCACTGGGAATCACAGCACTGGTTATTGGGGACTGCGAGGGTTACAGGGAATCACAGCACTGGTTATTGGGGACTGCGAGGGTCACAGGGAATCAGCACTGGTTATTGGGGACAGGGAGGGTCACGGAATCACAGCACTGGTTATTGGGGACTGCGAGGGTCACAGGGAATCACAGCACTGGTTATTGGGGACGGAGAGGGTCACTGGGAATCACAGCACTGGTTATTGGGAACAGGGAGGGTCACAGGGAATCACAGCACTGGTTATTGGGGACAGGGAGGGTTACAGGGACTCACAACACTGGTTATTGGGGACAGGGATGGTCACAGGGAATCACAGCACTGGTTATTGGGGACAGGGAATCATAGCACTGGTTATTGGGGACATGGATGGTCACAGGGAATCACAGCACTGGTTATTGGGGACAGGGAGGGTCACGGAATCACAGCACTGGTTATTGGGAACTGCGAGGGTCACAGGGAATCACAGCACTGGTTATTGGGGACTGCGAGGGTCACAGGGAATCACAGCACTGGTTATTGGGGACTGCGAGGGTTACAGGGAATCACAGCACTGGTTATAGGGGAATGCAAGGGTCACAGGGAATCAGCATTGGTTTTTGGGGACAGGGAGGGTCACGGAATCACAGCACTGGTTATTGGGGACTGCGAGGGTCACAGGGAATCACAGCACTGGTTATTGGGGACGGAGAGGGTCACTGGGAATCACAGCACTGGTTATTGGAGACTGCGAGGGTCACAGGGAATCACAGCACTGGTTATTGGGGACAGGGAGGACAGGGAATCACAGCACTGGTTATTGGAGACAGGGAGGGTCACAGGGAATCACAGCACAGGTTATTGGGGACTGTGAGGGTCACAGGGAATCACAGCACTGGTTATTGGGGACTGCGAGGGTCACAGGGAATCAGCACTCGTTATTGGGGACGGAGAGGGTCACCGGGAATCACAGCACTGGTTATTGGGGACTGCGAGGGTCACAGGGAATCACAGCACTGGTTATTGGGTACGGGGAGGACAGGGAATCACAGCACTGGTTATTGGGGACAGTGAGGGTCACAGGGAATCACAGCACTGGTTATTGGGGACAGGGAGGGTCACAGGGAATCACAGCACTGGTTATTGGGGACGGGGAGGACAGGGAATCACAGCACTGGTTATTGGGGACAGGGAGGGTCACAGGGAATCACAGCACTGGTTATTGGGGACGGGGAGGACAGGGAATCACAGCACTGGTTATTGGGGACAGGGAGGGTCACAGGGAATCACAGCACTGGTTATTGGGGATGGGGTGGGTCACAGGGAATCACAGCACTGGTTATTGGGGATGGAGAGAGAATCACAGCACTGAGAGTGAGTGATGAAGTCTGTGAGTGAATGTGAGTGAGTGAGTGTGAGTCTGTGAGTGAGTGAGTGAGTCTGAGTGGGTGAGTGGGTCTTAGTGAGTGAGTGAGTCTGTGAGTGAGTGAGTGAGTCTGTGAGTGAGTGAGTGTGAGTGAGTGGGTCTGTGAGTGAGTGAGTCTGTGAGTGAGTGAGTCTGTGAGTGGGTCTGTGAGTGAGTGAGTCTCTGAGTGAGTGTGAGTGAGTGGGTCTGTGAGTGAGTGAGTCTGTGAGTGAGTGAGTCTGTGAGTGAGTGAGTCTGTGAGTGAGTGTGAGTGAGTGGGTCTGTGAGTGAGTGAGTCTGAGTGAGTGTGAGTGAGTGGGCCTGTGAGTGAGTGAGTCTGTGAGTGAGTGGGTCTGTGAGTGAGTGAGTCTGTGAGTGAGTGGGTCTGTGAGTGAGTGGGTCTGTGAGTGAGTAGGTGGGTCTATGAGTGAGTCAGTCTGTGAGTGAGTGAGTCTGTGAGTCAGTGGGTCTGTGAGTGAGTGGGTCTGTGAGTGAGTGGGTCTGTGAGTGAGTGGGTCTGTGAGTGGGTGAGTCTGTGAGTGTGTGAGTGAGTGAGTCTGTGAGTGTGAGTCTGTGAGTGAGTGGGTCTGTGAGTGAGTGAGTGAGTCTGTGAGTGAGTGAGTCTGTGAGTGAGTGGGTCTGTGAGTGAGTGAGTCTGTGAGTGAGTGAGTCTGTGAGTGGGTGAGTCTGAGTGGGTGAGTCTGTGAGTGAGTGAGTCTGTGAGTGAGTGAGTCTGTGAGTGAGTGGGTCTGTGAGTGGGTGAGTCTGAGTGAGTGAGTCTGTGAGTGAGTGAGTCTGTGAGTGAGTGGGTCTGTGAGTGAGTGAGTGGGTCTGTGAGTGAGTGAGTCTGTGAGTGAGTGTGAGTGAGTGGGTCTGTGAGTGAGTGAGTCTGTGAGTGAGTGTGAGTGAGTGGGTCTGTGAGTGAGTGAGTCTGTGAGTGAGTGGGTCTGAGTGAGTGAGTCTGTGAGTGAGTGGGGCTGTGAGTGAGTAGGTGGGTCTATGAGTGAGTGAGTCTGTGAGTGAGTGAGTCTGTGAGTCAGTGGGTCTGTGAGTGAGTGGGTCTGTGAGTGAGTGGGTCTGTGAGTGAGTGGGTCTGTGAGTGGGTGAGTGTGTGAGTGAGTGAGTCTGTGAGTGTGAGTCTGTGAGTGAGTGGGTCTGTGAGTGAGTGAGTCTGTGAGTGAGTGGGTCTGTGAGTGAGTGAGTCTGTGAGTGAGTGAGTCTGTGAGTGAGTGAGTCTGTGAGTGAGTGAGTCTGTGAGTGAGTGGGTCTGTGAGTGAGTGAGTGGGTCTGTGAGTGAGTGAGTCTGTGAATCTGTGAGTCTGTGAGTGAATCTGTGAGTGAGTGAGTCTGAGCGAGTGAGTGGGTCTGTGAGTGAGTGAGTCTGTGAGTGTGTGAGTCAGTGAGAGTGAGTGTGTGAGTCAGTGAGTGAGTGAGTCTGTGAGTGAGTGAGTCTGTGAGTGAGTGAGTCTGTGAGTGAGTGAGTCTGTGAGTGAGTGGGTCTGTGAGTGTGAGTCTGTGAGTGAGTGAGTGGGTCTGTGAGTGAGTGAGTGAGTCTGTGAGTGGGTCTTTGTGAGTGAGTCTGTGAGCGAGTGAGTCTGTGAGTGAGTGAGTCGGTGAGTGAGTCTGTGAGTGAGTGAGTGGGTGAGTGAGTCTGTGAGTGAGTGAGTCTGTGAGTGAGTCTGTGAGTGAGTGAGTGGGTGAGTGAGTCTGTGAGTGGGTGAGTGGGTCTTAGTGAGTGAGTGAGTCTGTGAGTGAGTCTGTGAGCGAGTGAGTCTGAGCGAGTGGGTCTGTGAGTGAGTGAGTCTGTGAGTGAGTGAGTCTGTGAGCGAGTGAGTCTGCGAGTGAGTGAGTCTGTGAGTGAGTGAGTCTGTGAGTGAGTGAGTCTGTGAGTGAGTGAGTGAGTCTGTGAGTGAGTGAGTCTGTGAGTGAGTGAGTGAGTGGGTCTGTGAGTGAGTGAGTCTGTGAGTGTGTGAGTCAGTGAGTGAGTGAGTCTGTGAGTGTGTGAGTCTGTGAGTGAGTGAGTGAGTCTGTGAGTGAGTGAGTGAGTCTGTGAGTGAGTGAGTGGGTCTGTGAGTGAGTGAGTGAGTCTGTGAGTGAGTGAGTGAGTCTGTGAGTGAGCCTGTGAGTGAGTCTGTGAGTGAGTGAGTCTGTGAGTCTGTGAGTGAGTGAGTGAGTCTGTGAGTGTGTGAGTCTGTGGTGAGTGAGTCTGTGAGTGAGTGAGTCTGTGAGTGAGTGAGTGGGTCTGTGAGTGAGTGAGTCTGTGAGTGTGTGAGTCAGTGAGTGAGTGAGTCTGTGAGTGTGTGAGTCTGTGAGTGAGTGAGTGAGTCTGTGAGTGAGTGAGTGAGTCTGTGAGTGAGTGAGTGGGTCTGTGAGTGAGTCTGTGAGTGAGTGAGTCTGTGAGTGAGTCTGTGAGCGAGTGAGCCTGTGAGCGAGTGAGTCTGTGAGTGTGTGAGTGAGTGAGTCTGTGAGTGAGTGAGTCTGTGAGTGAGTGAGTCTGTGAGTGAGTGAGTCTGTGAGTGAGTGTGAGTGAGTGGGTCTGTGAGTGAGTGAGTCTGAGTGAGTGTGAGTGAGTGGGCCTGTGAGTGAGTGAGTCTGTGAGTGGGTCTGTGAGTGAGTGAGTCTGTGAGTGAGTGGGTCTGTGAGTGAGTGGGTCTGTGAGTGAGTAGGTGGGTCTATGAGTGAGTGAGTCTGTGAGTGAGTGAGTCTGTGAGTCAGTGGGTCTGTGAGTGAGTGGGTCTGTGAGTGAGTGGGTCTGTGAGTGAGTGGGTCTGTGAGTGGGTGAGTCTGTGAGTGTGTGAGTGAGTGAGTCTGTGAGTGTGAGTCTGTAAGTGAGTGGGTCTGTGAGTGAGTGAGTGAGTCTGTGAGTGAGTGAGTCTGTGAGTGAGTGGGTCTGTGAGTGAGTGAGTCTGTGAGTGAGTGAGTCTGTGAGTGGGTGAGTCTGAGTGGGTGAGTCTGTGAGTGAGTGAGTCTGTGAGTGAGTGGGTCTGTGAGTGAGTGGGTCTGTGAGTGGGTGAGTCTGAGTGAGTGAGTCTGTGAGTGAGTGAGTCTGTGAGTGAGTGGGTCTGTGAGTGAGTGAGTGGGTCTGTGAGTGAGTGAGTGTGTGAGTGAGTGGGTCTGTGAGTGAGTGAGTCTGTGAGTGAGTGGGTCTGTGAGTGAGTGAGTCTGTGAGTGAGTGGGTCTGAGTGAGTGAGTCTGTGAGTGAGTGGGTCTGTGAGTGAGTGGGGCTGTGAGTGAGTAGGTGGGTCTATGAGTGAGTGAGTCTGTGAGTGAGTGAGTCAGTGGGTCTGTGAGTGAGTGGGTCTGTGAGTGAGTGGGTCTGTGAGTGAGTGGGTCTGTGAGTGGGTGAGTGAGTGAGTCTGTGAGTGTGAGTCTGTGAGTGAGTGGGTCTGTGAGTGAGTGAGTGAGTCTGTGAGTGAGTGAGTCTGAGTGAGTGGGTCTGTGAGTGAGTGAGTCTGTGAGTGGGTGAGTCTGTGAGTGGGTGAGTCTGTGAGTGGGTGAGTCTGTG
The DNA here is from genome assembly GCA_030390025.1 of Squalus acanthias. Lineage (NCBI taxonomy): Eukaryota > Metazoa > Chordata > Chondrichthyes > Squaliformes > Squalidae > Squalus > Squalus acanthias. Next base: position 26,901,404 of record CM059450.1, on the reverse strand, counting down.
AGTGAGTGAGTCTGTGAGTGAGTGAGTCTGTGAGTGAGTGGGTCTGTGAGTGGGTGAGTCTGTGAGTGAGTGAGTCTGTGAGTGAGTGAGTCTGTGAGTGAGTGGGTCTGTGAGTGAGTGAGTGGGTCTGTGAGTGAGTGAGTCTGTGAATCTGTGAGTCTGTGAGTGAATCTGTGAGTGAGTCTGAGCGAGTGAGTGGGTCTGTGAGTGAGTGAGTCTGTGAGTGTGTGAGTCAGTGAGAGTGAGTCTGTGAGTCTGTGAGTGAGTGAGTCTGTGAGTGTGTGAGTCTGTGAGTGAGTCTGTGAGTGAGTGAGTCTGTGAGTGAGTGAGTCTGTGAGTGTGAGTCTGTGAGTGAGTGAGTGGGTCTGTGAGTGAGTGAGTGAGTCTGTGAGTGGGTCTTTGTGAGTGAGTCTGTGAGAGTGAGTCTGTGAGTGAGTGAGTGGGTGAGTGAGTCTGTGAGTGAGTGAGTGGGTGAGTGAGTCTGTGAGTGAGTGAGTCTGTGAGTGAGTCTGTGAGTGAGTGAGTGGGTGAGTGAGTGAGTGGGTGAGTGGGTCTTAGTGAGTGAGTGAGTCTGTGAGTGAGTCTGTGAGCGAGTGAGTCTGTGAGCGAGTGGGTCTGTGAGTGAGTGAGTCTGTGAGCGAGTGAGTCTGTGAGCGAGTGAGTCTGTGAGTGAGTGAGTCTGTGAGTGAGTGAGTCTGTGAGTGAGTGAGTGAGTCTGTGAGTGAGTGAGTGAGTCTGTGAGTGAGTGAGTCTGTGAGTGAGTGAGTGAGTCTGTGAGTGAGTGAGTGAGTCTGTGAGTGAGCCTGTGAGTGAGTGAGTCTGTGAGTGAGTGAGTCTGTGAGTGTGTGAGTCTGTGAGTGAGTGAGTCTGTGAGTGTGTGAGTGAGTGAGTGAGTCTGTGAGTGAGTGAGTGAGTGGGTCTGTGAGTGAGTGAGTCTGTGAGTGTGTGAGTCAGTGAGTGAGTGAGTCTGTGAGTGTGTGAGTCTGTGAGTGAGTGAGTGAGTCTGTGAGTGAGTGAGTGAGTCTGTGAGTGAGTCTGTGAGTGAGTGAGTGGGTCTGTGAGTGAGTCTGTGAGTGAGTGAGTCTGTGAGTGAGTGAGTGAGTCTGTGAGCGAGTGAGCCTGTGAGTGAGTGAGTCTGTGAGTGGGTCTGTGAGTGAGTGAGTCTGTGAGTGAGTGAGTGAGTCTGTGAGTGAGTGAGTGAGTCTGTGAGCGAGTGAGCCTGTGAGTGAGTGAGTCTGTGAGTGAGTGAGTCTGTGAGTGAGTCTGTGAGTAAGTGGGTCTGTGAGTGAGTGGGTGAGTGGGTCTTAGTGAGCGAGTGGGTCTGTGAGTGAGAGTGAGTGAATGTGAGAGTGAGCCTGGGACAGGCTGGGTTGAGTGGTGATCACTGTCGCCCTGCTGTAGCGGAGTCTCTGTCTCTCTCTCTCTCTCAGGGAGCGGTGCGGGCAGCAAAGGGTTAACGCCAGGGAAAGAATCACATGAGTGGGAGGCAGCTAAAAAAAAAGAGCCTGGGAGGCGTTTAAGTGGAGAGTGAGAGTCTCTTTTGCAGAGTCAGGGCCAGTGAGCAGAGCTGGACTGGACTGGGCACAGCGAGTCTCTGGGCAGGGAGAGAGAGTCGGGGGGAAAGGATCTGGATGCCTGGACTTTCTGCTGGCGATGCACTGGGAATCTGTGCTGGACTTTGCTGTTTGGGAACTAGGAAGAGAAAAGAAGAAGAGGAGGAGAAGAACAGCCTTTCAGGACTGGGTGTACTGCACGTCGCTGGCCTCTCTGCTGGGATACTGGGAGATGGAGTGTGGAGACCAGACCCTCTGCTAAGAGGGGTTCATTTTTGCATTTCTCACCAGCTTCCCCCCCCTCCCCTCCCTCCTCAACCTGTGCCCACCCTGGGGTCTGTAGGTATCTGAAGATGGATCTAGCCTCAGCCCTGACCATCCTGCACTTGCTTCTCGCTCCCCTCCTCTCCTCCTTTGCTAAGGTACCTGATTCTAACTTGTCAAAATGTGAGTGATTCTCTGAGGGGCAGGGACCCTTGGGGTGTGTGCGGTTGTGTGTGGGAGGGGGTGGGTGGTTAGACCTGGGGGTTGGGGGGGTTGGGTTCCCTTGCTTCCCCCTCCCCACTGCCCAATATCTGGTCGCAGAAAAATTTACATCCAGGTTCTTGTGAACCAGGTTTGTGTGAAAGTGGAATCACCTTGTCCCAGATCGTGTCGCCCAGCTTTCCTCCACTCCCCTCGCTCCACCTCCAGCCTGGCATGAATTGGGAACCACATGAGCCCCAGCCGGCGTCCCCCGGGCCGTCCCCGATGGGGTGTACCCCCGGGCCGGCCCCGATTGGGGTGTCCCCTGTCGCGCCACTGTCTGGCCTGGTTGCGGTGTCGTTCTCGCTCTGCTCTGAGCACCCCTCCGTTCTGTCCCCCCTGGTGCCGACGGTCTCGAGGTGTTTCTGGAGGGTTGGATTGATTCTCCCGGGGAAGGCGGATGCTGTGGGAATGTTGGGGATCTTTTCAATGCACCTGAAACCCGTGTGTGGGGAGGAGGGTGAGGAGAAGCCGGGTCTGAGCAGCTCGGGCTGACAAAGCCCCACGGCCCAGAGACTGCACCGGAGAGAAGTGGGGAGAGTTAACCATCTCCCCCAGCACTGTGTGGCTGGAAATGAACAGGTGTCCGTCTGTGTCTCTGTGTCTGTGTGTGTCTCTCTCTCTCTCTCTCTCTCTGTCTCTGTCTCTCTGTGTGTGTGTGTCTCTCTCTCACCTGTGTCTCTGTCTCTCTGTGTCTCTCTGTCTCTCTGTCTGTGTGTGTGTGTCTCTGTCTCTCTCTCTCTCTCTCTCAATGTGGATGCAAAGGTTTCCAAACTTAATCCCAGATACTGTTGCCCAGATTGGAACAGATTTGACAAACTAAAGAAAGTCTGGGCTGTCACAGACTGTGGACACTGGGTGGTGAAGGCCCACTCTCAAAGGGGAACAATCCTGGGATGGAGCGGGGGGAAGGAGAAGGAGAGAGAGTGTGTGCGCAGTCAGGAATCCCGAGCTGTTTGCTGATCTGTTAATATCAAACTAGGGGCATGGGGCAGGAGCGAGAATCGCTGTTTGGAAAAGCAGCATCCGATCACTGCAGATCAGGACAGGGGTGAATCCCGAGAGCAGTCACTTCATATAATGCATCAGTTGTGAGAGACCGGGACATGAAACACGGTGCGCTTATTCTTGTGCGGGTATCAAAGCTTTAGACTGAGTGAATCCAGTGGGAACACAGAGGGTTAACGCTGATGTGCGGAGTTATTACAGGAAGTCCTGTGCGCAGGAAAAGAAAGACTTGCATTTCTATAGCGCCTTTCACCACCTCAGGACGTCCCAAAGCGCTTTACAGCCAATGAAATACATTTTGAAGTGTAGTCACTGTTGTAATGTAGGAAACGCGGCAGTCAATTTGCGCACAGCAAGCTCCCACAAACAGCAGTGTGATAATGACCAGATAATCTGTTTTTCGTGATGTTGATTGAGGGATAAATATTGGCCCCAGGACACCGGGGAGAACTCCCCTGCTCCTCTTCCAATAGTGACCGTGCGATCTTTTACATCCACCTGAGAGGGCAGACGGGGCCTCGGTTTAACGTCTCATTTGAAAGACGGCCCCTCCGACAGTGCGGCACTCCCTCAGTACAGCCCCTCCGACAGTGCGGCGCTCCCTCAGTACTGCCCCTCCGACAGTGCGGCGCTCCGTCAGTACTGCCCCTCCGACAGTGCGGCGCTCCCTCAGTACCGCCCCTCCGACAGTGCGGCGCTCCCTCAGTACTGCCCCTCCGACAGTGCGGCGCTCCCTCAGTACCGCCCCTCCGACAGTGCGGCGCTCCCTCAGTACTGCCCCTCCGACAGTGCGGCGCTCCCTCAGTACCGCCCCCCGACAGTGCTGCGCTCCCTCAGTACCGCCCCTCCGACAGTGCGGCGCTCCCTTAGTACCGCCCCTCCGACAGTGCGGCGCTCCCTCAGTACTGCCCCTCCGACAGTGCGGCGCTCCCTCAGTACCGCCCCTCCGACAGTGCGGCGCTCCCTCAGTACTGCCCCTCCGACAGTGCGGCGCTCCCTCAGTACTGCCCCTCCGACAGTGCGGCGCTCCCTCAGTACCGCCCCTCCGACAGTGCGGCGCTCCCTCAGTACTGCCCCTCCGACAGTGCGGCGCTCCCTCAGTACCGCCCCCCGACAGTGCTGCGCTCCCTCAGTACCGCCCCTCCGACAGTGCGGCGCTCCCTTAGTACCGCCCCTCCGACAGTGCGGCGCTCCCTCAGTACTGCCCCTCCGACAGTGCGGCGCTCCCTCAGTACTGCCCCTCCGATACTGCGGCGCTCCCTTAGTACCACCCCTCCGACAGTGCGGCGCTCCCTCAGTACTGCCCTGGAGTGTCAGCCTAGATTTTTGTGTTCAAAACTCTGGAGTGGGACTCGAACCCACGACCTTCTGACTCAGAGGCGAGAGAGAGAGAGTGAGCCATGGCGGACTGCTCAATACACACTGGTCTCCTCCTCCCCCACTGTTACTCGTTACATCATAGGCCCTGAGCTACATTACATCAGCATAAGATACCGCATAACCTTCATACACGGCCTAACCCTTATCTATCTCACTTTATCAACTGCACCATTCACCAATATCACTCCGTGAAGGACGATAGAGTCTAAGAGGAACAAAAGGACGTCCAGCTCTCTAAACCACACTCCGATGTATACAATTCCAGCCTGTACCTCACTCCCGGGTATCTGTTATTCTATATATAAACCCCCCGAACCCCTCGATTAGATTCCAGCCTGTACCTCACTCCCGGGTATCTGTTATTCTATATATGAACCCCTCGATTGGATTCCAGCCTGTACCTCACTCCCGGGTATCTGTTATTCTATATATAAACCCCCTGAACCCTTCGATTAGATTCCAGCCTGTAACTCACTCCCGGGTATCCTTTATTCTATATATAAACCCCCCCGGACCCCTCGATTAGATTCCAGACTGTAACTCACTCCCGGGTATCTGTTATTCTATATATAAACCCCCCCGAACCCCTCGATTAGATTCCAGCCTGTAACTCACTCCCGGGTATCGATTACATAAACCACTAGAATCTGTGCAGTGGCCACTAGTTGAGAGGGTGCGTGTGGTTGACTGGAGTGTCGCTCTCCTTCACGGTCCCAGGGTGGGAGATGTTGGACATTCCATGCCTGAACCACATCCCAGGGACCCGATCCGTGGAGGCAGCGCTGGTTTGAACGGGGAGCTGTGTTCCTGGGCTGGCACAGCCCGGCCTCGAGGGGAAGTGCCCGGGGCCGGAATGTCGATGGAGTTTGAGATGGTTCTTGTCAAAGCCAGCAGTGCGAACATGGATCCCGGATTCACTGCTACTCCCAAGACTGCCAGGGTTGGAAGGTCTCGTTCTCCCCCAACGCCCTCTCTCCTCTCTCCAGCCCCCGAGTGACCCCTTGATGGTGATGCTGCTCCTCTCCGATACCAGCATCTCTGCTCGCGTTCCACCCACCCACCGTCCGACAGCTGCCACAGGACCCTCGCTGCCATCACTGATGTCCCTCCGTCAGACCGAGAGACTCCGAGGGCTGCAAGTGATTCAATGATGTCAGGAGCCTTTTCATTTCCTTTCTAAATTTTGCCCATGTTCTCACTCCGACACGAGCCCTTCTAATGCTTTTCTTTCCATTTCCTCCTCCCTCTTTTTGAAGATCCTAACTCTCTCACTGGGGTACGGGTTCCACAGACACTGACTCTCACTGGGGTACGGGTTCCACACACACTGACTCTCACTGGGGTACGGGTTTCACACACACTGACTCTCACTGGGGTACGGGTTCCACACACACTGACTCTCACTGGGGTACGGGTTCCACACACACTGACTCTCACTGGGATACGGGTTCCACACACACTGACTCTCACTGGGGTACGGGTTCCACACACACTGACTCTCACTGGGGTACGGGTTCCACACACACTGACTCTCACTGGGGTACGGGTTCCACACACACTGACTCTCACTGGGGTACGGGTTCCACACACACTGACTCTCACTGGGGTACGGGTTCCACACACACTGACTCTCACTGGGGTACGGGTTCCACACACACTGACTCTCACTGGGGTACGGGTTCCACGGACACTGACTCTCACTGGGGTACGGGTTCCACGGACACTGACTCTCACTGGGGTACTGGTTCCACACACACTGACTCTCACTGGGGTACGGGTTCCACACACACTGACTCTCACTGGGGTACGGGTTCCACACACACTGACTCTCACTGGGGTACGGGTACCACACACACTGACTCTCACTGGGATACGGGTACCAAACACACTGACTCTCACTGGGGTACGGGTTCCACGGACACTGACTCTCACTGGGGTACGGGTTCCACGGACACTGACTCTCACTGGGGTACGGGTTCCACACACACTGACTCTCACTGGGGTATGGGTTCCACACACACTGACTCTCACTGGGGTATGGGTTCCACACACACTGACTCTCACTGGGGTACGTGTTGCACAGACACTGACTCTCACTGGGGTACGGGTTCCATGGACACTGACTCTCACTGGGGTACGGGTTCCACACAGACTGACTCTCACTGGGGTACGGGTTCCACACACACTGACTCTCACTGGGGTACGGGTTCCACACGCACTGACTCTCACTGGGGTATGGGTTCCACACACACTGACTCTCACTGGGGTACGTGTTGCACAGACACTGACTCTCACTGGGGTACGGGTTCCACGGACACTGACTCTCACTGGGGTACGGGTTCCACACACACTGACTCTCACTGGGGTATGGGTTCCACAGACACTGACTCTCACTGGGGTACGGGTTCCACACACACTGACTCTCACTGGGGTACAGCTTCCCTGGCATCACCTCAGTAACCATGCTCCACTCGTGAGTCTGAAACAGTGAGCGTTAGCTAGCTGTTCGACCTTGGAGTGAATCACATCCACGACCCTCATTGTCCACATTCACCCACCGGTCCGGTGATTTGGAATAGGAAGCTTGGCTGATGTTTTTTCTGTTCTCGTTAATCCAGACACGTAGTTCCATCAGCGGAGAGTGAGAACAACAAACTCCTCGTAGACCAGAGGTTGTTACCTGAGCCCTGATTGGCCGGGTGACGAATTGACCCACTGGCGTGCCAGGTGGGCTTGCTTGTTGGAAAACCTTCACGAACCCTAGCGACAGGGCAGATAACTCTCGCACTGAGTCCCGTTCCCCCATCACCCCCTGTGCTCGCTGACCTACACTGACACCCGGTCCGGCAAGGCCTCGATTTTAAAATTCCAATCCTCGTTTTTAAATCCCTCTGTGGCCCTCGCCCCCCTCCCTATCTCTGTAACCTCCTCCAGCCCCACAACCCCCCGAGATCTCTGCGCTCCTCCAATTCTGGCCTCCTGAGCATCCCCCGATTTCCATCGCTCCACCATTGGCGGCCGTGCCTTCAGTCGCGTGGGCCCTAAGCTCTGGAATTCCCTCCCTAAACCTCTCCGCCTCTCTCTCCTCCTTTTAAGACGCTCCTTAAAACCGACCTCTTTGACCAAGCTTTTGGTCACCTGTCCTAATATCTCCTTATGTGGCTCGGGGTCAAATTTTGTCTGATAATCGATCCTGTGAAGCTTTACTACCTTTTAAAGGTGCGGAGTTTGTTGTTGAAAAGGGGGCTGCTTACACTCCGCCATGTCCTGTTAAACAACACGTACACTGGGTTTCAATCACAAAACATGCACAAACCAGGAGGCATTATTGTTCTCCCAGAAACCATCTCTGCTTCTGGAATGACTGCTTTGGGATCTCTCTCTCTCTCTCTCTCTCTCTCTCTCTCTCCTGGTTGTCAGGGTCCTGTGTGAAATGAGTTTGTGTGGGCTCTGCCCAACACAACGTTGGGGACCCAGAGCTTGACCCTGCCCCACAGTGCGAGCATCACTTGGGACGGTTGATGTAGGGAGCGGACAAGGTCACGCTGGGGCAGGAGGGGGCGTAGTTAACAGGCCAGTATCAGATCAGTGTCAAGGGAGCTTTACTCTGTATCTAACCCGTGCTGTACCTGCCCTGGGAGTGTTTGATGGGACAGTGTAGAGGGAGCTTTACTCTGCATCTAACCTGTGCTGTACCTACCCTGGGAGTGTTTGATGGGACAGTGTAGAGGGAGCTTTACTCTGTATCTAACCCATGCTGTACCTGCCCTGGGAGTGTTTGATGGGACAGTGTAGAGGGAGCTTTACTCTGTATCTAACCTGTGCTGTACCTGCCCTGGGAGTGTTTGATGGGGACAGTGTAGAGGGAGCTTTACTCTGTATCTAACATGTGCTGTACCTGCCCTGGGAGTGTTTGATGGGACAGTGTAGAGGGAGCTTTACTCTGTATCTAACCCGTGCTGTACCAGCCCTGGGAGTGTTTGATGGGACAGTGTAGAGGGAGCTTTACTCTGTGTATCTAACCCGTGCTGTACCTGCCCTGGGAGTGTTTGATGGGACAGTGTAGAGGGAGCTTTACTCTGTATCTAACCCGTGCTGTACCTGCCCTGGGAGAGTTTGATGGGACAGTGCAGAGGGAGCTTTACTCTGTATCTAACCCCGTGCTGTACCTGCCCTGGGAGTGTTTGATGGGACAGTGTAGAGGGAGCTTTACTCTGTATCTAACCCGTGCTGTACCTGCCCTGGGAGTGTTTGATGGGACAGTGTAAAGGGAGCTTTACTCTGTATCTAACCCGTGCTGTACCTGCCCTGGGAGTGTTTGATGGGACAGTGTAGAGGGAGCTTTACTCTGTATCTAACCCCGTGCTGTACCTGCCCTGGGAGTGTTTGATGGGACAGTGTAGAGGGAGCTTTACTCTGTATCTAACCCGTGCTGTACCTGCCCTGGGAGTGTTTGATGGGGACTGTGTAGAGGGAGCTTTACTCTGTATCTAACCCCGTGCTGTACCTGCCCTGGGAGTGTTTGATGGGACAGTGTACATACAGGGAGCTTTACTCTATCTAACCCGTGCTGTACCTGCCCTGGGAGTGTTTGATGGGACACTGGGGGGGCCTGAAATTGAATGTGGTCAATTCTGCAGTCCTGAGGTCAGATGATGATCTTTTAACCGCAGTGCGTTCTGCGAGCAGTGGGCCGTTCTCTCTGCTGCAAGCGAGCGGCAGTCAAACTCAAGCCGGGGTTGGAGCTTGTTGGCGGAGTGAGTGGCTTTCAATTCTCGCGCCGGTGCCCTAACACCACGGCCTGACCTCTAACAGAAGCCATTCATTAATCACTCCAGTAATGCAGGGCAGTTAGCTTAACGACCTACTGAGGAAGTCAGCAGTGACTGTGGGCTGCACCAACTCTTCAGCCTGGGGGCTGGACTCTGTCAGCTGTCCCTCTGCCTCCGGCAGGGACCCGTCACCATGCGCCAAGCTGGTGAGAAGTCCGCAGGTCTATAGTGTGCATTGCCGCCTCCTCTCTCTCTCTCTCTCTCTCTCTCAAGCTCTGACACACTTCGTGCCCATTACTCAGCTGTGGCTCAGTGGGTATCTCTCTCTCTCTCTCGCCTCTGAGTCAGAAGGTCGTGGGTTCGAGTCCCCACTCCAGAGACTTGAGCACAAAAATCTAGGCTGATACTCCCAGTGCAGTGCTGAGGGAGCGCAGTACTGAGGGAGCGCCGCACTGTCGGAGGGGCAGTACTGAGGGAGCGCCGCACTGTCGGAGGGGCAGTACTGAGGGAGCGCCGCACTGTCGGAGGGGCGGTACTGAGGGAGAGCTGCACTGTCGGAGGGTCAGTACTGAGGGAGTGCCGCACTGTCGGAGGGGCGGTACTGAGGGAGAGCTGCACTGTCGGAGGGGCGGTACTGAGGGAGCGCCGCACTGTCGGAGGGGCAGTACTGAGGGAGTGCTGCACTGTCGGAGGGGCGGTACTGAGGGTGCGCCGCACTGTCGGAGGGGCGGTACTGAGGGCGCGCCGCGCTGTCGGAGGGGCGGTACTGAGGGAGAGCCGCACTGTCGGGGGGTCAGTGCTGAGGGAGCCCCGCACTGTCGGAGGGGCGGTACTGAGGGAGCGCCGCACTGTCGGAGGGGCGGTACTGAGGGAGCGCCGCACTGTCGGAGGGGCGGTGCTGAGGGAGCGCCGCACTGTCGGAGGGGCTGTACTGAGGGAGCGCCGCACTGTCGGAGGGGCGGTACTGAGGGAGCGCCGCACTGTCGGCGGGGCGGTACTGAGGGAGCGCCGCAATGTCGGAGGGGCGGTACTGAGGGAGCGCCGCACTGTCGGAGGGGCGGTACTGAGGGAGCGCCGCACTGTCGGAGGGGCGGTACTGAGGGAGCGCCGCACTGTCGGAGGGGCGGTACTGAGGGAGCGCCGCACTGTCGGAGGGGCGGTACTGAGGGAGCGCCGCACTGTCGGAGGGGCGGTACTGAGGGAGCGCCGCACTGTCGGAGGGGCGGTACTGAGGGAGCGCCGCACTGTCGGAGGGGCGGTACTGAGGGAGCGCCGCACTGTCGGAGGGGCGGTACTGAGGGAGCGCCGCACTGTCGGAGGGGCGGTACTGAGGGAGCGCCGCACTGTCGGAGGGGCGGTACTGAGGGAGCGCCGCACTGTCGGAGGGGCGGTACTGAGGGAGCGCCGCACTGTCGGAGGGGCGGTACTGAGGGAGCGCCGCACTGTCGGAGGGGCGGTACTGAGGGAGCGCCGCACTGTCGGAGGGGCGGTACTGAGGGAGCGCCGCACTGTCGGAGGGGCGGTACTGAGGGAGCTGAGACTGTCGGGTGAGACGTTAAACCGAGGCCCCGTCTGCTCTCTCAGGTGGACGTAAAAGATCCCATGGGAGAAAAGAAGAGCAGGGGGAGTTTTCCCCAGTGTCCTGGGCCAATATTTATCCCTCAACCAACATTACTTAAACAGATGATCCGGTCATTATCACATCGCTGTTTGTGGGAGCTTACTGTGCGCAAATTGGCTGCCTACATTACAACAGTGACCGCACTTCAAAAGTACTTCATTGGCTGTAAAGCGCCTTGAGACGTCCTGAGGTGGTGAAAGGCGCTGGAGAAATGCGAGTCTTTCTTTTTAAGGACGGAACGGAGAGCGGGTGCGGGCGAGAGTTTCATGACCTTTTTAAGAGGGGCAGAAGTGGGGCCCGGAAATTCATGGTGCCACATCACCACCTGTTGGCGGGTGGCGGGACTGCAGCAGCGACGGAGTGGGTGAAGTGAGGCTCCCATTCCAGCCCCACCTCAGGACGTCCCAAAGCGCTGTTACAGCCAATGAAGCACTCTTTTTTTTGAGGTGCGTTCACTGTTGTAATGTAGGAAACGCGGCAGCCGATCAGCGCACAGCAAGATCCCGCAGACGGCGATGAGATAATGAGCGGATCATCTTGGGGTGTTTTTTTTGGTCGAGGGATAAATATTGGGCTAGCGGGACAGTAGCGGAGAGAAGGCTGAGGGCCTCCGCCTATCGGAGCAGCCCGCTTCTCCGACACCGTTCCTGGCAGCTTCACCCCAGCAAGTGGAGCTTTCCAAACACTCCGGCTGCTCCGCTTGCGATCTCCGCCACTGATGTTTTGATTCCGTCACTGTGGATATTTTAACTCCTTCTTAATCTCTTGGAGGTGGCCTTGTACAATGTGTGCTGTACTGGGAACATAGGAACAGGAGGAGGCCGTTCAGCCCCTCGAGCCTGTTCCGCCATTCGATGAGATCGTGGCTGATCTGTGACCTAACTCCATCCACCCGCCTTTGCCCCGTATCCCTTAATACCTTTGGTTAACAGAAACCTATCGATCTCAGATTTAAAATTAACAATTGATCTAGCATCGATTGCCGTTTGCGGAAGAGAGTTCCAAACTTCTCCCACCCTTTGTGTGTAGAAGTGTTTCCTAACTTCACTCCTGAAAGGTCTGGCTCTAATTTTTAGACTATGGCCCCTAGTCCCAGAATCCCCAACCAGCAGAAATAGTTTCTCTCTCTCTACCCTATCAGTTCCCCTTAATATCCTGAAAACTTCGATCAGATCACCCCTTAACCTTCTAAATTCCAGGGAATACAACATGTTTGTGTAATCTCTCCTCGTAATTTAACCCTTTGAGTCCGGGTGTGTGACTATGTTGTATCCGGGTGGGTCTGCGCGGATGTGTGTGCGCAAGTGGATACGCTGTACTGGGGTGTGTGTGTGTGCGGGTTTATACGCTGTACTGGGGGTGTGTGTGTGTGGGTTTATACGCTGTACTGGGTGTGTGTGTGGGTTTATACGCTGTACAGGGGTGTGTGTGTGTGTGGGTTTATACGCTGTACAGGGGTGTGTGTGTGTGCGGGTTTATACACTGTACTGTGTGTGTGTGGGTTTATACGCTGTACTGGGGGTGTGTGTGTGTGGGTTTATACGCTGTACTGGGGGTGTGTGTGTGTGTGGGTTTATACGCTGTACTGGGGTGTGTGTGTGTGTGGGTTTATACGCTGTACTGGGGGTGTGTGTCTGTGTGGGTTTATACGCTGTACTGGGGGTGTGTGTGTGTGTGGGTTTATACGCTGTACTGGGGGTGTGTGTGTGCGGGTTTATACGCTGTACTGGGGTGTGTGTGTGTGTGGGTTTATACGCTGTACTGGGGGTGTGTGTGTGCGGGTTTATACGCTGTACTGGGGTGTGTGTGTGTGTGGGTTTATACGCTGTACTGGGGGTGTGTGTGTGTGTGGGTTTATACGCTGTACTGGGGGTGTGTGTGTGTGTGGGTTTATACGCTGTACTGGGGGTGTGTGTGTGTGTGGGTTTATACGCTGTACTGGGGGTGTGTGTGTGTGTGGGTTTATACGCTGTACTGGGGGTGTGTGTGTGTGTGTGTGGGTTTATACGCTGTACTGGGGGTGTGTGTGTGGGTTTATACGCTGTACTGGGGTGTGTGTATGCGGGTTTATACGCTGTACTGGGGGTGTATGCGGGTTTATACGCTGTACTGGGGGTGTGTGTGGGTTTATACGCTGTACTGGGGTGTGTGTGCGGGTTTATACGCTGTACTGGGGTGTGTGTGTGCGGGTTTATACGCTGTACTGGGGTGTGTGTGTGCGGGTTTATACACTGTACTGGGGTGTGTGTGTGCGTGTTTATACGTTGTACTGGGGTGTGTGTGTGTGCGGGTTTATACACTGTACTGGGGTGTGTGTGTGTGCGGGTTTATACACTGTACTGGGTGTGGGTTTATACGCTGTACTGGGGTGTGTGTGTGTGCGGGTTTATACGCTGTACTGGGGTGTGTGTGTGTGGGTTTATACGCTGTACTGGGGTGTGTGTGTGTGTGCGGGTTTATACGCTGTACTGGGGGTGTGTGTGTGGGTTTATACGCTGTACTGTGTGTGTGGGTTTATACACTGTACTGGGGTGTGTGTGTGTGTGGGTTTATACGCTGTACTGGGGGTGTGTGTCTGTGTGGGTTTATACGCTGTACTGGGTGTGTGGGTTTATACACTGTACTGGGGTGTGTGTGTGTGTGGGTTTATACGCTGTACTGGGGGTGTGTGTCTGTGTGGGTTTATACGCTGTACTGGGGTGTGTGTGTGTGGGTTTATACGCTGTACTGGGGGGGTGTGTGTGCGGGTTTATACGCTGTACTGGGGTGTGTGTGTGTGTGGGTTTATACGCTGTACTGGGGGTGTGTGTGTGCGGGTTTATACGCTGTACTGGGGTGTGTGTGTGTGTGGGTTTATACGCTGTACTGGGGGTGTGTGTGTGTGGGTTTATACGCTGTACTGGGGGTGTGTGTGTGTGTGGGTTTATACGCTGTACTGGGGGTGTGTGTGTGTGTGGGTTTATACGCTGTACTGGGTGTGTGTGTGTGTGTGTGTGGGTTTATACGCTGTACTGGGGTGTGTGTATGCGGGTTTATACGCTGTACTGGGGGTGTATGCGGGTTTATACGCTGTACTGGGGGTGTGTGGGTTTATACGCTGTACTGGGGTGTGTGTGCGGGTTTATACGCTGTACTGGGGTGTGTGTGTGCGGGTTTATACGCTGTACTGGGGTGTGTGTGTGCGGGTTTATACACTGTACTGGGGTGTGTGTGTGCGGGTTTATACACTGTACTGGGGTGTGTGTGTGCGTGTTTATACGCTGTACTGGGGTGTGTGTGTGTGCGGGTTTATACACTGTACTGGGGTGTGTGTGTGTGCGGGTTTATACGCTGTACTGGGGTGTGTGTGTGTGCGGGTTTATACGCTGTACTGGGGTGTGTGTGTGCGGGTTTATACGCTGTACTGGGGTGTGTGTGTGTGGGTTTATACGCTGTACTGGGGTGTGTGTGTGTGTGCGGGTTTATACGCTGTACTGGGGGTGTGTGTGTGGGTTTATACGCTGTACTGTGTGTGTGGGTTTATACGCTGTACTGTGTGTGTGGGTTTATACGCTGTACTGTGTGTGTGGGTTTATACGCTGTACTGGGGGTGTGTGTGTGGGTTTATACGCTGTACTGGGGGTGTGTGTGTGGGTTTATACGCTGTACTGGGGGTGTGTGTGTGGGTTTATACGCTGTACTGGGGTGTGTGTGTGTGGGTTTATACGCTGTACTGGTGTGTGTGTGGGTTTATACGCTGTACTGGGGTGTGTGTGTGTGTGCGGGTTTATACGCTGTACTGTGTGTGTGTGTGGGTTTATACGCTGTACTGGGGGTGTGTGTGCGGGTTTATACGCTGTACTGGGGGTGTGTGTGCGGGTTTATACGCTGTACTGGGGTGTGTGTGTGGGGGTTTATACACTGTACTGGTGTGTGTGTGTGTGGGTTTATACACTGTACTGGGGTGTGTGTGTGTGTGGGTTTATACGCTGTACTGGGGTGTGTGTGTGTGGGTTTATACGCTGTACTGGGGTGTGTCTGTGTGCGGGTTTATACACTGTACTGGGGGTGGGTTTATACGCTGTACTGGGTGTGTGTGCGGGTTTATACGCTGTACTGGGGTGTGGGCGGGTTTATACGCTGTACTGGGGTGTGTGTGTGTGGGTTTATACGCTGTACTGGGGTGTGTGTGTGTGTGTGCGGGTTTATACGCTGTACTGGGGTGTGTGTGTGGGTGTTTATACACTGTACTGGGGTGTGTGTGTGTGTGGGTTTATACGCTGTACTGGGGGTGTGTGTGTGGGTTTATACGCTGTACTGTGTGTGTGTGGGTTTATACGCTGTACTGGGAGTGTGTGTGCGGGTTTATACGCTGTACTGGGGTGTGTGTGTGGGGGTTTATACACTGTACTGGGGTGTGTGTGTGTGTGGGTTTATACGCTGTACTGGGGGTGTGTGTGTGGGTTTATACGCTGTACTGGGGTGTGTGTGTGCGGGTTTATACGCTGTACTGGGGTGTGTGTGGGGGTTTATACGCTGTACTGGGGTGTGTGTGTGTGTGTGGGTTTATACGCTGTACTGGGGGTGTGTGTGTGGGTTTATACGCTGTACTGGGAGTGTGTGTGCGGGTTTATACGCTGTACTGGGGTGTGTGTGTGGGGGTTTATACACTGTACTGGGGTGTGTGTGTGTGTGGGTTTATACGCTGTACTGGGGGTGTGTGTGTGGGTTTATACGCTGTACTGGGGTGTGTGTGTGTGGGTTTATATGCTGTACTGGGGTGTGTGTGGGGGTTTATACGCTGTACTGGGGTGTGTGTGTGTGTGGGTTTATACGCTGTACTGGGTGTGTGTGTGTGGGTTTATACGCTGTACTGGGAGTGTGTGTGCGGGTTTATACGCTGTACTGGGGTGTGTGTGTGGGGGTTTATACACTGTACTGGGGTGTGTGTGTGTGTGGGTTTATACGCTGTACTGGGGGTGTGTGTGTGGGTTTATACGCTGTACTGGGGTGTGTGTGTGCGGGTTTATATGCTGTACTGGGGTGTGTGTGGGGGTTTATACGCTGTACTGGGGTGTGTGTGGGGGTTTATACGCTGTACTGGGGTGTGTGTGTGGGTTTATACGCTGTACTGGGGGTGTGTGTGTGGGGGTTTATACGCTGTACTGGGGGTGTGTGTGTGGGGGTTTATACGCTGTACTGGGGTGTGTGTGGGGGTTTATACGCTGTACTGGGGTGTGTGTGTGGGTTTATACGCTGTACTGGGGTGTGTGTGGGGGTTTATACGCTGTACTGGGGTGTGTGTGTGGGGGTTTATACGCTGTACTGGGGTGTGTGTGGGTTTATACGCTGTACTGGGTGTGTGTGTGGGTTTATACACTGTACTGGGTGTGTGTGTGTGCGTTTATACGCTGTACTGGGTGTGTGTGTGTTGGTTTATACGCTGTACTGGGTGTGTGTGTGTGGGTTTATACGCTGTACTGGGGTGTGTGTGTGTGTGTGGGTTTATACGCTGTACTGGGGGTGCGTGTGGGTTTATACGCTGTACTGGGTGTGTGTGTGTGCGGGTTTATACACTGTACTGGGGTGTGTGTGTGTGCGGGTTTATACGCTGTACTGGGGTGTGTGTGTGTGCGGGTTTATACGCTGTACTGGGGTGTGTGTGTGTGTGGGTTTATACACTGTACTGGGGTGTGTGTGTGGGTTTATACGCTGTACTGGGGTGTGTGTGTGTGTGGGTTTATACGCTGTACTGGGGTGTGTGTGCGGATTTATACGCTGTACTGGGGTGTGCGTGCGGGTTTATACGCTGTACTGGGTGTGTGTGTGTGCGGGTTTATACACTGTACTGGGGTGTGTGTGTACGGGTTTATACGCTGTACTGGGTGTGTGTGTGCGGGTTTATACGCTGTACTGGGTGTGTGTGCGGGTTTATACGCTGTACTGGGGGTGTGTGTGTGGGTTTATACGCTGTACTGGGGGTGTGTGTGTGGGTTTATACGCTGTACTGGGGTGTGTGTGTGTGTGGGTTTATACGCTGTACTGGGGTGTGTGTGTGTGTGGGTTTATACGCTGTACTGGGGTGTGTGTGTGTGTGGGTTTATACGCTGTACTGGGGGTGTGTGTGTGGGTTTATACACTGTACTGGGGGTGTGTGTGTGGGTTTATACGCTGTACTGGGGGTGTGTGTGTGGGTTTATATGCTGTACTGGGTGTGTGTGTGTGCGGGTTTATACGCTGTACTGGGTGTGTGTGCGGGTTTATACGCTGTACTGGGTGTGTGTGCGGGTTTATACGCTGTACTGGGGTGTGTGTGTGTGCGGGTTTATACGCAGCCTGTCTTGTGTAGCCCGTCCGCCTGCAGGTTCACGACAGGTGCTCAATGTCGTCCCTCTTGTACGAAAGGTGCAGGTGGGGTAGACGCAGTATTTCCAGACAGAATTTCCCCCACCCTCAACATCCTGGGGGTCACCATTGACCAGAAACTTAACTGGACCAGCCACATAAATACTGTGGCAACAAGAGCAGGTCAGAGGCTGGGTATTCTGCGGCGAGTGTCTCACCTCCTGACTCCCCAAAGCCTTTCCACCATCTACAAGGCACAAGTAAGGAGTGTGATGGAATACTCTCCACTTGCCTGGATGAGTGCAGCTCCAACAACACTCAAGAAGCTCGACACCATCCAGGACAAAGCAGCCCGCTTGATTGGCACCCCGTCCACCACCTTAAACATTCACTCCCTCCACCACCGGCGTACCGTGGCTGCAGTGTGGACCATCTACAAGATGCACTGCAGCAACTCGCCAAGGCTTCTTCGGCAGCACCTCCCAAACCCACAACCTCTACCACCTAGAAGGACAAGGGCAGCAGGCACATGGGAACACCACCACCTCCATGTTCCCCTCCAAGTCGCACACCTTGTTCTGCAGGGGCAGTACTGAGGGCGCGCCGCACTGTCGGAGGGGCAGTACTGAGGGAGCGCCGCATTGTCGGAGGGGCAGTACTGAGGGAGCGCCGCACTGTCGGAGGGGCAGTACTGAGGTAGCGCCGCACTGTCGGAGGGGCAGTACTGAGGGAGCACCGCACTGTCGGAGGGGCGGTACTGAGGGAGCGCCGCACGGTCGGAGGGGCGGTACTAAGGGAGCGTCGCACTGTCGGAGAGGCAGTACTGAGGGAGCGCCGCACTGTCGGAGGGGCAGTACTGAGGGAGCGCCGCACTGTCGGAGGGGCAGTACTGAGGGAGCGCCGCACTGTCGGAGGGGCAGTACTGAGGGGGCGCAGTACTGAGGGAGCGCCGCACTGTCGGAGGGGCAGTACTGAGGGAGCGCCGCACTGTCGGAGGGGCAGTACTGAGGGAGCGCTGCACTGTCGGAGGGGCGGTACTGAGGGAGCGCCGCACTGTCGGAGGGGCGGTACTGAGGGAGCGTCGCACTGTCGGAGGGGCGGTACTGAGGGAGTGCCGCACTGTCAGGGGGCAGTACTGAGGGAGCGCCGCATTGTCGGAGGGGCTGTACTGAGGGAGCGCTGCACTGTCGGAGGGGCAGTACTGAGGGAGCGCCGCACTGTCGGAGGGGCTGTACTGAGGGAGCGCCGCACTGTCGGAGGGGCTGTACTGAGGGAGCGCTGCACTGTCGGAGGGGCAGTACTGAGGGAGCGCCGCACTGTCGGAGGGGCTGTACTGAGGGAGCGCCGCACTGTCGGAGGGGCGGTACTGAGGGAGCGCTGCACTGTCGGAGGTGCCGTCTTTCGGATGAGACGTTAAACCGAGGCCCCGTCTGCCCCTCTCAGGTGGACGTAAAAGATCCCATGGCCACTATTGGAAGAAGAGCAGGGGGAGTTCTCCCCGGTGTCCTGGGGCCAATATTTATCCCTCAATCAACCTCACTAAAACAGATGATCTGGTCATTATCACATTGCTGTTTGTGGTACCTTGCTGTGCGCAAATTGGCTGCTGCGTTTCCTACATTACAACAGTGACTACACTTCAAAAAGTACTTCATTGGCTGTGAAGCGCTTTGGGACGTCCTGAGGTGGTGAAAGGCGCTGGAGAAATGCGAGACTTTCTGTCTTTCTCTTGTGGGGACTGAGCAATGCTCCAGCCCTGTGTGGGAGAGCCGGGCAGGGATTTGGTGTCGATTCTGGGTCGGACCTGCTGCTCTCAGGGGGAGACGGAGCTGTTACCGGCGACTGTGCAACTCACAGACCCACCTGCTCATTCCGCCTCGAGTTTGAGAATTGGGCAGTGGGAGGGAGGTCAGCCTTGAGTGGACCTGGGGCTCCGATGTGACTCGGGGTCTGACTCTGTAGGAGAGTCTCGCTTCAGCCCGTCGCTGCTGTTGTGACTTTTAAAGATTTTTTACGTCTGAAATTCTACAAACTGACGTTTAATCTCTTTCTTTCCTTTTAGCCTTCACATTATCCTCAGGAGGCCCAGCAACAGTCACATCAAGGTACGAGGCTGGAAATGTTCTTCCATTTTACTGCTCGCTCCCAGGGCATGTACAGCACGGGTTAGATACAGAGTAAAGCTCCCTCTGCACTGTCCCATCAAACACTCCCAGGGCAGGTACAGCACGGGTTAGATACAGAGCAAAGCTCCCTCTACACTGTCCCGTCAAACACTCCCAGGGCAGGTACAGCACGGGTTAGATACAGAGTAAAGCTTCCTCTACACTGTCCCCATCAAACACTCCCAGGGCAGGTACAGCACGGGTTAGATACAGAGTAAAGCTTCCTCTACACTGTCCCATCAAACACTCCCAGGGCAGGTACAGCACGGGTTAGATACAGAGTAAAGCTCCCTCTGCACTGTCCCATCAAACACTCCCAGGGCAGGTACAGCACGGGTCAGATACAGAGTAAAGCTCCCTCTACACTGTCCCATCAAACACTCCCAGGGCAGGTACAGCACGGGTTAGATACAGAGTAAAGCTCCCTCTACACTGTCCCCATCAAACACTCCCAGGGCAGGTACAGCACGGGTTAGATACAGAGTAAAGCTCCCTCTACACTGTCCCATCAAACACTCCCAGGGCAGGTACAGCACGGGTTAGATACAGAGTAAAGCTCCCTCTACACTGTCCCATCAAACACTCCCAGGGCAGGTACAGCACGGGTTAGATACAGAGTAAAGCTCCCTCTACACTGTCCCATCAAACACTCCCAGGGCAGGTACAGCACGGGTTAGATACAGAGTAAAGCTCCCTCTACACTGTCCCATCAAACACTCCCAGGGCAGGTACAGCATGGGGTTAGATACAGAGTAAAGCTCCCTCTACACTGTCCCATCAAACACTCCCAGGGCAGGTACAGTACGGGTTAGATACAGAGTAAAGCTCCCTCTCCACTGTCCCATCAAACACTCCCAGGGCAGGTACAGCACGGGTTAGATACAGAGTAAAGCTCCCTCTCCACTGTCCCATCAAACACTCCCAGGGCAGGTACAGTACGGGTTAGATACAGAGTAAAGCTCCCTCTACACTGTCCCATCAAACACTCCCAGGGCAGGTACAGTACGGGTTAGATACAGAGTAAAGCTCCCTCTACACTGTCCCATCAAACACTCCCAGGGCAGGGACAGCACGGGTTAGATACAGAGTAAAGCTCCCTCTACACTGTCCCCATCAAACACTCCCAGGGCAGGTACAGTACGGGTTAGATACAGAGTAAAGCTCCCTCTACGATGTCCCTGTTTCGCACATGTATTCTGTCTCTCTCTCTCACGCACACACACAATATAAGTTGTCTACATGCGGTTTGACTGCAGCCATTCCCCACTCGGGCCCTCCGGTATCTCCTGATACTGATATGTTGGGGGTGATGGTGAATCAGCAGAAATTCTGGATCAAGGGGCCTTGTATTTTTTCTCCGCTCTGCTGTCCCAAGACCAACTGGCACTGCCCATCCCGCGGGCAGTTTGGGTTTCTCAGGCCCCCGCACCAGAGCTTATTGCAGTCTCCGTACACGCTGCCTATTAAAAGCCTCTCTCCTCCCTCGCTGGCTGTCCCTCAACCCACGGCTTCCCTGCGGCAAAATTGATCCGACATTCGGGAAAAATTCTGTCGGGCATCCAACACGCGTTTCGGGAGAGACGGAGACGGGCACAGACGGGAGAGGGAGAGAGCCAGAACTGGGAATACTCAGCAGGTCAGGCAGCATCCGTGGAGAGAGAAACAGAGTTAACGTTTCAGGTCGAAGACCTTACGAAAAGTCACCTGTCCTAATATCTCCTTTCTGACGAAAGGTCATCGACCTGAAACGTTAACTCTGTTTCTCTCTCCACAGATGCTGCCTGACCTGCTGAGTGTTTCCAGCATTTTTCTGTTTTTATTTCAGGTTTCCAGCAACCGCAGTATTTTGCTTTAGTTTGAGAGACGAATAGACTGACACATGCGCGCACACACACACACACACACAGAGACCTTATCTGAGGAAGGATGTTCTTGCCATGGAGGGAGTTCAGCGAAGATTCACAAGGCTGATACCTGGGATGGCAGGAATGACATATGAGGAGAGATTGGGTCGATTGGGCTTATACTCGCTGGAGTTTAGAAGAATGAGAGGGGATCTCATCGAAACATATCAAATTCTGACAGGTCTGGACAAACTAGATGCAGGAAGGATGTTCCCGATGGTCGGAGAGTCCAGAACCAGGGGTCATAATCTAAGGATAAGGGGTAAGCCATTTAGGACAGAAATGAGGAAGAATTTCTTCACCCAGAGAGTGGTGAACCTGTGGAATTCTCTACCACAGAAGGTAGTTGAGGCCAAGTCATTAAATATATTCAAGAATGAGTTAGATATATTTCACAGAATCACAGAATCCCCACAGTGCAGATAGAGGCCATTTCGGCCCATCGAGCCTGCACCGACACCCTATCCCCGTAACCCCACATATTTAATCCCCCTAACACTAAGGGTCAATTTATCATAGCCAAATCAACCTAACCCGCACTGGAAACCGGAGCACCTGGAGGAAACCCACGCAGACACGGGGAGAATGTGCAAACTCCACACAGACAGTCACCCGAGGCCGGATTCGAACCCGGGTCCCTGGCGCTGTGAGGCAACAGTGCTAACCACTATGCCACCGTGTTGCCTCTTCAAGCTAAAGGTATCAAGGGATATGGGGAGAAGGCAGGTACAGGGTACTGAGTTTGGATGATCAGCCATGATCTCATCGAATGGCGGAGCAGGCTCGAGGGGCCGAATGGCCTACTCCTGCTCCTATCTTCTATGTTTCTATGAGACGTAGACAGAGTCTGGTTAATGTCTTGCGATTTCTCTCTCTCCCTGTGTTTCAGCAGGACCTCCCACTGCCGATCTGTGTATCATTGTGTCTGGGTGTCAAATAACTGGTGTGTTGAGGAATTGGCTGGTAACATGAGCTCAGTGTTGATGCAAACTACAATTCCTGTGCTTACCTTGGCACGTCCCACTCGCTGCTAACCTACTTCACATGGGGTGCGGAGAGGTAGCTGCTGTGTTGGATGGGAGGTGCCAGAGGACTGGAGGACAGCTAACGTCGTACCATTGTTCAAGAAGGGTAGTAGGGATAAACCAGGGAATTACAGGCCAGTGAGCCTAACATCAGTGGTAGGGAAATTATTGGAAAAAATTCTGAGGGACAGAATTAGTCTCCACTTGGAGAGGCAAGGATTAATCAAGGATAGTCAGCATGGCTTTGTCAGGCGGAGATCATGTCTAACCAATTTGATTGAGTTTTTCGAGGGGGTGACTAGGTGTGTGGATGAGGGTAGTGCAGTTGATGTAGTCTACATGGACTTTAGTAAGGCTTTTGACAAAGTCCCGCATGGGAGACTGGTCAAGAAGGTAAGAGCCCACGGGATCCAGGGCAATTTGGCACATTGGATCCAAAATTGGCTTTGTGGCATAGAAACATAGAAACATAGAAGATAGGAGCAGGAGTAGGCCATTCGGCCCCTCGAGCCTGCTCTGCCATTCGATGAGATCATGGCTGATCATCTAAACTCAGTACCCTGTACCTGCCTTCTCCCCATATCCCTTGATACCTTTAGCTTTAAGAAATATGTCTAACTCATCCTTGAATATATTTAATGACTTCGCCTCAACTACCTTCTGTGGTAAAGAATTCCACAGGTTCACCACTCTCTGGGTGAAGAAATTCTTCCTCATTTCTGTCCTAAATGGTTTACCCGTTATCCGTAGATTATGACCCCTGGTTCTGGACTCTCCGACCATCGGGAACATTCTTCCTGCATCTAGTTTGTCCAGACCTGTCAGAATTTTATATGTTTCGATGAGATCCCCTCTCATTCTTCTATACTCCAGTGAATATAAGCCCAATC
Organism: Squalus acanthias; assembly: GCA_030390025.1. Lineage (NCBI taxonomy): Eukaryota > Metazoa > Chordata > Chondrichthyes > Squaliformes > Squalidae > Squalus > Squalus acanthias. The sequence continues at coordinate 26,878,237 of CM059450.1, read as the reverse complement.
GACCCAATCTCTCCTCATATGTCATTCCTGCCATCCCAGGTATCAACCTTGTGAATCTTCGCTGAACTCCTTCCATGGCAAGAACATCCTTCCTCAGATAAGGCGACCAAAACTGCACACAGTACTCAAGGTGTGGTCTCACCAAGGCCCTGTACAACTGCAGCAGGACATCCCTGTTCCTATACTCAAACCCTTTCGCTATGAAGGCCAACATACCATTTGCCTTCTTCACCGCCTGCTGCACCTGCATGCTTACTTTCAGCGACTGGTGCACAAGGACACCCAGGTCTCGTTGCACTTCCCCTTCTCCCAATCTATTGCCATTCAGATAATAGTCTGCCTTTCTGTTTTTGACACCAAAGTGGATAACCTCGCACTTATCCACGTTATAATGCATCTGCCACGCTTCTGCCCACTCGCCCAACCTGTCCAGATCATCCTGGAGTTTCTCGCTATCCTCCTCGCTGCACACACTCCCACCCAGCTTTGTGTCATCTGCAAACTTGGAGATATTACATTTAATTCCCTTATCTAGATCATTAATGTATATGGTGAATAGCTGGGGTCCAAGGACCGATCCCTGCGGTACCCCACTAGTCACTGCTTGCCACTCGGAAAAAGACCCATTAATTCCTACTCTCTGCTTTCTGTCCGCCAACCAATTCTCTATCCAAGTCAATACCTTGCCCCCAATCCCATGTGCCTTAACTTTACCCGCTAATCTCTTATGCGGGACCTTATCGAAAGCCTTTTGAAAGTCCAAATACACCACATCTACTGGTTCTCCCTTATCTATTTTCCCAGTTACATCCTCAAAAAATTCCAGTAGATTAGTCAAGCACGATTTACCTTTTGTAAATCCATGTTGACTTTGTCCGATCCTGTCACTGTTTTTCAAATGCTCAGCTATTACATCCTTTATAATGGACTCTAGCATTTTCCCCACTACCGATGTCAGGCTTACCGGTCTGTAATTCCCCGCTTTCTCTCTACCACCCTTTTTGAATAGTGGGGTAACATTAGCTACCCTCCAATCCATGGGTACAGTTCCAGATTCCAGGAGGCAGAGGGTGATGGTCGAAGGTTGTTTTTGTGACTGGAAGCCCGTGTACCACAGGGATCGGTGCTGGGTCCTTTGCTGTTTGTAGTGTACATTAATGATTTAGATATGAATGTAGGAGGTATGATCAGTAAGTTCGCAGATGACACGAAAATTGGTGGAGTGGTAAATAGCGAGGAGGGAAGCCTCAGGCTACAGGACGATATAGACGGGTTGGTTAGATGGGCAGAACAGTGGCAAATGGAATTTAACCCTGAAAAGTGTGAGGTGATGCATTTTGGGAGGACTAACAAGGCAAGGGAATACACAATGAATGGTAGGACCCTAGGAAGGACAGAGGATCAGAGGGACCTTGGTGTGCATGTACATAGATCCCTGAAGGCAGCAGGACAGGTAGATAAGGTGGTTAAAAAGGCATATGGGATACTTGCCTTCATTAGCCGAGGCAGAGAATATAAGAGCAGGGAGGTTATGATGGAGCTGTACAAAATGCTAGTTAGGCCACAGCTGGAATACTGTGTGCAGTTCTGGTCGCCACACTATAGGAAGGATGTGATTGCATTGGAGAGGGTGCAGAGGAGATTCACCAGGATGTTACCTGGGCTGGAGCATTTCAGCTATGAAGAGAGACTGGACAGGCTGGGGTTGTTTTCCTTAGAGCAGAGAAGGCTGAGGGGGGACCTGATTGAGGTGTACAAAATTATGAGGGGCATAGATAGAAAGGAACTTTTCCCCTTAGTAGAGGGGTCAATAACCAGGGGGCATAGTTTCAAGGTAAGGGGCAGGAGGTTTAGAGGGGATTTGAGGGAAAACTTTTTCACCCAGAGGGTGGTTGGAATCTGGAACTCACTGCCTGAAAGGGTGGTAGAGGCAGGAACCCTCAACATTCAAGAAGCATTTAGATGAGCACTTGAACGCCATAGCATACAAGGCTACGGACCAAGTGCTGGAAAATGGGATTAGAATAGACAGGGCTTGATGGCCGGCGCGGACACGATGGGCCGAAGGGCCTCTTTCTGTGCTGTATAACTCTATGGGGAGAAGTGATAGTAATGGGTCTGTTCCTTCCATATCATCGCCTCGACCTCTGCCCTGCACTGACGTCAACTCGCGTCCCAGGGCAGGTACAGCACGGGTTAGATACAGAGTAAAGCTCCCTCTACACTGCCCCATCAAACACTCCCAGGGCAGGTACAGCACGGATTAGATACAGAGTAAAGCTCCCTCTACACTGTCCCGTCAAACACTCCCTGGGCAGGTACAGCATGGGTTAGATACAGAGTAAAGCTCCCTCTACACTGTCCCGTCAAACACTCCCAGGGCAGGTACAGCACGGGGTTATATACAGAGTAAAGCTCCCTCTACACTGTCCCCATCAAACACTCCCAGGGCAGGTACAGCACGGGTTAGATACAGAGTAAAGCTCCCTCTACACTGTCCCGTCAAACACTCCCAGGGCAGGTACAGCACGGGGTTAGATACAGAGTAAAGCTCCCTCTACACTGTCCCGTCAAACACTCCCAGGGCAGGTACAGCACGGGTTAGATACAGAGTAAAGCTCCCTCTACACTGTCCCATCAAACACTCCCAGGGCAGGTACAGCACGGGTTCGATACAGAGTAAAGCTCCCTCCGCACTGTCCCATCAAACACTCCCAGGGCAGGTACAGCACGGGTTCGATACAGAGTAAAGCTCCCTCCGCACTGTCCCATCAAACACTCCCAGGGCAGGTACAGCACGGGTTAGATACAGAGTAAAGCTCCCTCTACACTGTCCCCATCAAACACTCCCAGGGCAGGTACAGCACGGGTTAGATACAGAGTAAAGCTCCCTCTACACTGTCCCGTCAAACACTCCCAGGGCAGGTACAGCACGGGTTAGATACAGAGTAAAGCTCCCTCTACACTGTCCCGTCAAACACTCCCAGGGCAGGTACAGCACGGGTTAGATACAGAGTAAAGCTCCCTCTACACTGTCCCATCAAACACTCCCAGGGCAGGTACAGCACGGGGTTAGATACAGAGTAAAGCACCCTCTACACTGTCCCCATCAAACACTCCCAGGGCAGGAACAGCACGGGTTAGATACAGAGTAAAGCTCCCTCTACACTGTCCCATCAAACACTCCCAGGGCAGGTACAGCACGGGTTAGATACAGAGCAAAGCTCCCTCTACACTGTCCCCATCAAACACTCCCAGGGCAGGTACAGCACGGGTTAGATACAGAGCAAAGCTCCCTCTACACTGTCCCCATCAAACACTCCCAGGGCAGGTACAGCACGGGTTAGATACAGAGTAAAGCTCCCTCTACACTGTCCCGTCAAACACTCCCAGGGCAGGTACAGCACGGGTTAGAGACATCTCCAGACATTTACTTAAAAGCCTGCCCTGCGTACTCTGATATCCGGGAGTGAGTTACAGGCTGGAATCTAATCGAGGGGTTCGCGGTGGTTTATATATAGAATAACAGATACCCGGGAGTGTATCTGGGGGGACAGTGGGGGGGGATTGTGATTGGGGGGCGCGGATTGTGAGCCGCACACACTGAGCGGCGCTGACCTTTCTCTCCGCAGCCATGACCTGGATGGATGTGTACTGGCGTTCGGTCTGCCAGACCCGCGAAACCCTGGTCGCCATCAACGGCGAGTACCCCAATGAGGTGGAGTACCTCTTCGTACCGTCCTGCGTCCTCCTGACCCGCTGCTCCGGCTGCTGCAACGACGAACAGCTCCAGTGCGTCCCGACGGACACCGACACCATCCTCATGCAGGTAAACCCCTCCCCCACCGCCCTCTGCCCACCGTCACAAGAACCGCACTATCCCCATCACAACACACCCGAGCAACAAGTCAAAAAAAGACTTTCTGCAGCCCCTGTCACCACCTGCAGACGTCCCAAAGCGCGTTACAGCCAATGAAGTACTTTTTGAAATACCTTTTAACGTCTCATCCGAATGACGGCCCCTCCGACAGTGCGGCGCTCCCTCAGTACTGCCCCTCCGACAGTGCGGCGCTCCTTCAGTACCGCCCCTCCGACAGTGCGGCGCTCCCTCAGTACCGCCCCTCCGACAGTACGGCGCTCCCTCAGTACTGCCCCTCCGACAGTGCGGCGCTCCCTCAGTACCGCCCCTCCGACAGTACGGCGCTCCCTCAGTACTGCCCCTCCGACAGTGCGGCGCTCCCTCAGTACTGCCCCTCCGACAGTGCGGCGCTCCCTCAGTACTGACACTGGGAGTGTCGGCCTGGATTATGTGCTCGAGCCTCTGGAGTGGGACTTGAACCCACAACCTTCTGACTCAGAGAGTGCGACCCACTGAGCCTCGGCTGAAAGACTGGGTCTTAGGATCTTAAAGATTGTGTCGCTTAAAGCAAGTCCAGCTATTCCCTCCTTTATTATATAATAACGCACCGTGTGTTACTGGGTATAACACCTTGTATTTATTCGTGTATTATTATGTAATAGTGCAGGGTGTGTCGGGGTATGTGTCAGGATGCAGGTGTCCGGAAATGTCTCTGGGTTCCAGATTCTTGGCCGTTTCTCCTGAGCTTTTTATTTTAAATGTCTGATCGTGCAGCCGTTTATAAAATGTTTCCCATTTTCTCCTTTTACAGATTTTAAAAGTAAAACATCAAACGACTGACTTGGTAGAGATGTCCTTTACTCAGCATAGGCGCTGTGAATGCAGGTGAGGCTCAAATATCGAGGCCCTAACCCGGGGCCCAGGCTGTGCGGGCGGCCCTCCCTCACCCGGGGCCCAGGCTGTG
>CM059450.1:26793480-26873098 GCA_030390025.1 Squalus acanthias | reverse complement strand
CCCCTACCCTCCTCTCCTCTCCCCTACCCTCCTCTCCCATCTCTCCTCTCCTCTCCCCTCCTTCCATCTCTCCCCTCCTCTCCTCTCCCCTACCCTCCTCTCCTCTCCCCTCCTTCCATCTCTCCTCTCCTCTCCCCTCCCCTCCTCTCCCCTCCCCTCTCCCCATCTCTCCCCTCCTCCCCTCCTCTCCTCTCTCCTACCCTCCTCTCCTCTCCCCATCTCTCCTCTCCTCGCCCCTACCCTCTCCCCTCCCCATTTCTCCTCTCCCCTACCCTCCTCTCCCCTCCCCTCCCCATCTCTCCACTCCCCGACCCTCCTCTCCCCTACCCTCCCCATCTCTCCTCTCCCTTACCCTCCTCTCCTCTCCCCATCTCTCCTCTCCCCTACCCTCCTCATCTCTCCTCTTCTCGCCCCTACCCTCTCCTCTCCCCATTTCTCCTCTCCCCTCCCCATCTCTCCTCTCCCTTACCCTCCTCTCCTCATCTCTCCTCTGCTCGCCCCTACCCTCTCCCCATCACTCCTCCCCATCTCTCCTACCATCATCTCCTCGCCCCTACCCTCTCCCCATCTCTCCTCTCCTCTACCCTCCTCTCCTCGCCCCTACCCATCTCTCCTCTCCCCTACTCTCCTCTCCCCATCTCTTCTCTCCTCGCCCCTCCCCTCTCCCTATCTCTCTTCTCCCCTACCCTCCTCTCCTCGCCCCTCCCCTCTCCCCATCTCTCCTCTCCCCATCTCTCCTCTACCCTCCTCTCCTCTCCCCATCTCTCCTCTCCTCGCCCCTCCCCTCTCCCCTACCCTCCTCTCCGAGAGAGAGAGAGAGAGAGAGAGAGAGAGAGAGTGCTAGCCACCACTGAGCCACAGCTGACAGCTGTAGTACAACTACAAGACAAAAAAATGGGGTCCGTATGAAAGTGTGCACGCAGAGGGCCGAAAGGGCGTGAACGATTTCGGAAGCCGTTTGTCCACTAAATAATTTGCTCCCGCACTGTGTTGGGCCCAGTCGACTGCAGGGCTGGCTGTTTTTTTTTTTAAAAAGCCTCATCATTAGTTTACAGATTCGAGAGAACATCTGTATAGTTAACACCCTTTTGGGAATAAAAAAAAAAGTCTGTTTTACTTTTGTGTGGGGAGCACTGCTGAGGTCATCAGGAGAAACGGCTAAGGAGGAGGCGCTGAACCTAATACAGCCCGCGGATTAATTAACTTTCAAAGCTTTCATAGCTGTTGGCCTTCTCCTGTCGAGGGAACATGTTATGGTCTTGTCTGTCCCCCCCCACCTCCCCGCCTATTGAGTTTAGCAAATTGCTTCAGATACTCCCTCTGTGTAGGAGAGGGCCCAAACTACAACAGAGGCCTCGCGGCCTTTATCAGCTTCCGCCATCAGCCCTCACTGAAACCCAGCCTGCACACAGGCATCTGTCGTGCTTTTCAGATGTGCGCACAGATTGCCAAACATAAAGAAGTCATCAGCAGACACAAAATAAAACTTTATCTTTGGCGAGGTGAAGATTATTTCTTTTATTGCGCGGCCCCCGCCACTCAGAGGTTTTTCCCCCAGCTCCCTCCCCCTCCATTCTGCTCGGGCCTACGGCGTTCTCTTCGGTGCCAGTACTGAGGGAGCGCTGCGCTGTGCTGTCGGCGTTGTCTTTTCTGGGTGCGCGGCCCCTTTGGCGGGCTGTGCGGCCCGTTCAAATTTACGCACTTGGGTTTTTTTCCCCTGCCGAGCGACCTGCATGTGGCTTCTGCTCGGGTGGACGTAAAAGATCCAGCGGTCACTATTTCAAAGAAGAGTAGGGGGAGTTACCCCCCCCCCCGGTGTCCTGGGCCCAATATTTATCCCTCAACCAACACCTAAAAAAACAGATGATCTGGTTATTTTCACATTGCTGTTTGTGGGAGCTTGCTGTGCGCAAATTGGCTGCCGCGTTTCCCACATTACAACAGTGACTGCACTTCAGAAAAAGTGCTTCATTGACTGTAAAGCACTTTGGCACGTCCTGAGGTGGTGAAAGGCGCTATAGAAATGCAAGTCTCTCTTTCTTTACCTGCTCCCTCCGTTCACCAGCGCCAGCTGAAGTTAAGCACTTGTGGTGCTCGATAATGGTTTAGGACCGGCTCTCTGAGCCTCTGTCTCTCGTGGCCTTTCCTGTCACTTTCCCACAGCATTGGAGCTGAAAGTAATTCAGGAGGCAAAGAACAACAGGCAGAAACCCAACTCCTGCTCCTCTGTGCTGCCTCATAGGCTGGAGGCCTGCATTTTGCACTGGCTGTAACGGCCAATGAGCGACCGGTCAACAATGGTGTACCGATGCCGTTCGACGTCCAGAATTTGCCTCCTTTACACTGATAGCGTGCCATCAACAGTGGCAATGCCATGCACCTGCTGGCAAAGGCACATCATGTGTGTAAAAACTATACAAGGAAGCCCTCGCACCTTACAGTCACAAGGTTGTGGGTTCGAGTCCCACTCCAGAGACTTGAGCACAAAAATCTAGGCTGATGCTCCCAGTGCAGTGCTGAGGGAGCGCCGCACTGTCGGAGGGGCGGTACTGAGGGAGCGCCGCACTGTCGGAGGGGCGGTACTGAGGGAGCGCTGCACTGTCGGAGGGGCGGTACTGAGGGAGTGCCGCACTGTCGGAGGGGCGGTACTGAGGGAACGCCGCACTGTCGGAGGAGCAGTACTGAGGGAGCGCCGCACTGTCGGAGGGGCGGTACTGAGGGAGCGCCGCACTGTCGGAGGGGCGGTACTGAGGGAGCGCCGCACTGTCGGAGGGGCAATACTGAGGGAGCGCCGCACTGTTGGAGGTGCCATCTTTCGGATGAGACATTTAATCGAGGCCTCGTCTGCTCTCTCAGGTGGACGTAAAAGATCCCATTTCGAAGAAGAGCAGGGGAGCTCTCCCCGGTGTCCTGGGGCCAATATTTATTCCTCAATCAACATCACTAAAAACAGATTATCTGGTCATTATCACATTGCTGTTTGTGGGAGCTTGCTGTGCACAAATTGGCTGCCACGTTTCCTACATTACAACAGTGACTACACTTCAAAAAAGTACTTCATTGGTTGTAAAGCGCTTTGGGACGTCTTGAGGTGGTGAAAGGCGCTGGAGAAATGCAAGCCTGTCTTTTTTCTTCCTTATCGACTGACACTGAGGTACGAGAGCCATTACCCTACCGTGAGTGACGGGCCACTCTGACAATCGGTGGATATTGCCCCATCCACAGGAGCTAGCACTGAGATAGGCAAGAGCTATGCAGTACCAGACATCAGTGAATGGTGCTACCCAGGCCCCCACTGCTCCCAGACACTGTAGTGTAGTCTCTCACTATCCAGGTGCGTATGAACAAATCGAGGATTGGAGGCACATCACATCGAATTATATAGAATGCACAGCACAGAAACAGGCCATTCGGCCCAACTGGTGTTTATGCTCCACTCGAGCCTCCTCCCACCCCTCTTCATCTCACCCCATCAGCATGTCCTCCTATTCCTTTCCCCCTCATGTGTTTATCCAGCCTCACCTTAAATGCATCGATACTATTCGCCTCAACCACTCCCTGTGGTAGCGAGTTCCACATTCTCACCACTCTCTGGGTAAAGAAGTTTCTCCTGAATTCCCGATTGGATTTCTTTGTTTATGGGATGTGGGTGCCGCTGGCAAGGCCCAGCATTTATTGCCCATCCCTAGTTGCCCCTTGAGAAGGTGGTGGTGAGTCGCCTTCTTGAACCGCTGCAGTCCGTGTGGTGAAGGTGCTCCCACAGTGCTGTTTGGGAGGGAGTTCCAGGATTTTGACCCAGCGACGATGAAGGATCGACCGATATATTTCCAAGTCGGGATGGTGTGTGACTCGGAGGGGAACTTGGAGGTGGTGGTGTTCCCATGCACCTGCTGCCCTTGTCCTTCTAGGTGGTAGAGGTCGCGGGTTTGGGAGGTGCTGCCGAAGAAGCCTTGGCGAGTTGCTGCAGTGCATCTTGTAGAATGGTGACTGTCTTCTATTTATGTGAACCCGGGCTGGCCAGATGGTTGGGCCTAGCACATTCCTATCTTATCTTGCTCGCAGGTATACCATTGCAGCTTGGCTGTGCTGTTATCATACACTCAGGAGGCACGCAACCCTCAAGGGGTTAAGCGACACCCACCGCCAGCTAATAAGCCACCAAAATCCTATTTTCCTTTTAGCAGGAATTCCATCTAGTTAAGTGATCTGATGCAAGACGCCAGGTCGAAAAACGTTCTCTTGTTGTTTCAGGCCACATGTCAACACACAGATGTACCTCATTTCATTCCCATAAAACTGGAGAATGCAGCCCCCGGTTTGTTTTCTTTCCAGAATCGAATGCTGACACATGAAGACGTTAGCGGCTGCCTCGGTCCTTTGAACTGCTGGGTTTTGATTCGCGCCGTGACAAGGGAGTGCAGCCGCTATCTGCTGCTGCAGATCAGGAGCCCACAGCGAGGCACTGGGGCGGGAACAATGCTCCCCCATAACACGGCTGAATATCCCAAATGACCAATTCAAAGAAAGCTCTGATAAGATTTCACAACATGCCCAGCCTGCTCTGACAGATTATCTCCTGCTCTTTTTGTGCAGGCTGTGAGGGCACAGCAAGTGTGCGTTTTAAATAGATTCCAGGTTTTTAATCGAGCTTGCAGATCATCATCCCCCGAGCTTGGTTCTTTTTTCTTCGCCCAGATAGCTGTCTTTTGTTGATGAAACGCAGGCACAAACTTGGCTCACCGACTGCGACTCCTTCCCCCTCACTCAGACTGCCCCACCCTGCTGCACATTCCACCGTACCTTCCCCACGTGAACGGCCCTGGAAGCAGGTAGGCAGTGCTCGCCTTGGCTTCTCCCTGCCTCCGCTGGCAAATCTCCTCGGTCTGTTTCGAAATTCGTTTATGGGATGTGGGCGTCGCTGGCAAGGCCCAGCATTTATTGCCCATCCCTAGTTGCCCTTGAGAAGGTGGTGCTGAGCCGCCTTCTTGAACCGCTGTAGTCCGTGTGGTGAAGGTGCTCCACAGTGCTGTTAGGGAGGGAGTTCCAGGATTTTGACCCAGCGACGATGAAGGAACGGCGATATACTTTCCAAGTCAGGATGGTGTGTGACTTGGAGGGGAACTTGGAGGTGGTGGTGTTCCCATACGTCTGCTGCCCTTGTCCTTCTAGGTGGAAGAGGTTGAGGGTTTGTGGAGGTGCTGCCGAAGAAGCCTTGGCGAGTTGCTGCAGTGCATCTTGTCGATGGTACACACTGCAGCCACGGTGCGCCGGTGGTGGAGGGAGTGAATGTTTAAGGTGGTGGATGGGGTGCCGATCAAGCGGGCTGCTTTGTCCTGGATGGTGTCGAGCTTCTTGAGTGTTGTTGGAGCTGCACTCATCCAGGCAAGTGGAGAGTATTCCATCACACTCCTTACTTGTGCCTTGTGGGAAGGCTTGCTACCACCCTGCCTTGATCGCCACCACCCGGCCCTCATCGTCCACCACCCGCCCCAGCACCTATCCTGCCAAAATGTTGGCCTTGCTCAGCCTAGGCTCTGGGCAACTCCTCGGTGATTTCGACCTGCACCCAAATCCATCCGGTCCAGTCACCTCTTTTTTTATCCTTTAACCTCGCCTTCCACACTTGGCCCCGATTTTAACTCCAGGTGGATTCCCCGCTCAGGCCCGAGTTGAAATGACAATCAGGTCTCAATGACGTCATCGGGCTGCACCATGCCGATGTAAAGAAGGACCCCTGTTGACTCCGGGCGCATGTCCTTGCTGCCTGCTCAGGAGAGCGGGTTAAAATCGCAGATGTTGCGATCATGGCGGCTTTCGGACAGGTAAGAGCCAGGGCGATTTTAACTGCACACCCGCCAGGATTCTGCTGAGCGAGTAGGGTTAAAATCACTGCCCCCTCCACTCCCCTATTTACCCCATTTGCTGGTGCCCTCTCCCAATAACCCCATTTACTGGTGCTCTCTCCCAATTCCTCCACTTTTGTACTATACACAAACACTAAAATTGCTGTGAATTTACAAGGCCTACGCAATGTTTGAAGGAAGGGGATAAGGCCAAAGACTCACCCCAGCTTTCTTTTCCTTTGTGTCAGTCGTGGCTCAGTGGGTAGCACTCTCTCTCTGTTGCCTCGGAGTCTGAAGGTTGTGGGTTCGAGCCCCACTCTCGAGACTTGAGCACAGAAATCTAGGCTGACACTGCAGTGCCAGTACTGAGGGAGCGCCGCACTGTCGGAGGGGCAGGTACTGAGGGAGCGCCGCACTGTCGGAGGGGCGGTACTGAGGGAGTGCCGCACTGTCGGAGGGGCAGTACTGAGGGAGCGCCGCACTGTCGGAGGGGCAGTACTGAGGGAGCGCCGCACTGTCGGAGGGGCGGTACTGAGGGAGCGCCGCACTGTCGGAGGGGCAGTACTGAGGGAGCGCCGCACTGTCGGAGGGGCAGTACTGAGGGAGCGCCGCACTGTCGGAGGGGCGGGTACTGAGGGAGCGCCGAACTGTCGGAGGGGCGGTACTGAGGGAGCGCCGCACTGTCGGAGGGGCAGTACTGAGGGAGTGCCGCACTGTCGGAGGGGCAGTACTGAGGGAGCGCCGCACTGTCGGAGGGGCAGTACTGAGGGAGCGCCGCACTGTCGGAGGGGCAGTACTGAGGGAGCGCCGCACTGTTGGAGGGACAGTACTGAGGGAGTGCCGCACTGTTGGAGGGACAGTACTCAGGGAGTGCCGCACTGTTGGAGGGACAGTACTGAGGGAGCGCCGCACTGTCGGAGGGGCAGTACTGAGGGAGCGCCGCACTGTCGGAGAAGCAGTACTGAGGGAGCGCCGCACTGTCGGAGGGGCGGTACTGAGAGAGCGCCGGAGGGTCGGTACTGAGGGAGCGCCGCACTGTCGGAGGGGCGGTACTGAGGGAGCACCGCACTGTCGGAGGGGCGGTACTGAGAGAGCGACGCACTGTTGGAGGGGCAGTACTGAGGGAGCGCCTCACTGTCGGAGGGCGGTACTGAGGGAGCGCCGCACTGTCGGAGGGGAGGTACTGAGGGAGCGCTGCACTGTCAGAGGAGCAGTACTGAGGGAGCGCCGCACTGTCGGAGGGGCTGTACTGAGGGAGCGCCGGGCTGTACTGAGGAAGCGCTGCACTGTCGGAGAGGGCAGTACTGAGGGAGCTCCGCACTGTCGGAGGGGCTGTACTGAGGGAGTGTCGGAGGGGCGGTACTGAGGGGAGAGGGGAGACTGTTTGCACTGGTTGGGAAAGAGGGTGTAAACTCAGAATTATCACTGGCAGACTTTCCCGCCTATCTCCATATCCTTTGGTGTCCAAAGAAGACCGTACTTCATTGGCTGTGAAGCGCTGTGGGACGTCCTGAGGTGGTGAAAGGTGCTGGAGAAACGCAAGCTCTATCTTATGGTACAGAATCCCAGCACAGCACTGTTCCTTCGTGGCTGTGCCGTGGTCTGGAGGTCCCGCGCAGGCCACTTAGCGGCCTTTAACGGGAAAATCCACACCGACGCAGAAATCTGATTGGGCCACGCACCCAGTTAAAGGGACCATGCACCCACACAGAAATCTGATTGGGTCACGCACCCAGTTAAAGGGACCACGCACCCACACAGAAATCTGATTGGGTCACGCACCCAGTTAAAGGGACCACGCACCCACACAGAAATCTGATTGGGTCACGCACCCAGTTAAAGGGACCACGCACCCACACAGAAATCTGATTGGGCCACGCAACCAGTTAAAGGGACCACGCACCCACAAACAAAAAATTAGCGGGAACATTCCGAGCACAGCCCACTGTGGTCGCTAAGTCATATATTTTCGAAATGTCCATTTCCCCCCCGCCCCAGTACTCTGCCAACCGAATCCCATCCTGCTGCCAAATATCACTTAGTGACAGCCTGATACACGAGAGGTTTTTTTTTTTTTAATCGCTCGTGTGTAATATGTCGCTTTCTGCCGAACATTGTGTGTTTAGGCTGAATGATGATTGATTAAACGGGCTGCAGCACAAAGATCTGCAAATTGCCCGTTTTTATCTGCAGTTTATAGAAGCCGTGATCCAAGCATAACATTCCTCTGCAAACGAGTTATGCGTTTATCAGGATGGAGCTGTTATTGTACAGGATGTAAACACAACTGAACTTTACATTTTACAGTTCGCTATTAGCCAACTGATTAAAAGATGCATTTTGTCGGAAAGTAATTTTAAGCTCTGGTGCAGACAGTGCGAAACGCAACTGATGTTCCTCATTTTAAAACGGAATGATAGGCTGAGTTGGCATGGTACCAGAATAGGTTCTATCCCTGGGCAGTGGTGAGTGCTCTTCTCAGCCTCGCAGCGCTGAGGGGTGCCACACATCACCGCACGCTTGGTGTCAGCTGTGGCTCAGTGGGTATCTCTCTCTCTCGCCTCGGAGTCAGAAGGTTGTGGGTTCGAGCCCCGCTCCAGAGACTTGAGCACAAAATCCAGGCTGACACTCCCAGTGCAGTACTGAGGGAGCGCCGCACTGTCGGAGGGGCGGTACTGAGGGAGCGCCGCACTGTCGGAGGGGCGGTACTGAGGGAGCGCCGCACTGTTCGAGGGGCGGTACTGAGGGAGCGCCGCGCTGTCGGAGGGGCGGTACTGAGGGAGCGCCGCACTGTCGGAGGGGCAGGTAGAGGGAGCGCCGCACTGTCGGAGGGGCAGTGCTGAGGGAGCGCCGCACTGTCGGAGGGACAGTACTGAGGGAGCGCCGCACTGTCGGAGGATGCCGTCTTTCAGATGAGATGTTAAACCGAGGCCCCGTCTGCCCTCTCAGGTGGATCTAAAAGATCCCACGGCCACTATTGGAAGAAGAGCAGGGGAGTTCTCCCCGGTGTCCTGGGGCCAATATTTATCCCTCAACCAGCATCACTAAAACAGATGATCTGGTCATTATCACATTGCTGTTTGTGGGAGCTTGCTGTGCGCAAATTGGCTGCTGCGTTTCCCACATTACAACAGTGACTACACTTCAAAAGTACCTCATTGGCTGCAAAGTGCTTTGGGACGTCCTGAGGTCGTGAAAGGCGCTGGAGAAATGCAAGACTATCTTTTCTTTTTGGAGCACTGCGCACAGCCCTGGTCTCCATATTATAAAAAGGATAGAGAGGCACTGGAGAAGGTGCAAAAAAGATTTACTAGAACGATCCCAGAACTGAGAGGTTCTACCCATCAGGAAAGATTGAACAGGCTGGGGCTCTTTTCTCTAGAAAAGAGAAGGCTGAGGGGTGACCTGATCGAGGTCTTTCAGATTATGAAAGGGTTCGATAGGGTAGACGTAGAGAAGATGTTTCCACTTGTGGAACTAGGGGCCATCAATATAAGAGAGTCACTAATAAATCCAATCGGGAATTCAGGAGAAACTTCTTTACCCAGAGAGTGGTGAGAATGTGGAACTCGCTACCACAGGGAGTGGTTGAAGCGAATAGTATCGATGCATTTAAGGGGAAGCTGGATAAACACATGAGGGAGAAGGGTATTAGAAGGTTATGCGGATAGGGTGAGATGAAGGAGGGTGAGAGGAGGTTCGAGTGGAGCAGAAACACCGGCACGGAGCAGTTGGGCCTAAGGGCCTGTTTCTGTGCTGTACATACTCTGTTCTTCTTCTTAGGCAGTCCCTCGGACCCGAGGATGACTTGCTTCCACACTAACAATGAGTTCTCAGGTGACTGATGAGCCCAATGCGGGACCGACAGTCTCTGTCACAGGTGGGGCAGACGGTGGTTGAAGGGGCAGGTGGGTGGGGTGCTTGGGTTGACGTGCGCTCCTTCCGCTGTTTGCGCTCGGCTTCCGCTTGCTCCCGGCGAAGAGACTCGAGGTGTTCGGCGCCTTCCCGGATGCTTCTCCTCCACTTTGTGCGGTCTTGGGCCAGGGATTCCCAGGTGTCAGTGGGGATGCTGCACTTTTTCAAGGAGACTTTGAGGGTGACCTTGAAGCGTTTCCTCTGCCCACCTGGGGCTCTCTTGCCGTGTCGGAGCTCCAAGTAGAGCGCTTGTTTTGGGAGTCTCGTATCGGGCATGCGGACGATGTGACCCGTCCATCGCAGCTGATCGAGCGTGGTCAAAGCTTCGATGCTGGGGATGTTGGCCTGAGCGAGAACACTGACGTTGGTGCGCCTGACCAGCCGATGGATTTGCAGGATCTTGTGGTGGCAGCATTGGCGGTACCTCTCCAGTGCTTTGAGGCGCCTGCTTTACATGGTCCATGTAATTCTAGAACTCGAATTCTATGCAGTATCCACAGACGAGAGAACGAGAGAGAAATAGAAGATCACCAAGGGCTCCTGCTGCAAGTACAGGTGCGAATGCTGGGTGAGGCTGTTAATCCTCCGCTGTGAGACCAGCGACACTCACTGCTCGGGAGCACGCGGGTGTGCAAGAAACCACCAGGAACGTTTAGAAAATGAATTATTAATTGGAAGGTTGCGCTGTCTGCAAAGAAATCCTCCGGGATAAAGTCATTGTAGAGCCATCTGCTGGAGTAATGCTTTAAACCCTAACTGCAGCAGCAGAAGCAAGCGCCAACTTGCCGGATTTAAAACTCATTCGGCATCGAGTTCCGCGACTAATTTGAGGCGCTCTTCGCCCCCCTGTCCTCGGGCTGCGCGTGAAATGTTCTGCATGCCGCTGGCGGTCGCACTGAGGTCGCGGTAGTCAAAGGGGCAGCACGCGCGCTCGCGAGAAAAGGCCACTCAGCTTACCCGGCCGCTTGAAGCGTTCGGGAGCCACAAAACGAGCTGGCACATGGGACAGTGGCAGATGAACTTAACGTGGGCACGTGTACAATAACGGAGGTCAGAGGGGGAAAAAAATGGGCGACGTAAGTATTCCGGGAATGATGGCGAAATTGCTACAGAGCTGTAATTAGAACCGAACGGAAGTGCCAGCTGTGGCTCAGTGGGCAGCACACTCACCTCTGAGTCAAAAGGATGTGGGTTCAATCCCACTCCAGAGACTTGAGCACAATAATCCAGGCTGGCACTCCAGGGCAGTGCTGAGGGAGCGCCGCACTGTCGGAGGGGCGGTACTGAGGGAGCGCCGCACTGTCGGAGGGGCAGTACTGAGGGAGCGCCGCACTGTCGGAGGGGCCGTACTGAGGGAGCGCGGCACTGTCGGAGGGGCGGTACTGAGGGAGCGCCACACTGTCGGAGGGGCAGTACTGAGGGAATGCCGCACTGTCAGAGGGGCAGTACTGAGGGAGCGCTGCACCGTCGGAGGGGCAGTACTGAGGGAGCGCAGCACTGTCGGAGGGGCGGTACTGAGGGAGCGCCGCACTGTCGGAGGGGCGGTACTGAGGGAGCGCCGCACTGTCGGAGTGGCGGTACTGAGGGAGCGCCGCACTGTCGGAGGGGCGGTACTGAGGGAGCACCGCACTGTCGGAGGGGCAGTACTGAGGGAGCGCTGCACCGTCGGAGGGGCAGTACTGAGGGAGCGCAGCACTGTCGGAGGGGCGGTACTGAGGGAGCGCCGCACTGTCGGAGGGGCAGTACTGAGGGAGCGCCGCACTGTCGGAGGGGCGGTACTGAGGGAGTGCCGCACTGTCAGAGGGGCAGTACTGAGTGAGCGCCGCACTGTCGGAGGTGCCGTCTTTCGGATGAGATGTTAAACCGAGGCCCCGTCTGCTCTCTCAGGTGGATGTAAAAGATCCCATGGCACTATTTCAAAGAAGAGCAGGGGAGTTCTCCTCAGAGTCCTGGGGCCAATGTTTACCCCTCAATCAACATAACAAAAACTGATGATTTAGTCATTATCACATTGCTGTTTGTGGGAGCTTGCTGTGCGCAAATTGGCTGCCGCGTATCCCATATTACAACAGTAACTACACGCCAAAAGTACTTCATTGGCTGTAAAGCGCTTTGGGACATCCGGTGGTCGTGAAAGGCGCTGGAGAAATGCAAGTTTTTCTTATTAATCAGATACAGAACTACATAGCCAAAACAGTGGGATCCAAGTCGGAGAAGGTCATGTTAGAACTGTGCAATACTCTGGGCAGACCACATCGCGAGTACTGAGCACAGTTCTGGCTGTCAAGTTGCAAGGGATACTGAGAAGTGGCAGAAGTGGTTTGGAGAAGACCCAAGAGACCAATCCCTTGCGTCAGAAGACAGGATCACCGAGGAAAGCCTGGAGAGGCATGAAAGGAGGAGGTGGAGAGCTGACCGCACGGAGATGCGCACGGTATGGGACAGCTAAATCCAAACCGTTGCGTGTGGCGGCAGAAACCAAGGAACAGAGCTGGGGAAAGGGGAAATTCTGAACTGATATCAGCAAGTTCTTCTTCAAAGAGATAGTCACCAACCCGTGGAAGATATATCCTTTTCAAGTACTTTGTTCCTAAGGTTGGCGGAGAGCACAATCTTTGTTATTTATCATCCTCACACACCTTCCCGGAAGGTGTTACAGGATCATGATGTCCCCACTCCCAGGGGCACTGAGAATGTATCAGCACTGAACCGTTATATTGGGCGGTGTATCTCACCACTGAGCCATCAGGTAGCCCTTCACCCAATGAAAGCACAACACGCATTTCTCCAGCGCCTTTCACCACCTCAGGACGTCCCAAAGCGCTTTACAGCCAATGAAGTACTTTTTGAAGTGTGGCCACTGTTGTAATGTGGGAAACGCGGCAGCCAATTTGCGCACAGCAAGCTCCCACAAACAGCAATGTGATGATGACCAGATCATCTGTTTTTAGTGATGTTGATTGAGGGATAAATATTGGTCCCAGGAGAACTCCCCCTGCTCTTCTTCAAAATGGGATCTTTTACGACCACCTGAGGGGGCAGACGGGGTCTCGGTTTAACGTCTCATCCGAAAGACGGCACCTCCGACAGTGTTAGAAACGTGATGGGTCAGTAGTATTCAATGCCATACAGACTCCATTCACAATCAACTTTCCAAATCACTTTAAAGCGCTTGCCGAGGGCAGCATAAAAGAAGAAGCTGTTCGAGGCATTTTCTCCAGCTTTTACGATCCGACCATCAATATTAAATGAGTGGGTGAATTACATCGAGCGTACAGCACAGAAACAGGCCATTCAGCCCAACTGCTCCGTGCCCGTGTTTATGCTCCACACCAGCCTCTTTCCCACCCCTCTTCATCTCACCCGATCAGCATACCCTTCTATCCCTTTCTCCCTCATGTGTTTGTCTAGCCTCCCCTTAAATGCATCTGTGCTATCCGCCTCAACCACTCCCTGTGGTAGCGAGTTCCACATTCTCACCACTCTCTGGGTAAAGAAGTTTCTGCTGAATTCCCTGTTGGATTTATTAGTGACTATCTTATATTGATGGCCCCTAGTTCTGGTCTCCCCCACAAGTGGAAACATCCTCTCTACGTCTACCCTATCGAACCCCTTCACAATTTCAAAGACCTCTATCAGGTCGCCTCTTAGTCTTCTCTTTTCGAGAGGGAAGAGCCCCAACCTGTTTCGAACTGTGCAGAATCTGTGTTTGCAGACAGTAGGACCACTCTATCAAGTTATTTTTGAAGATCCTTCTATCCTTACATGATAGGTCCAATCGCCGAGAGATTAGGTTACCCTGTACCAGACTGTTAAGTGCGGTTTGTCAATCCAGTGGCTCGGTGTGTCACGGTTTCGCAGAGAAAGCGCATGCCCCCTTAAAAAAAATTGTTAAAAGTCTAGTGTGGTACTGAGCTATACAGATCAGAAAGATCCCAAGTAAGTGATGAGACATATGATCGGAGCTTTGTGGCTGCAGAAGTGTCATCAGCATCCGTGGGCTCGAGAGAGAGAGGGGAAATTCAGCCAGGGTTCCTGCTCCTGATCACTGCCCAGTGACCCCTGGGTTAGGGAGAGGGGAAATTCAGCCAGGGTTCCTGCTTCTGGTCACTGCCCGTTGACCCCTGGGTTAGGGAGAGGGGGAAATTCAGCCAGGATTCCTGCTCCTGATCACTGTCCAGTGACCCCCTGGGTTAGGGAGAGGGGAGAATCAGCCAGGGTTCCTGCTCCTGATCACTGCCCAGTGACTCCCTGGGTTAGGGAGAGGGGAGAATCAGCCAAGGTTCCTGCTCCTGATCACTGCCCAGTGACCCCCCCTGGGTTAGGGAGAGGGGAGAATCAGCCAAGGTTCCTGCTCCTGATCACTGCCCAGTGACCCCCTGGGTTAGGGAGAGGGGAGAATCAGCCAGGGTTCCTGCTCCTGATCACTGCCCAGTGACCCCCTGGGTTAGGGAGAGGGGAAATTCAGCCAGGGTTCCTGCTCCTGATCACTGCCCAGTGACCCCTGGGTTAGGGAGAGGGGAAATTCAGCCAGGGTTCCTGCTTCTGATCACTGCCCGGTGACCCCTGGGTTAGGGAGAGGGGAGAATCAGCCAGGGTTCCTGCTCCTGATCACTGCCCAGTGACCCCCTGGGTTAGGGAGAGGGGAGAATCAGCCAGGGCTCCTGCTCCTGATCACTGCCCAGTGACCCCCCCTGGGTTAGGGAGAGGGGAGAATCAGCCAGGGTTCCTGCTCCTGATCACTGCCCAGTGACCCCCTGGGTTAGGGAGAGGGGAGAATCAGCCAGGGTTCCTGCTCCTGATCACTGCCCAGTGACCCCTGGGTTAGAGAGAGGGGAGAATCAGCCAGGGTTCCTGCTCCTGATCACTGCCTGGTGACCCCTGGGTTAGGGTGAGCGGGAGAATCAGCCAGGGTTCCTGCTCCTGATCGCTGCCCAGTGACCCCCTGGGTTAGGGAAAGGGGAGAATCAGCCAGGGTTCCTGCTCCTGATCACTGCCCGGTGACCCCTGGGTTAGGGAGAGGAGAGAATCAGCCAGGGTTCCTGCTCCTGATCACTGCCCAGTGACCCCTGGGTTAGAGAGAGGGCAGAATCAGCCAGGGTTCCTGCTCCTGATCACTGCCCAGTGACCCCTGGGTTAGAGAGAGGGGAGAATCAGCCAGGGTTCCTGCTCCTGATCACTGCCCAGTGACCCCCTGGGTTAGGGAGAGGGGAGAATCAGCCAGGGTTCCTGCTCCTGATCACTGCCCAGTGACCCCCTGGGTTAGGGAGAGGGGAGAATCAGCCAGGGTTCCTGCTCCTGATCACTGCCCAGTGACCCCCTGGGTTAGAGAGAGGGGAGAATCAGCCAGGGTTCCTGCTCCTGATCACTGCCCGGTGACCCCCTGGGTTAGAGAGAGGGGAGAATCAGCCAGGGTTCCTGCTCCTGATCACTGCCCAGTGACCCCCTGGGTTTGGGAGAGGGGAGAATCAGCCAGGGTTCCTGCTCCTGATCACTGCCCAGTGACCCCTGGGTTAGGGAGAGGAGAGAATCAGCCAGGGTTCCTGCTCCTGATCACTGCCTGGTGACCCCTGGGTTAGGGTGAGCGGGAGAATCAGCCAGGGTTCCTGCTCCTGATCACTGCCCAGTGACCCCTGGGTTAGGGAGAGGAGAGAATCAGCCAGGGTTCCTGCTCCTGATCACTGCCCGGTGACCCCTGGGTTAGGGAGAGGGGAGAATCAGCCAGGGTTCCTGCTCCTGATCACTGCCCAGTGACCCCCCCTGGGTTAGGGAGAGGGGAGAATCAGCCAGGGTTCCTGCTCCTGATCACTGCCCAGTGATCCCTGGGTTAGAGAGAAGGGAGAATCAGCCAGGGTTCCTGCTCCTGATCACTGCCCAGTGACCCCTGGGTTAGGGAGAGGAGAGAATCAGCCAGGGTTCCTGCTCCTGATCACTGCCCAGTGACCCCTGGGTTAGGGAGAGGGGAGAATCAGCCAGGGTTCCTGCTCCTGATCACTGCCCAGTGACCCCCCCTGGGTTAGGGAGAGGGGAGAATCAGCCAGGGTTCCTGCTCCTGATCACTGCCCAGTGACCCCTGGGTTAGGGAGAGGGGAGAATCAGCCAGGGTTCCTGCTCCTGATCACTGCCCAGTGATCCCTGGGTTAGAGAGAAGGGAGAATCAGCCAGGGTTCCTGCTCCTGATCACTGCCCAGTGACCCCTGGGTTAGGGAGAGGGGAGAATCAGCCAGGGTTCCTGCTCCTGATCACTGCAAAGTGACCCCCCTGGGTTAGGGAGAGGGGAGAATCAGCCAGGGTTCCTGCTCCTGATCACTGCCCAGTGACCCCTGGGTTAGGGAGAGGAGAGAATCAGCCAGGGTTCCTGCTCCTGATCACTGCCCAGTGACCCCTGGGTTAGGGAGAGGGGAGAATCAGCCAGGGTTCCTGCTCCTGATCACTGCCCAGTGACCCTCTGGGTTAGAGAGAGGGGAGAATCAGCCAGGGTTCCTGCTCCTGATCACTGCCCAGTGACCCCTGGGTTAGAGAGAGGGGAGAATCAGCCAGGGTTCCTGCTCCTGATCACTGCCCAGTGACCCCTGGGTTAGAGAGAGGGGAGAATCAGCCAGGGTTCCTGGCCCTGTCCCACTCCAGAGACTTGAGCAGAGAATCTAGGCTGACACTCCAATATAGTACTGAGGGAGCGCCGCACTGTCGGAGGTGCCGTCTTTCGGATGAGACGTTAAACCGAGGCCCCGTCCGCCCTCTCAGGTGGAATTAAACGATCCCATGGCACTAACTCGAAGAAGAGCAGGGGAGTTCTCCTGGTCATTATTTATCCCTCAACCAACATCACTAAAGCAGATTATGTCGTCAGCATCTCATTGCTGTTTGTGGGATCTTGCTGTGCGCAAACTGGCTGCCGCGTTTCCTACATTACAACAGTGACCGCACTCCAAAAAGTACTTCATTGGCTGTAACGCGTTTTGGAATGTCTTGAGGTTGTGAAAGGTGCTGTATAGATACAAGATCGTTCTTTCTTTCGTATGCACGCTCAAGACATCTCCTCTCCCTTTTGATCAGTGCCACTAGTGTTAACAGCGCTGCTTTGGGTGGGCAGATTCTCTCTTTGCAAGGCCGTATTTTACAGCAACAGGGCCTATTTTACATCAGAGTCTATTTAAACAGAGTCTCTTTTACTGTTATAAACCTGTATCTTTTTGTTAACTGGTTAATCACAGACTGCGTGCGACAAGTTACTGGACTCTATCCCATCTCTCTCTCTCGCACGCGCTGAACGGGCGCACACACACAGCAGTTATAAAAACTCAGACTTTAAAAGACTTTTTAAAAATTCAAAGTCTGTTGAACAACTGGGTCCAAAAGTTGCCATGGAAACGGGCCGCAATCTGATTTGAGAGCCCCAGCGTGTCTCGGCCTGTTCGTTGTGGATTTGTGACACCACAACAGCAAGGCACCTCGTGGATCAGGAGTGCTCTGATGCTTCATAATGCAGGTTGCAAAGTTACCGTACTGAGCTCAACCACAAGAATAGGTGACCCTCACTGCACTGGGCACAGAGCAGTAATCTATACCCACGCTCCTCGCATGCGGAGTTCCCGTCTCGGCCATCCCAGCGAGCAGGGGCCAAGTGCTTTCTCCTAGGGTTGGAGGAGGGTTGGATCATAGTACGGCTGCATTTAGTGATGGCCAGAATGGAGGCGATTGGGTAACTCCCCCTGTCAATCACGCCCGGAGACCGCACTGTTGTGAGTGACTGGGACTGATTTTACGCACATGATTTGTATTATGTAACTATCCTCCTCTCACTGCATTTTGCTGGAGAAATAAGCCTGCTTTTATCGGGAGACTTTGCTGTAGTTTCGGTCATGAGTTCTGTTTGCTGTCGTGTGTGGAGACCATGTTCAATGGCATTACCATCACCGAATCCCCCACCATCAACATCCTGGGGGTCACCATTGACCAGAAACTTAACTGGACCAGCCACATAAATACTGTGGCAACAAGAGCAGATCAGAGGCTGGGTATTCTGCGGCGAGTGTCTCACCTCCTGACTCCCCACCATCTACAAGGCACAAGTAAGGAGTGTGATGGAATACTCTCCACTTGCCTGGATTAGTGCAGCTCCAACAACACTCAAGAAGCTCGACACCATCCAGGACAAAGCAGCCCGCTTGATTATCACCCCATCCACCACCTTAAACATTCACTCCCTCCACCACCGGTGCACCGTGGCTGCAGTGTGTACCATCTACAAGATGCACTGCAGCAACTCGCCAAGGCTTCTTCGGCAGCACCTCCCAAACCCACGACCTCTTCCACCTAGAAGGACAAGGGCAGCAGACGCATGGGAACACCACCACCTCCAAGTTCCCCTCCAAGTCACACACCACCATCCTGACTTAGAAGTATATCGCCGTTCCTTCATCGTCGCTGGGTCAAAATCCTGAAACTCCCTCCCTAACAGCACTGTGGGAGCACCTTCACCACACGGACTGCAGCGGTTCAAGAAGGCGGCTCACCACCACCTTCTCAAGGGCAATTAGGGATGGGCAATAAATGCTGGCCTTGCCAGCGACGCCCACATCCCATAAACGAATAAAAAAAAAATAGAATGCTGTAGTTCATGAAGACTGTGTTTAAATAGACACTGTTTGCTGTAAAATAGACTCTTGCTGTAAGTCCTGTCTCTGACTCATTGGCTGACACAGTGGTGTCAATATTCACACTCGCATAGTATTCTTCTTGCGCGGTTTCTACCAGCCGGGTTCAGCGCAGCAGGTCACCCGCCTAACCTCCCTCCCTCCCTCCCTCTCAGCCACGATGCTGCATAAACCAGGAATAAAATGCCTCACAGAGAGCAGACTCCCGACCACCAGATGGAAGTGGCCACCCTCCCCTCCACCGGATGTAGAATACGACGACGACAGACCTGCAAAGCTATCGCGCGGGTGATTTCACCTTCCATCAGCTCCCAAGTAACAGACAGGACCACCACTGCACGCGCCGTCCCACCAGGGAGCGAGAGCAAGGGAAAGCAGGTTCTAACTAGCGTGGCTGCACCACTAAGAAAAGCATTAACCCTGTCGTACTAGCGATACAGTACAGAAACCCTGCTGCTGCCCCCACCGCCCCAAAGGGAATTATTTTAAAGCAAGCTCTAATTAATTACTTGCACATTGAAGCGTGAGTCACTGGACACAATCGCACCAGGAAAGGAAATGCATTTCCTCCGAGCTAGGTCAGTCTGAACTAAGAATTGCTGTCCTGCGCTGAAACACAAGTCTGGCACTTCGGGCTGGATTTTCAATGACCCGTGGAGTGGGTTTGGAGGCGTGTGGGGGGTTAAAGTTGCAGATTCGGGGGTCCCGACCCCATGCAATTTTGACAAAATCGGTCGCGGGGTTCCCGACTCCGTCCCGGGAGAGGCCATTAAAGCCCTTAACAAGCCCTAAATTGGCTCTGTAATGCCATTTTGAAACGTTTTAGCTAGTTTAACCCTTTTCCGACGTGAAGTACGCCTGATGTGAAACACGCCAGTGAAACCTGGCGGGAGCACAAGTGGATAGCTGACTATCGGCTGCAGGTCGACTATTACAACGGAGATGTGATGAAGGTAGTAGTAGTATTAGGTCTGAAAGTCGCCTCTGATGCTGCTGCATTGAATGTCTTCAGAGACTGCCTGGGAGGACTTGGTTGCAAAAAAAATTCTCTCATTCTCTCTCTCTCTCTCTCTGCATCCAGGTCCTCTCACAGCAAAGGCCAGGCAGTCTCTGCAATGATGGTCCCTGCAATGATGACATCATCAGAGGCGACTTTCAGACTGAAACCACTAATTGGTTCATGGGTTCCCACATGCTGGAACTCAATTGCCCAATTAAGTGAAAATTGCATCATTCATCCACATTAATCTGGAGTCGGGGGGGGGGGGGGGTGGGGGCAACACGAAATGCGGGTAACCCGACCTCAAGACAAAATCCACCCCTTAGTCTCTTCATTATAGATGGACTAATCTGGGGTCTCCGCTGTCTATTGCAATCTCCGTTTGTCGTGGAATGAATTTTGACAAAAAACCTGAAGGAATAATCAGCAGGGGAAGGAACGTGGGAGGCAGAGTGGGCGAGATTAGGCGGAGACATCAGGAGTGTCAAGGTTCCCATTATCTTGTATTAACCGAGCGCAGAACTATCCACCGAATTACTGAATGCTGTTAATAAAAAGCAAACCACACAAGTTGGAAATCTGAAAATTAATCGACACGAAATGCCCGAGGAATGCAGCACCTTGCACTGGCGGGAGGGTAGGTAACCAGGGGACGCAGATTTAACATCACCGGCAAAAGAACCAGAGGGGGAGATGAGGAGAGTTTTTTTTTTTAAACGCAGCGAATTGTTGCGATCTGGAACGCGCTGCCCGAAAGGGCGGTGGGAGCAGATCGTAACTTTCAAAAGGGGGACTTGGATACATATTTGAAAAGTTAAAATGTGCAGGGCTGTGGGGAAAGAGCAGGGTGGGAGTGGGACTAATGGGAGAGCTCTTTCAAAAGAGCCGGCACAGGCACGATGGGCCGAATGGCCTCCTGCTGTGCGGTGTGAGTCTATGATCTCATATTTCAGCTCCATTCCCAGTCTTCCTTGTGCCTCATGCATTAGTAACAGAGAGAAAGAAAGGAAGAACAAATTAATTCCATTTGTATACGACCTTTCATGACCTCAGGATGTCCCAAAGCACTGAATTAAGAAATGAACATTATATAGACTGTGAGTTAGGAGATGATCATTGGGAACTTGCTCCACACGAGCCTCCTCCCATCCCTAGTCATCTCACCCGAACATAATATCCTTCTATTCCTTTCTCCCTCATGTGCTTGTCTAGCTTCCCCTTAAATCCATCTATACTATTCGCCTCAACCACTCCCTGTGGTAGCGAGTTCCACATTCTCACCACTCTCTGGGTAAAGAAGTTTCTCCTGAATTCCCCATTGGATTTATTAGTGACTATCTTATATTGATGGCCCCTAGTTCTGGTCTCCCCCACAAGTGGAAACATCTTCTCTACGTCTACCCTATCGAACCCTTTCATAATCTTAAAGACCTCGATCAGGTCACCCCTCAGCCTTCTCTTTTCTAGAGAAAAGAGCCCCAGCCTGTTCACTCTTTCATGATGGGTAGAACCTCTCAGTTCTGGTATCATTCTAGTAAATCTTTCTTGCACCTTCTCCAGTGCCTCGATATCCTTTTTATAATATGGAGACCAGGACTGTGCACAGTGCTCCAAGTGTGGTCCAACCGAGGTATATGGAGACCAGGACTGTGCACAGTGCTCCAAGTGTGGTTCAACCGAGGTATATGGAGACCAGGACTGTGCACAGTGCTCCAAGTGTGCTCTAACCGAGGTATATGGAGACCAGGACTCTGCACAGTGCTCCAAGTGTGCTCTAACCGAGGTATATGGAGACCAGGACTCTGCACAGTGCTCCAAGTGTGCTCTAACCGAGGTATATGGAGACCAGGACTGTGCACAGTGCTCCAAGTGTGGTGTAACCAAGGTATATGGAGACCAGGGCTGTGCACAGTGCTCCAAGTGTGGTCTAACCGAGGTATATGGAGACCAGGACTGTGCACAGTGCTCCAAGTGTGCTCCAACCGAGGTATATGGAGACCAGAACTGTGCACAGTACTCCAAGTGTGGTCAAACCGAGGTTCGATACAAGTTTGACACAACTCTCAGTGCTTTGTTTGCTTTTTATGGCC
The DNA here is from genome assembly GCA_030390025.1 of Squalus acanthias. NCBI lineage: Eukaryota > Metazoa > Chordata > Chondrichthyes > Squaliformes > Squalidae > Squalus > Squalus acanthias. The sequence continues at coordinate 26,851,593 of CM059450.1, read as the reverse complement.
TTATGAACCTGTGCCGTTACTTTGAGTGATTTGTGTATCTGTACTCCCAGATCCCTCTGCTCCTCGACCCCATTTAGACTCGTATTTTACAAGGAGTGGGTGGCCTCCTCAGTCTTCCTGCCAATATGCAGCTCCTCACACTTGTCGTATCGTATTTATTGGGCCTAGGTTTACCCAACACTCTGATGCAGGCTACATGGGGAATGACGGATAGTTGGGAGAGAATACACGACAGAAATCTCACTGAGGGGTTTGGATGTGTAAGCTCGGAGAAGGTCAAGCAATTTGTATCGCCATCTGAAGCACACGTCAGTGCCTTGCATTGTTCATTTAAAAGCATATTGGGGCTGACTTTACGATCCCGGTGGTGCTTGCTGAGAGCGGATATTGAGAGGCTCATACTTCATGGCAATTCTTCTGTGTACTTATGGAGCATGCTTATTATTACGGTATCCCATTGCAGTCCCGTAGCATCCCTGAGGAGACAAGCTTGGAGGGCCTTCCAGGCTGCTTGGAATGGCCTTCGATCATTCGTCGCCAAGAGCTATACAACCATGTCCAGGATCACACCCCTCAATCTCTCCCCAGGGAAATGCCTGACTTCTATTTAACACTTCCCTACCGCGATTTTTAAAAAAATGTTATTTGTTTATGGGATCAGGGCGTTGCTGGCAAGGCCCAGCATTTATTGCCCATCCCTAGTTGCCCCTTGAGAAGGTGGTGGTGAGCCGCCTTCTTGAATCGCTGCAGTCCGTGTGGTGAAGGTGCTCCCACAGTGCTGTTAGGGAGGGAGTTCCAGGATTTTGACCCAGCGACGATGAAGGAACGGCCGATATATTTCCAAGTCAGGATGGTGTGTGACTTGGAGGGGAACTTGGGAGGTGGTGGTGTTCCCATGCGCCTGCTGCCCTTGTCCTTCTAGGTGGAAGAGGTTGCGGGTTTGGGAGGTGCTGCCGAAGAAGCCTTGGTGAGTTGCTGCAGTGCATCTTGTAGATGGTCCACACTGCAGCCACGGTACGCCGGTGGTGGAGGGAGTGAATGTTTAAGGTGGTGGATGGGGTGATAATCAAGCGGGCTGCTTTGTCCTGGATGGTGTCGAGCTTCTTGAGTGTTGTTGGAGCTGCACTCATCCAGGCAAGTGGAGAGTATTCCATCACACTCCTGACTTGTGCCTTGTAGATGGTAGAGAGGCTTTGGGGAGTCAGGAGGTGAGACGCTCGCCGTAGAATACCCAGCCGCTGACCTGCTCTTGTTGCCACAGTATTTATGATAGCGTTAAGATTAGGAACGCGCTACATCGGGCGCTGTATATAGTGCCTGATGTAGTGCTGAAGCACTGGAGAGGTACCACCAACGCTGCCTCCGCAAGATCCTGCAAATCCATTGGCAGGATAGGCGCACCAACGTCAATGTTCTCGCTCATGCCAACATCCCCAGCATCGAAGCTTTGATCACGCTCGATCAGCTCCGATGGACGGGTCACATCGTCCACATGCCCGATAAGAGACTCCCAAAACAAGCGCTCTACTCGGAGCTCCGACACGGCAAGAGAGCCCCAGGTGGGCAGAGGAAACGCTTCAAGGACACCCTCAAAGCCTCCTTGAAAAAGTGCAACATCCCCACTGACACCTGGGAATCCCTGGCCCAAGACCGCACAAAGTGGAGGAGAAGCACCCGGGAAGGCACCGAACACCTCGAGTCTCTTCGCCGGGAGCAAGCGGAAGCCAAGCGCAAACAGCGGAAGGCACGCACGTCAACCCAAGCACCCCACCCACCCGCCCCTTCAACCACCGTCTGCCCCACCTGTGACAGAGACTGTAGGTCCCGCATTGGACTCATCAGTCACCTGAGAACTCATTTTTAGTGTGGAAGCAAGTCATCCTCGGTTCCGAGGGACTGCCTAAGAAGAAGATATAGTGACTCTGTTTTTGCATATATCCCCATCACATGTTGTACAGCACAGAAGGAGGCCATTCAGCCCATCGTGCCTGTGCCGGCTCTTTGAAAGAGCTCTCCAATTAGCCCCACTCCACTCGCTCCTTCCCCACAGCCCTAAGGATTTCTCCTTTTCCAGTTTTATCCAATTCCCTTTTGTTAGTTACGATTGAATCTGCTTCCACCGCCCTTTCAGGCAGCGCAATCCCGATCATCATAACTCGCTGCGTAACAAAAATATTCTCCTCTCGTCACCCCTGGATTTTTTGCCAATTACCTTCAATCTGTGTCCTCTGGTTACCGACCCTCCTACCACCGGAAACACCTTCTCCTGATCTATTCCATCAAAATACCTCATAATTTTGAACACCTCTATTAAAACTCCCTGACATGAATCTTGTCATTCATGGGAAATGACTTATGACATAACACTGGGCGGCCTGCTGGTGGCGCTGTCCAGGGAGAGTATAAATACTTGGGCATGGGCCCAGCTTGCTCAGGACATTCTTTAACAGGAACTAGTGAAGGGCACAACTGGACCTCCATGTTGGAAAACAGTTGATTAAAGCTTTGTTTAACGCTTAGACCAAGTGCCTAGTAGTTTTCTTACGTCACTCCCCTTAACCTTCTCCGCTCTATCGAGAACAATCCCAGCTTCTCCAGTCTCTCCACATAACTGAAGTCGCTCATCCCTGGGACCTTTCTGCCAAGTCTCCCCCAAGAAAGAGAGCTAGCCGATGGCGGGGTGACAACAGGTGATCTTGCCCCACGTCTTTGCTGATGCCAATTTATAGCCAGCCACCGAGAGGGCAAGAGTGGCATCAGGCGGATCGTGCCTTCCTTGGACTTTCATCGCTCGGCAACTCCCCTGTAGCATTGCAGCCAAGAATACAGTCTGACCACGCCGGGACCCTCCCTGCAGGTCGACACTCCCGTCTCGGCAGTCCGCAGCGGACAGAGGCTTCCACGTACCGCACTTGCATGCTGCATTCAACAACTGGGACTCTGAACCTTCGGACTCAGTGGGGAGAGGCAGCCACAACAACGCTTAAGAAGCGCAACATCATCCAGGACAAAGCCGTTTGTTCAATTGCCGCACTTGCGACTGGACTCAGTGACGTAAGAAAACTACTGGGCACTTGGTCTAAGCGTTAAACAAAGCTTTAATCAACTGTTTTACAACATGGAGATCCAGTTGTGTCCTTCACTAGTTCCTGTTGAAGAATGTCCCGCGCAAGCTGGGCCCATGCCCGAGTATTTATACTCTCCCTGGACAGCGCCACCAGCAGGCCGCCCAGTATTACTTCATTCATGAATGACAAGATTCATGTCACTCAGTATCCGCCCGTCCACCAGCAGTGCTCTGCGGCAGGAGTAGGCACGGACTGTGGGATTCAGTGCAGCAACTCAACAACGATTTGCATTTATATAGCACCTTTAACGTTGTAAAACGTCCCAAGGCGCTTCACGGGAGCGTAAATCAGACAAAATTTGACACCAAGCCACATAAGGAGATATTAGGACAGGTGACCAAAAGCTTGGTCAAAGAGGTCAGTTTGAAGGAGCGTCTTAAAGGAGGAGAGAGAGGCGGAGAGGTTTAGGGAGGGAATTCCAGAACTTGGGGCCCAAGAGGCTGAAGGCACGGCCGCATCTACCCTGTCAAGCCCTCGAAGAATTTGATATGTTTCAATGAGATATTAGAACAGGTGACCAAAGTGCTCAGACTGTGACCCAATTAGAAGTCAGCAAATTGCTGGTACATTTCAGGCTCCAGGTTGGCGACTCGCCTTTCTATTAAACTTGCTTTGCACCTGCCAGAAGGTGTGACACCGCGGACTGTGAGCGACACGTGCTATACTATACGCAAGACAAATCGAAATCCGGGCTTTGCCTACCTTCTTTGACTGGTCAAGGAAAGCCTCCTTGATCTGCTCAAGCGTTGCATCTGGTTTGATTCCAAGAATGTGGTAGTAAGTACCGCCGCTAAACCTGGTCAAAACAGAAAATGAGAACAGTGTTTGTTACCATGGGTTGGATATGACATGATTCTATAATGCGGGTTGGGCAACTCTGCTGCACAGAGGGTCCTGCACACAGAGGGCGAGGTCCACCGCCCAACCCCACCATACACGTTTCTTATCTCTGGTGTGTCAGCATGCCAAAGAGCCAAGTGGTTTTCCTCAGGGACACCATCTACAAGGCACAAGTCAGGAGTGTGATGGAAGACTCTCCATTTGCCTGGATGAGTTGCAGCTCCAACAACACTCAAGAAGCTCGACACCATCCAGGACAAAGCAGACCGCTTGATCGGCACCCCATCCACCACCTTAAACATTCACTCCCTCCACCACCGGCGCACCGTGGCTGCAGTGTGGACCATCTACAAGATGCACTGCAGCAACTCGCCAAGGCTTCAACAGCATCCCCCAAACCCGCGACCTCTTCCACCTAGAAGGACAAGGGCAGCAGGCGCATGGGAACACCACCACCTCCAAGTTCCCCTCCAAGTTACACACCATCCCGACTTGGAAATATATCGGCCGTTCCTTCATCGTCGCTGGGTCAAAATCATGGAACTCCCTCCCTAACAGCACTGTGGGAGCAACTTCACCACACGGACCGCAGCGGTTCAAGTAGGCGGCTCACCACCACCTTCTCGAGGACAACTAGGGATGGGCAATAAATGCTGGGCCTCGCCAGCGACGCCCACATCACAGTAACAAATGAAAAAAAAAGGAAAAATCAGGGACCGTCAGCGTTCGGCTTCCCTTGAACATCTCTTACTGGCTCATTTAGTGCAATCTGACTAAGGCCTGGGAGCAGGCGATCAGTCTGACCCACAACACAGCACCGCGCCAGGAGATTCTAAGTAAGCACAAAAAATAATTACAAAAAATACAGCTGGTGGTGTTACGCCAGGCTCGTTATGCTGAGCCAGACAGGCTGCGGTTATTGGAGTTGTGGGAATTATTTTTGTAAAACTCAGTTTACAGACTCTGGGGTAGTAGTAGGAGAGAAATTATGCACTTACTCATTCCGGAACAACTCAACCAAAAACCATTAGGTTTTTGAGTCAGAAGTTTGTAGATTCAAGTCCCACTCCAGAGACCTGAGCACAAAAATCTAGGCTTACGCTCCCAGTGCAGTACTGAGGGAGCGCCGCACTGTCGGAGGGGCAGTACTGAGGGAGCGCCGCACTGTCGGAGGGGCAGTACTGAGGGAGCGCCGCACTGTCGGAGGGGCAGTACTGAGGGAGCACCGCACTGTCGGAGGGGCGGTACTGAGGGAGCGCCGCACTGTCGGAGGGGCGGTACTGAGGGAGCGCCGCACTGTCGGAGGGGCAGTACTGAGGGAGCGCCGCACTGTCGGAGGGGCAGTACTGAGGGAGCGCCGCACTGTCGGAGGGGCGGTACTGAGGGAGCGCCGCACTGTCGGAGGGGCGGTACTGAGGGAGCGCCGCACTGTCGGAGGGGCGGTACTGAGGGAGCGCTGCACTGTCGGAGGGGCAGTACTGAGGGAGCGCCGCACTGTCGGAGGGGCAGTACTGAGGGAGCGCCGCACTGTCGGAGGGGCAGTACTGAGGGAGCGCCGCACTGTTGGAGGGGCAGTACTGAGGGAGCGCCGCACTGTCGGAGGGGCAGTACTGAGGGAGCGCCTCACTGTCGAAGGGGCGGTACTGAGGGAGCGCCGCACTGTCGGAGGGGCGGTACTGAGGGAGCGCCGCACTGTCGGAGGGGCGGTACTGAGGGAGCGCCGCACTGTCGGAGGGGCGGTACTGAGGGAGCGCCGCACTGTCGGAGGGGCGGTACTGAGGGAGCGCCGCACTGTCGGAGGGGCAGTACTGAGGGAGCGCCGCACTGTCGGAGGTGCCGTCTTTCAGATGAGACGATAAACCGAGGCCCCGTCTGCCCTCTCAGGCGGATGTAAAAGATCCCATGGCCACTATTGGAAGAAGAGCAGGGGGAGTTCTCCCCGGTGTCCTGGGGACAATATTTATCCCTCAACCAACATCACTAAAAACAGATGATCTGGTCATTATCACATTGCTGTTTGTGGGAGCTTGCTGTGCGCAAATTGGCTGCCGCGTTTCCTACATTACAACAGTGACCACACTTCAAAAAGTACTTCATTGGCTGTAAAGCGCTTTGGGATGTCCGGTGGTCGTGAAAGGCGCTATAGAAATGCAAGTCTTTCTTTCTTTCTGTCTCACAACAGTAAGCATATTACTCAATTTGCTATAGAAAGCGTGGAATACAGACAGTGAGCTAAACAGCAATTGAGAAGCTGCCGAATGGCTTAGTGTGGACACCGAGCCCTGAAGAGTGGAGGCTCCCAGCGTCAATCCCTGGTCCACGCTGAGCGCACTGATCTCAGCCAGGCCAGCAGTCGGGAGTGCTACGGTAATGGGGCACACGCTGGGCTCGGGTGGCAGAGAAAGCACGTTCGGCAGATTCTACTTCCCGGTCGCTGTGCGGTGACCCCCTTGCTGGGAAGTTGGGACGTCAGGCGGGAACAGGATCGGCCCCCTGTGTGTCTGGACTGACGGGAAGAATGGCCACGTGGGAGAGCTGCTGCCACCTGTGCAGATTGACCAGAATGTTACTGACATGAATCTGTCATTCATGACTTATGAAATAATACTGAGTGGCCTGCGGGTGGCGCTGTCCAGGGAGAGTATAAATACTCGGGCACGGGCCCAGCTTGCTCAGGACATTCTTTAACAGGAACTAGGACACAACTAGACCTCCATGTTGTAAAACAGTTGATTAAAGCTTTGTTTAACGCTTCGACCAAGTGCCTAGTAGTTTTCTTACATCAGTTACCAGGAAAGAAGGCCCTTGAGAGGGTGCAGAGGAGATTTACCAGAATGGTTCCGGGGATGGGGGAATCTTAGCTACAAGGACAGGTTGGAGAAGCTGGATTTGTTTTCATTAGAGCAAAGGAGGTGAGGGGTGATTTGCTAGAGGTGTACAAGATTATGGCGGGTTTGGATAGGCTAGACGGGGAAAGGCTGTTCCCACTAGTTGACGGCACAAGGACTAGGGGACACAGATTTAAGGTTTTGGGCAAGAGATACAGGGGGGATGTGAGGGAAAACTTTTTTACGCAGCGAGTGGTGAGAACCTGGAACTCGCTGCTGACGGAAGTGGTGGAAGCGGAGACACTCAATGTTTTCAAGGGGAGACTGGATAGGCAATTGAGGGAAATAAACTTGCAGGGCTACGGGGATAGAGCGGGGGGAATGGGACTGACTGGATTGCTCCACAGAGAGCCGGCACGGACTCGATGGGCCGAATGGCCTCATTCTGTGCCGTTATGACTCTATGGCTACAAGGGTTAGATTATGAGGATAGATTACATAAACAAGTGGGTTAGCAAGTTGTGAGGAGGACACAAAGAGTCTGCAAAGGGAAATAGATAGGTTAAGTGAGTGGGCAAAAATTTGGCGGATGGAGCATAATGTGGGAAAATGTGAGGTTATCCACTTTGGTAGGAAGAATAGAAAAGCAAATGATTATTTAAATGGAGAGAGACTACAGAACACTGCGGTACAGAGGGATCTGGGTATCCTCGTACATGAAACACAAAAAGTTGGTGTCGTAAGAATGAGCCTTACGCGTGGTGAACTTAAAGTAAGCTTTAATCAACTAAAAAGGTGCTACATACAAAAGAGGTCTTACTCTATGCCTCTCCAGGATCCAACTGATCAGTCCAGTATTTATCCTGGACTAATCACAGGAAGTGATGCAATAAAGTTCGAGTCACAGGAAGCTGTATTGTGTTACCACAGTTGGCATGCAGGTACAGCAAGTAATTAGGAAGGCTAATGGAATGTTGGCCTTTATTGCAAGGGGGATGGAGTATAAAAGTAGGGAAGTCTTGCTACAACTGTACAGGGCGCTGGTGAGACCACACCTGGAGTACTGCATGCAGTTTTGGTCTCCTTATTTAAGGAGGGATATACTTGCATTGGAGGCAGTTCAGAAAGGTTCACCAGGGTGATTCCTGGGATGAAGGGGTTGTCTTATGAAGAAAGGTTGAGCCTATACTCATTGGAGTTTAGAAGAATGAGGTGTGATCTTATTGAAACATATAAGATTCTGAGGGGGCTCGACAGGGTGGATGCAGAGAGGATGTTTCCCCTCGTGGGGGAATCTAGAACTAGGGGACATAGTTTCAGGATAAGGGGTCGCCCATTTAAAACGGAGATGAGGAGGAATTTCTTCTCTCAGAGGGTCGTGAATCTTTGGAATTCTCTGCCCCAGAGAGCTGTGGAGGCTGAGTCAGTGAATATATTCAAGGCGGAGATAGACAGATATTTGAACTACAGGGGAGTCAAGGGTTATGGGGAGCGGGCGGGAGAGTGGAGTTGAGGCCAAGATCAGATCAGCCATGATCTCATTGAATGGCGGAGCAGGCTCGAGGGGCCAAATGGCCGACTCCTGCTCCTATTTCGTATGTTCTTATGTTAAACTAGCCTTGTAGTCCCTGGAATACAGAAGGTTAAGGGGTGATTTAATTGAGGTTTTTAGGATTTTGAAAGGAATTGATGGGGTAGAGAGAGAGAGAAACCTTTTCCGCGGGTGGGGGAGTCGAGGACAAGGTGGACATAACCTTAAAATCAGAGCCAGGCAATTCAGGAGAGAAGTTAGAAAACACTTCTTCACGTAAAGGATGGTAGAAGTGTGGAACTCTCTCTCAAAAAGCAGTAGATGCCAGCTCAATTCATCATTTTAAATCTGAGAGCAATAGATTTTTGTGAGCCAAAAGTATTAAGGGATCTGGAGCCAAGGCGGGTAGATGGAGTTAGAACACAGATCAGCCGTGATCTCATTGAATGGCGGAACAGGCTGGAGGGGTGGAATGGCCTCCTCCTGTTCCTATGGTAACAGGCTGGAGGGGTGGAATGGCCTCCTCCTGTTCCTGTGGTAACAGGCTGGAGGGGTGGAATGGCCTCCTCCTGTTCCTATGGTAACAGGCTCGAGGGGCTGAATGGCCTCCTCATGTTCCTATGGTAACAGGCTTGAGGGGCTGAATGGCCTCCTCCTGTTCCTATGGTAACAGGCTCGAGGGGCTGAATGGCCTCCTCCTGTTCCTATGGTAACAGGCTCGAGGGGCTGAATGGCCTCCTCCTGTTCCTATGGTAACAGGCTCGAGGGGCTGAATGGCCTCCTCATGTTCCTATGGTAACAGGCTCGAGGGGCTGAATGGCCTCCTCCTGTTCCTATGGCAATAGGCTCGAGGGGCTGAATGGCCTCCTCCTGTTCCTATGGTAACAGGCTCGAGGGGTTGAATGGCCTCCTCCTGTTCCTATGCTCGTAACAGTTATCTCCTTCAAGAGAGGGGGCATGGAAAGGGGAGAACATTGGCAATAAGCAATGAATGGGGTGGTATGGTGCGCCTTGGATCTCTGGGAGAGGTTCAACAGATTCTGAGGACTGGACCGAGAGTTTGATTACTGCAGCTTTCCCCAGCACCTCAGCTCCAGTGTTCCTTTGCACTTAGACAGGAGTGGACGCAACGCTTGTTGGCACCTCCCACCCTCGCCCAACACTGCTCTATCACCACCTGCTAGGACATTTCAGAGAGATCAGCTGGTGCCAGTCCTATCTGCTACTGGCGAAGGACCAGCCCTTCAGAAAGGGGCACAGCTAAGACGGAAGAGGTTCAAATGCCCCGATCACCATTCCAATACACGAAGTTATTAGCTTGGGGTTTCTGCGGTTAGAAAGCCAGATAGGAACAGGAGGAGGCCATTCAGCCCCTCGAGCAGTTTTTTAAAACTAGTTTATGGGATGTGGGCATCGCTGGCAAGGCCCAGCATTTATTGCCCATCCCTAGTTGCCCTTTGGAAGGTGGCGGTGAGTCGCCTTCTTGAACCGCTGCAGTCCGTGTGGTGAAGGTGCTCCCACAGTGCTGTTAGGGAGGGAGTTCCAGGATTCTGACCCAGCGACGATGAAGGATCGGCCGATATATTTCCAAGTCGGGATGGTGTGTGACTCGGAGGGGAACTTGGAGGTGGTGGTGTTCCCCTGCGCCTGCTGCCCTTGTCCTTCTAGGTGGAAGAGGTCGCGGGTTTGGGAGGTGCTGCCAAAGAAGCCTTGGCGAGTTGCTGCAGTGCATCTTGTAGATGGTCCACACTGCAGCCACGGTGCGCCGGTGGTGGAGGGAGTGAATGTTCAAGGTGGTAGAGGGGGTGCCGATCAAGCGGGCTGCTTTGTCCTGGATGGTGTCGAGCTTCTTGAGTGTTGTTGGAGCTGCAACTCATCCAGGCAAGTGGAGAGTATTCCATCACACTCTTTACTTGTGCCTTGTAGATGGTGGAAAGGCTTTGGGGAGTCAGGAGGTGAGACACTCACCGCAGAATACCCAGTCTCTGACCTGCTCTTGTTGCCACAGTATTTATGTGGCTGGTCCAGTTAAGTTTCTGGTCAATGGTGACCCCCAGGATGTTGATGGTGGGGGATTCGGCGATGGTAATGCCGTTGAATGTCAAGGGGCGGTGGTTAGACTCTCGCTTGTTGGAGATAGTCATTGCCTGGCGCTTCTGTGGCGCGAATGTTACCTGCCACTTACCAGCCCAAGCCTGAACGTCGTCCAGGTCTTGTTGCATGCGGGCATGGACTGCTTCATTATCTGAGGAGTTGCGAATGGCGCTGGACACTGCAGGGGAGGGCGGAAGCCCAAGGAAAGCTTTCGAAGAACATCCCCATTTCTGACATTATGTTGGAGGGAAGGTCATTGATGAAGCAGCTGAAGATGGTTGGGTCTAGGACACTGCCCTGAGGAACTCCTGCAGCGATGGCCTGGGGCTATTCCGCCATTCAATTAGATCCTGGCTGATCTGTACCTCAACTCCATCTGCCCGCCTCGGTTCCATAAGCCCTCAAAACCCTTGCCTCACAAAAACCTATCCATCTCAGTTTAGAAATTGTCCACTGAATTCAGATGAAAGCATATACACATGTGCGGCAGAAGCTGTAAAAGGTCCTTCCTTGCTCAGAGCGTCTATGCTAAGCCACTTTATCTTGGGTCGAGCCAAACGGCTGCAAATGTCTCCCCTATGACACACTACCGACAATTGTTGCTTGTGCTTTTCCACAAGATCGTCATTGTTTGGCGGTTCCACCAACGCATACTTTAAATGTTTGTTCTGCAATGAATTCTTTAGTCCAGTGGCTCGGATATATTTCTTGACCTCGGGAGTGTTTGAATACATATTTTAGCGACAGTCAGATCCAGAAGGACTCGTCTGAGGACACAGCTTCCCATAGATCAGTAAAGTGTGCAGTGAATCTTTCAGTGTGTCAACCAACAAGCCGAACATTAAGTTCTCGAGTGAACAAGCATGGACCTCGTTTAATATCTTTTTTATCTTATCTTTTAGTATCAACCGTGGCTCAGTGGGTAGCACTCTCTCTCTCGCCTCTGAGTCAGAAGGCTGTGGGTTGAAGTCCCACTCCAGAGACTTGAGCACAAAAATCTAGGCTGACACTCCAGGGCAGTACTGAGGGAGCGCCGCACTGTCGGAGGGGCAGTACTGAGGGAGCGCTGCACTGTCGGAGGAGCGGTACTGAGGGAGCGCCGCACTGTCGGAGGTGTGGTACTGAGGGAGCGCCGCACTGTCGGAGGGGCAGTACTGAGGGCAGTACTGAGGGAGCGCCGCACTGTCGGAGAGGCAGTACTGAGGGAGCGCCGCACTGTCGGAGGGGCGGTACTGAGGGAGCGCCGCACTGTCGGAGGGGCGGTACTGAGGGAGCGCCGCACTGTCGGAGGGTCGGTACTGAGGGAGCGCCGCACTGTCGGAGGTGCGGTACTGAGGGAGCGCCGCACTGTCGGAGGGGCAGTACTGAGGGAGCGTCGCACTGTCGGAGGGGCAGTACTGAGGGAGCGCCGCACTGTCGGAGGGGCAGTACTGAGGGAGCGCCGCACTGTCGGAGGGGCAGTACTGAGGGAGCGCCGCACTGTCGGAGGGGCTGTACTGAGGGAGCGCCGCACTGTCGGTGGGGCAGTACTGAGGGAGCGCCGAACTGTCGGAGGGGCAGTACTGAGGGAGCGCCGCACTGTCGGAGGGGCGGTACTGAGGGAGCGCTGCACTGTCGGAGGGGCAGTACTGAGGGAGCGCTGCACTGTCGGAGGGGCCGTCTTTTGGATGAGATGTTAAACCGAGGCCCCATCTGCTCTCTGTAGTGGACGTAAAAGATCCCACGGCCACTATTGGAAGAAGAGCAGGGGGAGTTCTCCCCGGTGTCCTGGGGCCAATATTTATCCCTCAATCAACATAAGAAAAACAGATTATCTGGACATTGTCACATTGCTGTTTGTGGGAGCTTGCTGTGCGCAAATTGGCTGCCGCGTTTCCTACATTACAACAGTGACCACACTTCACAAAGTACTTCATTGGCTGTAAAGCGCTTTGGGACGTCCTGAGGTTGTGAAAGGCGCGGTAGAAACACAGGTCTTTCTTCTCCAACTCTCAATAAAGTGGCAGGGTGTGGATTTCCATCCATAATCCTCCACGTCCTGTCACTGATCTCAGTCAATCTGGTCACCATGAGCACCGGCCATCACTGGGCGCATTTGATGCGGTGGTACCAGTAAACACAGGGAGGAAAAGTAGTCTGCCGCGTATACATCTTCGCGTTGGGCCTGCAGGCCGCTACTCACCTGTGCCGTGCTGTGGAGAGGCCCCTGAATGACAAGCTGCACCTGAGGCAGTACTTGCACGCCATGGTCTGAGCACACAGCAGCATGTCCCACGGTGACCCCAAGGGGGGTTCTCTCCCGCACCTGTGGTAAATAAAAACAACAGCAATGGTAAAACTTAATTAGAATGTGGAACGGGGAGCGTTTGAGGCGAATGGCACAGAGGCATTGAAGGGGAAACTACACAAGTTTGAGAGACAGGAAGGTTCTGCTGATGGGGTGAGATGAAGAGGGGTGGGAGGAGGCTGGTGTGGAGCAGAAACACCGGCACGGAGCAGTTGGGCCGAATGGCCTGTTTCTGTGCTGTACATTCAGTGCGTGGCCGGTGTTCGTCGTACTGCAGGTTATGATTTATGGATACTACAGGAACTATATTTCAACTTATTCCGCATTCTGACCCCTCGAGAGTGTCATTTTCCACACCGTGCCGCGCTCCCTCAGTACTGCACTGGGGTGTCAGCCGTGGCTCAGTGGGCAGCACTCTCGCCTCTGAGTCAGAAGGTCGTGAGTTCGAGCCCCGCTCCAGAGACTTGAGCACAAAAATCCAGGCTGACGCTCCCAGTGCAGTGCTGAGGGAGCACCGCACTGTCGGAGGGGCAGTACTGAGGGAGTGCTGCACTGTCGGAGGTGCCGTCCTTCGGTTGAGACGTTAAACCGAGGCCCCGTCTGCCCTCTCGGGGCACTATTGGAAAAAGAGCAGGGGGAGTTCTCCCTGGTACTAGGGCCAATATTTATCCTCGACCAACATCACTAAAACAGATGATCTGGTCATTATCACATTGCTGTTTGTGGGATCTTGCTGTGTGCGAATTGGCTGCTGCGTTTCCTACATTACAACAGTGACCACACTTCAAAAAGTACTTCAGTGGCTGTAAAGCACTTTGGGACGTCCGGTGGTTGTGAGCGGCGCTATAGAAATGCAAGTCTTTCTTTTACTCAAGCTCATGGTTGATGGTGATGGCGAAACCCTATTGGCATCTCCCCACTGCCTTGAGCACTTTGTGCCCCCTCAGCCCTTGCAGCACCCATTGCATTGACCGGTTGGTTATACCAGCAGCAAGTCTCCTTCAGTTCATTCGAAGCATTTTTTTTATTTGAACTGTCACACCAGTATGTCTGGCGAAGCATCTCTTTCTCAAAATCCAAAACCTCTTCAAAAGCTTTCTTGGGCTTCCGCTCTCCCCTCCAAAAGGTGAACCTCCGACAGTGCGGCGCTCCCTCAGTACTGCCCCTCTGCCAGAGCGGCGCTCCCTCGGTACTGCCCCTCCGACAGTGCGTCGCTCCCTCAGTACTGCCCCTCCGACAGTGCGGCGCTCCCTCAGCACTGCCCCTCCGACAGTGCGGCGCTCCCTCAGCACTGCCCCTCCGACAGTGCGGCACTCCCTCAGTACTGCGCCTCCGACAGTGCAGCGCTCCCTCAGTACCGCCCCTCCGACAGTGCGGCGCTCCCTCAGCACAGCCCCTCCGACAGTGCGCCGCTCCCTCAGCACAGCCCCTCCGACAGTGCGCCGCTCCCTCAGTAATGCCCCTCCGACAGTGCGGCGCTCCCTCAGTACCGCCCCTCCGACAGTGCGGCGCTCCCTCAGTACCGCCCCTCCGACAGTGCGGCGCTCCCTCAGCACTGCCCCTCCGACAGTGCGGCGCTCCCTCAGTACTGCCCCTCCGACAGTGCGGCGCTCCCGCAGTACCGCCCCTCCGACAGTGCGGCGCTCCCGCAGTACTGCCCCTCCGACAGTGCAGCCCTCCCTCAGTACTGCCCCTCCGAAAGTGCGGCGCTCCCTCAGTACTGCCCCTCCGACAGTGCGGCACTCCCTCAGTACTGCGCCTCCGACAGTGCGGCGCTCCCTCAGTACCGCCCCTCCGACAGTGCGGCGCTCCCTCAGTACTGCCCCTCCGACAGTGCGGCGCTCCCTCAGTACCGCCCCTCCGACAGTGCGGCGCTCCCTCAGTACTGCCCCTCTGACAGTGCGGCTCTCCCTCAGTACCGCCCCTCTGACAGTGCAGTGCTCCTCAGTACTGCCCTGGACTTTTATGCTCAAGTCTTTGGACTGGGACTCGAACCTACAACCGTCTGACTCAGAGGTGAGAGAGAGACCCAGAGAGAGACAGACAGAGAGGCAGACAGAGAGAGAGGGAGGCAGACAGAGAGAGAGGGAGACAGACAGAGAGAGAGGGAGACAGACAGAGAGAGAGGGAGACAGACAGAGAGAGAGGGAGACAGACACAGACAGAGAGAGAGGGAGACAGACAGAGAGAGAGGGAGACAGACAGAGAGAGAGAGGGAGACAGACAGAGAGAGAGAGGGAGACAGACAGAGAGAGAGAGGGAGACAGACAGAGAGAGAGAGGGAGACAGACAGAGAGAGAGAGGGAGACAGACAGAGAGAGAGAGGGAGACAGACAGAGAGAGAGAGGGAGACAGACAGAGAGAGAGGGAGACAGACAGAGAGAGAGGGAGACAGACAGAGAGAGAGGGAGACAGACAGAGAGAGAGAGGGAGACAGACAGAGAGAGAGAGGGAGACAGACAGAGAGAGAGAGGGAGACAGACAGAGAGAGAGAGGGAGACAGACAGAGAGAGAGGGAGACAGACAGAGAGAGAGGGAGACAGACAGAGAGAGAGGGAGACAGACAGAGAGAGAGGGAGACAGAGAGAGAGAGAGGGAGACAGACAGAGAGAGGGAGACAGAGAGAGAGAGGGAGACAGAGAGAGAGAGGGAGACAGAGAGAGAGAGAGGGAGACAGACAGAGAGAGGGAGACAGACAGAGAGAGGGAGACAGACAGAGAGAGAGGCAGACAGACAGAGAGAGAGGGAGACAGACAGAGAGAGAGGGAGACAGACAGAGAGAGAGGGAGACAGACAGAGAGAGAGGGAGACAGACAGAGAGAGAGGGAGACAGACAGAGAGAGAGGGAGACAGACAGAGAGAGGGAGACAGACAGAGAGAGGGAGACAGACAGAGAGAGGGGGAGACAGACAGAGAGAGGGAGACAGACAGAGAGAGGGAGACAGAGAGAGGGAGAGAGGGAGACAGAGAGAAAGGGAGACAGAGAGAGGGAGTGAGAGAGAGAGACAGAGAGAGAGAGAGAGAGAGAGTGCTACCCACTGGGCACAGGTGACACAGTATGTGGAAGTATGCCCCACCTCCACACTTGGAACAAAGTCAGACTGCCTCGAGAACACGAAGCCACGTCTCAGCGACTGCTCCAACTCACGGGCACAAACCCACGTCAGTTGTTAGTCGTTCAGTTCCTTGGCGTTCTTTCCACATGAGCCTTCCTAGTTACTGGTGGAAAGCAATCACGCCCGAGTCTAATTCTGTCTGAATAGCCTTGTAAAAGGCCAAGTTATAACTATAAAATGTGGCATGGAGGCTGCACATTCACATAGGTCCAAAGAGCTGCGAGCCTCGGAGGTGTGTTTTGCACGGCAGTGCCACTGGCCTCTGGCCAACTGGCTGTCTGAAAGCTGACAAATACAAGCAGATTTCCGAATTCAATAATGCTGGGTTAGTATCAGTTTATTTCCCCTCCAAACGTAGACAGGAACAGGAGGATGCAGGAAGGATGTTCCCGATGGCGGGGGAGTCCAGAACCAGAGGTCACAGTCTAAGGATAAGGGGTAAGCCATTTAGGACTGAGATGAGGAGGAATTTCTTCACTCAGAGAGTGGTGAACCTGTGGAATTCTCTATCACAGAAGGCAGTTGAGGCCAAGTCAGTAAATATATTCAAGAAGGAGTTAGATATATTTCTTAAAGCTAAAGGTATCAAGGGATATGGGGAGAAGGCAGGTACAGGGTACTGAGTTTGGATGATCAGCCATGATCTCATCGAATGGCGGAGCAGGCTCGAGGGGCCGAATGGCCGACTCCTGCTCCTATCTTCTATGTTTCTATGTTTCTATTCAGCCCCTCGAGCCTGTTCCTCCATTCAATTAGATTATTCCATTCACTAGGTTGATTCCTGGGATGAAGGGGTTGTCTTATGAAGAAAGGTTGAGCAGGTTGGGCCTATACTCATTGGAGTTTAGAAGAATGAGAGGGGATCTTATTGAAACATATAAGATTCTGAGGGGGATTGACAGGGTAGATGCAGAGAGGATGTTTCCCCTCGTGGGGGAATCTAGAACTAGGGGCATAGTCTCAGGATAAGGGGTCGCCCATTTAAGATGGAGATGAGGAGGAATTTCTTCTCTCAATCTTTGGAGTTCTCTACCCCAGAGAATGTGGAGGCGGAGTCATTGAATATATTCAAGGTGGAGATAGACAGATATTTGAGCTATTGGGGAGTCAAGGGTTATGGGGATCGGGCGGGAAAGTGGAGTTGAGGTCGAAGATCAGATCAGCCATGATCTTATTGAATGGCAGAGCAGGCTCGATGGGCCAAATGGCCGACTCCTGCTCCTATTTCTTGTTTTTATGTATGCCTGATCTGTATCTTAACTCCATCTATCCACCTTGGTTCCATAACCCTTAATACCCTTGCCTAACAAAGATCTATCAATCTCGGTTTTGAAATTTTCAATTGACCCCCAGCCTCGACAGCTTTTTGGGGGGAGAGAGTTCCAGATTTCCACCACCCTTTGTGTGAAGAAGTGCTTCCTGACGTCACCCCTGAACGGCCTGGCTCTAATTTTAAGGTGATGCCCCCTCGTTCTGGACTCTCCCGTTGAGTATATTCAAGGCTGAGATCAATCGATTTTTGGACTCTCGGGGAATCAAGGGGTTATGGGGAGCGGGCGGGAAAGTGGAGTTGAGGTCAAAGATCAGCCATGATCTTAGTGAATGGCGGAGCAGGCTCGAGGGGCCGAATGGCCGACTCCTGCTCCTAATTCTTATGTTCTGATGTTCTCCCCCTACCAGAGGAAATAGTTTCTCTCTCTATCTACCCTATCATAGAAACATAGAAAAATAGGAGCAGGAGTAGGCCATTCGGCCCTTCGAGCCAGCTCCGCCATTCAATATGATCATGGCTAATCCTCTATCTCAATACCATATTCCCGCTCTCTCCCCATACCCCTTGATGCCTTTTGAGTCTAGAAATCTATCTGTCTCCTTCTTAAATATATTCAGTGACTTGGCCTCCACAGCCTTCTGTGGTAGAGAATTCCACAGGTTCACCACCCTCTGAGTGAAGAAATTTCTCGTCTCAGTCCTAAATGTCCTACCCCGTATCCTGAGACTGTGACCCCTCGTTCTAGACCCACCCCCCCCAAGCCAGGGGAAACATCCTCCCTGCATCCAGTCTGTCTAGCCCTGTCAGAATTTTATACGTTTCAATGAGATCCCCTCTCATTCTTCTAAACTCTAGTGAATACAGGCCTAGTCGACCCAATCTCTCCTCATACGACAGTCCCGCCATCCCAGGAGTCAGTCTGGTGAACCTTCGCTGCACTCCCTCTTTGGCAAGTATATCCTTTCTTAGGTAAGGAGACCAAAACTGCACACAGTACTCCAGGTGTGGTCTCACCAAGGCCCTGTATAACTGTAGTAAGACATCCTTGCTCCTGTACTCAAATCCTCTTGCAATGAAGGCCAACATACCATTTGCCTTCCTAACTGCTTGCTGCACCTGTACATTTGCTTTCAGTGACTGGTGTACAAGGACACCCAGGTCCCTCTGCACATCAACATTTCCCAATCTATCACCATTTAAATAATACTCTGCCTATCAACTCCTTTAATCATCTTAAACACCATGTCAGGTACAAAGTAGTGGGTGCAGTAGTGAGGGGCTGGACCCGCATTTGAAGGGTGGCAGATGGGAGGACAGAGAGCAAAACTGGGCCTGGAACGCCATCTGGACCAAGAATCACAAGTGCGGAAAACACATCCTCATCAATTAGCCGTTTGTCGAAGCTGGGAACAATTAAATGGATTCTCTGCTGCCAGCGCTTGTACACGATATAATTTTGATTACAGTGTTAGCGTTCTCTGTAATCAGCCCTCGTGCTGCAAAGACTCCACTACTTGGGAGAGACTGGCTGAGAGAACAAACAAAGGATAACTGCAACCAGCACGGCTGGAGCTGAACTCGAGCTTTTACACCTGGTTGCTAGATTGCAAGTATACCACTTTTTCTTTTTTAAATTCGTTTTTATGGGATGTGGGCGTCGCTGGCAAGGCCCAGCATTTATTGCCCATCCCTAATTGCCCCTTGAGAAGGTGGTGGTGAGCCGCCTTCTTGAACCGCTGCAGTCCGTGTGGTGAAGGTGCTCCCACAGTGCTGTTAGGGAGGGAGTTCCAGGATTTTGACCCAGCGACGATGAAGGAACGGCCGATATATTTCTAAGTCAGGATGGTGTGTGACTTGGAGGTGAACTTGGAGGTGGTGGTGTTCCCATGTGCCTGCTGCCCTTGTCCTTCTAGGTGGAAGAGGTCGCGGGTTTGGGAGGTGCTGCCGAAGAAGCCTTGGCGAGTTGCTGCAGTGCATCTTGTAGATGGTACACACTGCATCCACGGTACGCCGGTGGTGGAGGGAGTGAATGTTTAAGGTGGTGGATGGGGTGCCAATCAAGTGGACTACTTTGTCCTGGATGGTGTCGAGCTTCTTGAGTGTTGTTGGAGCTGCACTCACTTGCAGGAGGGGGGGGGGGGGGAAGACACGCAATGGTTCCAGTGGACCATCTGACTCACGTTACGGGCTCTCCGGTGTCCGTAAGATTTATCATAGAAATTGACGGCACAGAAGGAGGCCACTCGGCCCATCGTGTCCGCGCCGGCCGACAAAGAGCCATCCAGCCTAATCCCACTATCCAGCTCTTGGTCCGTAGCCCTGTAGGTTACGGCACTTCAAGTGCAGATCCAAGTACTTGTTAAATGTGATGAGGGTTTCTGCCTCTACCACCCTTTCAGGCAGTGAGTTCCAGACCCCCACCACCCTCTGGGTGAAAAAAGTTCTCAACTCCCCTCTAATCCTTCTACCAATTACTTTAAATCTCTGCCCCCTGGTTATTGACCTCTCTGCTAAGGGAAATGGGTCCTTCCTATCCACTCTATCTCGGCCCCTCATAATTTTATACACCTCAATTAAATCTCCCCTCAGCCTCCTCTGTTCCAAAGAAAACAACCCCAGCCTCTCCAATCTTTCCTACAGGACACCACGACACACAATTAATTTTGAAAACATTGTCATTTTTTAAAAAAACACAGCAATCAAATGAAATCAATTCTGCTCGTTGTAATTTATGACTTCCAGTCCCACCCCCATTGAAAAGAAAAAGATTTGCATTTCTATAGCGCCTTTCACGACCACCGGACGTCCCAAAGTGCTTTCTAGCCAATGAAGTACATTTTGAAGTGTGGTCACTGTTGTAACATAGGAAGTTGGGAGTAAATGATATGAACTGTGTGCACTCACCCACGTGAAAGAGGATAAATGGATATGTTGCAAGACGAGTGTCTCGGGGACAGCTCTTCAAACTGATTTAAGCTCCCCAGTATCGCCTGGTACAATCCTACTTCTCTGAAACAGCAAAAACACAAGAGAGACTTCTTTTGTGAGGGGCAGGGAGAAATCTTGTCAGTTCGGTTTTATTATTAGGACTTAGTTTACAGGCAATTTCACAAGGCTCTTGCCCTTAAACCACTTAACACTTACATTTATAAACCACTCTTAATATAGTAAAACGTCCCAAGGGGCTTATACACCCAGCGTGAGAAAGATAGACTTGCATTTCTCCAGCGCCTTTCACAACCACCGGATGTCCCAAAGCGCTTTACAGCCAATGAAGTACTTTTTGAAGTGTGGTCACTGTGTTGTAATGTGGGAAACGCGGCAGCCAATTTGCGCACAGCAAGCTCCCACAAACAGCAATGTGATGATGACCAGATCATCTGTTCTCGTGATGTTGATTGAGGGATAAATATTGGCCCCAGGACACCGGGGATAACTCCCCTGCTCTTCTTCCAATAGTGGCCGTGGGATCTTTTACGTCCACCCGAGAGAGCAGATGGGGCCTCGGTTTAACGTCTCATCTGAAAGACGGCACCTCCGACAGAGCGGCACTCCCTCAGTACTGCCCCTCCGACAGTGCGGTGCTCCCTCAGTACCGCCCCTCCGACAGTGCAGCTTTCTGCCTAAAGAAAATGGGAGTTTCATTCACTGGTATTCAAATGCTGGTTAAATACTATTCGGCTGCACCACAAGTCCCGGCCAGAATGGAGACGATTGGGTAATTCCCCCAGTCAATCATGCCTGGAGGCCGCACTGCTGTGAGTGACTAGGATTGATTTTACGCAGATGATTTGTGTTATGTAACTATCCTTCACTCACTGCATTGTGCTGGTGAATTAACCCTGCTTTTAATCGGGCGACTTTGCTGTAGTTTCAGTCCTGAGTTCTGTTTGCTGCAGCTCAGAGAGACTCAGTTGAAAATAGATTCTGTTTGCTGTAAAAATAGATTCTGTTTGCTGTAAAAATAGATTCTGTTTGCTGTAAAAATAGATTCTGTTTGCTGTAAAAATAGATTCTGTTTGCTGTAAAAAAATAGATTCTGTTTGCTGTAAAAATAGATTCTGTTTGCTGTAAAAATAGATTCTGTTTGCTGTAAAAATAGATCCTGTTTGCTGTAAAAATAGATTCTGTTTGCTGTAAAAAATAGATTGTTTGCTGTAAAAATAGATTCTGTTTGCTGTAAAAAAATAGATTCTGTTTGCTGTAAAAATAGATTCTGTTTGCTGTAAAAATAGATTCTGTTTGCTGTAAAAAATAGATTCTGTTTGCTGTAAAAATAGATTCTGTTTGCTGTAAAAATAGATTCTGTTTGCTGTAAAAATAGATTCTGTTTGCTGTAAAAATAGATTCTGTTTGCTGTAAAAAATAGATTCTGTTTGCTGTAAAAATAGATTCTGTTTGCTGTAAAAATAGATTCTGTTTGCTGTAAAAATAGATTCTGTTTGCTGTAAAAATAGATTCTGTTTGCTGTAAAAAATAGATTGTTTGCTGTAAAAATAGATTCTGTTTGCTGTAAAAAAATAGATTCTGTTTGCTGTAAAAATAGATTCTGTTTGCTGTAAAAAATAGATTCTGTTTGCTGTAAAAAATAGATTCTGTTTGCTGTAAAAATAGATTCGGTTTGCTGTAAAAAAATAGATTTGTTTGCTGTAAAAATAGATTCTGTTTGCTGTAAAAAATAGATTCTGTTTGCTGTAAAAATAGATTCTGTTTGCTGTAAAAATAGATTCTGTTTGCTGTAAAAATAGATTCTGTTTGCTGTAAAAATAGATTCCGTTTGCTGTAAAAATAGATTCTGTTTGCTGTAAAAATAGATTCTGTTTGCTGCAAGTCTGCCAGAAGTCACCCCCCCACCCGACCCCACCGCCTCCAACTTATTGGCTGACACAGCGGTGTCAATTCTCACTCCGATATTCTTATTTGCAGCGGCAACTTTTAAGCTTTAGGTCTGTCGTTCCTGTGTCGTTCTGAGCAAGTTGCAGTCTCTAAATACGGTCTGTCATCAGTAGGCAGCAGGAGGCAGTGTGGGACTCACATTGATCTCACATTGCATTCAGCCGACTTTGAACCTGAATTATACTACAGGGTGGGGGCAATGCCAAGCCGACCACTGTGCATCAAGATAAACAGTGGAGTGTACAAGGCAAGAATTCGTAAGATCATATTTGAAAGTAGCTATCGTCGGAAGGTCTCGCCACTTGCCTGGATGAGTGCAGCTCCAACAACACTCAAGAAGCTCGACACCATCCAGGACAAAGCAGCCCGCTTGATTGGCACCCCGTCCACCACCTTAAACATTCACTCCCCCCACCACCGGTGCACCGTGGCTGCAGTGTGTACCATCTACAAGATGCACTGCAGCAACTCGCCAAGGCTTCTTCGGCAGCACCTCCCAAACCCGCGACCTCTACCACCTAGAAGGACAAGGGCAGCAGACGCACGGGAACACCACCACCTCCAAGTTCCCCTCCAAGTCACACACCATCCTGACTTGGAAGTAAATCGGCCGTTCCTTCATCGTCGCTGGGTCAAAATCCTGGAACTCCCTCCCTAACAGCACTGTGGGAGCGCCTTCACCACACGGACTGCAGCGGTTCAAGAAGGCGGCTCACCGCCACCTTCTCAAGGGCAATTAGGGATGGGCAATAAATGCTGGGCCTTGCCAGCGATGCCTCGATCCCATGAACGAATAAAAAAAAAGTATCCCTCAATAGAAGCATCATGCGTCTGAGATTAAAATAAATGGTAACTTGGTTAGCATGCCATCTGTTGAACCTATGGTCCAAGTCCTTTCTTGGTCAAGGTGTTATTGCCTCAGATCTAGGATTAACCTGCTGGTACTACCTTGGACTTTGATCCTTTAATTGCAGGAGTTGCTCACTGTAAGGCTGGAGGTGTCCGCCAGTGACAACTCCTGGATATTTGAGATGGTAGGCGTTGCACTTTGATCGCAGAATAGCGGTCAACGAGCCACGATTGAGTGGTAAGATCGCGGGTTCAAGTCCCACCACAGGCTGGCTCTCCAGTACAGAACTGACGGAGCGCTGCGCTGTCGGCAGGGCCATCTCTTCAGATAAGACGGTAGACCCAGGCGCTGTCTCTGCCTGTTCAGGTGAAAGTGGCAGAGTTCTCCAAACGTCGTAGTATCATCGAAACGTACGACACAGAAGGAGGCCATTCGGCCCGTCGTGCCAGTGCCGGCACTGTGAAAGAGCAGTCGTGCTCGGTCCCACATCCCCCGCTTTCTGTCTGTAACCCTGTGAGCTCCTCATCCTCAAGGAAGGATGTTCTTGCCATGGAAGGAGTTCAGCGAAGATTCACCAGGCTGATACCTGGGATGGCAAGAATGACGTATGAAGAGAGATTGGGTCGATTAGGCTTATACTCGCTGGAGTTTAGAAGAATGAGAGGGGATCTCATTGAAACTTATAAAATTCTAACAGGACTAGACAGACTAGATGCAGGAAGGATGTTCCCGATGGCGGGGGAGTCCAGAACCAGGGGTCACAGTCTCAGGATAAGGGGTAAGCCATTTAGGACTGAGATGAGGAGGAATTTCTTCACCCAGAGAGTGGTGAACCTGTGGAATTCTCTACCACAGAAGGCAGTAGAGGCCAATTCATTAAATATATTCAAGAAGGAGTTAGATATATTTCTTAAGGCTAAAGGGATCAAGGGATATGGGGAGAAGGCAGGGACAGGGTACTGAATTTGGATGATCAGCCATGATCTCATTAAATGGCGGAGCAAGCTAGAGGGGCCGAATGGCCTACTCCTGCTCCTATCTTCCATGTTTCTATGTTTAACCCGTCCGACTCCCTTTGAAAATTATTGATGGGATCAGCTTCCACCAGCTTTTCAGGTGGAGCGTTCCCGATCCCCACAACTCTCCCAGTGAAAACATTTCTCCTCATCTCCCCTCGAGATCTTTCACCAACAATTCTGAATCTGTGGCCCCTGGTTATTGACCCACTCGCCCGAGGGAATCGTTTTTCTCTTATCTCCTCTAACAAAACCCCTCATCATCCTGAAAACCTCTATTAGGCCGCCCCTTCACCTTGAATGAAAACCAGAAAATGCTGGGAACACTCAGCCGGTCAGGCCGCATCTGCGGAGAGAGAAACAAGAGTTAACATTTCAGCTCAACGACCCTTCGTCAGAACTGGAACAAGTTGGAGATGGAACAGGTTTTAAGCAGGTGCAGAGGGCAGGGAAAGGGAGGGGGAGGAAAGAACAAAAGGGAAGGTCTGTGATGGGGTGGAAGGCAGGAGAGATTAAATGACTAAAGGGATACATAGATACATAGAAGATAGGAGCAGGAGTAGGCCATCCGGCCCTTCGAGCCTGCTCCGCCATTTAATGAGATCATGGCTGATCCTCCAATTCAGTATCCCGTCCCCGCCTTCTCTCCGTAACCCTTAACCCCTTTTGCCTGTAGAAATATATCTAATTCCCTCTTAAATATATTTAATGAGCTGGCGTACACTGCCCTCTGTGGTAATGAGTTCCACAGGTTCACCACCCTCTGAGTGAAGAAATTCCCCCTCATTTCTGTCCTAAATGGTTTAGCCCTTATCCTTAAATTATGTCCTCTAGTTCTGTTCTCACCCGCCAAGGGAAACATTCCTTCTGCATCTAGTCTGTCTAGACCTGTCAGAATTTTATACACTTCTATGAGGTCCCCTCTCAATCTTCTAAACTCCAGTGTGTACATCCCTAAACTACATAGTCTCTCCTCATAGGTCAATCCCGCCATTCCAGGTATCAGCCTGGTGAATCGCCGCTGCACCCCCTCCATGGCAAGAACATCTTTCCTCAGATGAGGCGACCAAAACTGTACACAGTACTCGAGGTGTGGTCTCACCAGTGCCCTGTACAGCTGCAGCAAGGTATCCCTGTTCCTGTATTCCAACCCTTTTGCTATGAAGGCCAGCATACCGTTTGCCTTCTTGACTGCCTGGTGCACCTGCATGCTCGCCTTCAGTGACTGGTGTACAAGAACACCCAGGTCTCTCTGTACTTCCCCCTCTCCCAATTTATTGCCATTTAAATAATAATTTGCCCTCCCGTTCCTGCACCCAAGGTGGATAACTTCGCACTTGTCCACATTATAGTGCATCTGCCATTTATCCGCCCAATCACCCAGTCTGTCCAAATCGCTCTGGAGCTTCCTGGTCTCCTCCTCTGAGCCCACCCCCCCTCCTAGTTTAGTGTCGTCTGCAAATTTGGAAATGCTGCATCCGACTCCCTGATCCAGGTCATTAATGTAAATTGTGAACAGCTGGGGACCCAGGACAGATCCCTGTGGTACCCCACTTGTTACTGCCTGCCATTCAGAAAATGAGCCGTTTATTCCAACTCTTTGTTTTCTATCTGACAGCCAGTTCTCTATCCACGTCAATACTTTCCCCTTTATCCCATGAGCTTCAATTTTCCATGCTAATCTTTTATGTGGGACCTTATCGAAGGCCTTTTGGAAGTCCAGGTACACCACATCTACTGGCACTCCCCCATCTATTTTACCAGGGCGAGGCAAAGGGAGATGGTAATGGGACAAGTTAAGAAACAAAAGATGAGTCTAGAGGAGGTGTAAATGGGAAAAGCAGAATCATCAACACCTGCCGTCTGAAAATATAGGGGCCGAGGTTATGGTCTGAAACTGTTGAACTCTGTTGAGTCCAGAAGGCTGTAAAGTGCCTAATGGAAAGATGAGGTGCTGTTCCTCGAGCTTACGTTGAGCTTCATTGGAACAGTGCAAGAGGCCGAGGATGGAGAGGTCAGAGTGGGAGTGGAGCGGAGAATGAAAGAGACAGGCGACCGGAAGCTCGGGCCACGCTTGCGGACTGACCGCACCCAATCTGCGTTTGGCCTCCCCAATGTCGAGATTTCAGATTTCCAGCATCCGCAGTATTTTGCTTTTGCAGCTGTTAAACGTCTCTGTTCCAAGGAGAACAGTCCTAATTTTTCCAACCTCTCCTTATATCTGAAGTCCCTCATCCCTGCTGTGTCCGAGCCAAAATTGGTCCCTCAACCAACACCACCAAAACAGATAAACTGCTGCTTGTGTGACCTTGCTGTGGGCAAATTGGCTGCCGAGTTCACCTACGTAATTGTGACCGAACGGCAAAAACACTCAATTGGCTGTAAAGTGCGTTGGGATGTCCCAAGGTGGTGAAAGGCGCTGGAGAAACGCAAGTTCTCTTTTCACTGGAGTGCCAGCCTAGAATATAGCCTCAAGTCTCCCAGTGGTAGCGCCAGGGCAAGCTGGCACTCGGCAAACACACTCTTTAGTTAAACCGAGGCCCCGTCTGCTCTCTCAGGTGGACGTAAAAGATCCCACGGCCACTATTTCGAAGAAGAGCAGGGGGAGTTCTCCCCTGGTGTCCTGGGGCCAATATTTATCCCTCAACCAACATCACTAAAAACAGATGATCTGGTCATTATCACCTTGCTGTTTGTGGGAGCTTGCTGTGCGCAAATTGGCTGCTGCGTTTCCTACATTACAACAGTGACCACACTTCAAAAGAAAAACACTTAATTGGCTGTAAAGCGCTTTGGGACGTCCTGAGGGAGTGAAAGGCGCTATAGAAATGCAAGTTTGTTCTTTTCATCCTTATTTAAATGTCATCTAAGTTAACCTTGCTCCGTGTGAAACTTGGCTCGAAAGTGTGACAGACTCGGTGTGTGAGAAAGGCTCTTCAGCTAAATTTACTTGATGACCTTGGGCCGGCCCGCAGCTCAACAGGCGGCAGAGGGCAAGGATAAAATTGTGGCCCCCCAAAAATGGATGGGGACAGAAACCTCCCCTTTCAGAAGGATGGGGACAGAAACTTCCCCTTTCAGAAGGAGGATGGCGGACAGAAACCACCCCTTTAAGGATGGGGGGGGGGACAGAAACCTCCCTTTTAAGGATGGGGGGGACAGAAACCTCCCCTTTAAGGATGAGGGGGGACAGAAACCTCCCCTTTAAGGATGAGGGGGTCTGAAACCTCCCCTTTAAGGATGAGGGGGTCTGAAACCTCCCCTTTAAGGATGGGGGGACACAGAAACCTCCCCTTTAAGGATGAGGGGGACAGAAACCTCCCCTTTAATGATGATGGGGGGGGGGGGACAGAAACCTCCCCTTTAAGGATGAGGGGGGACAGAAACCTCCCCTTTAAGGATGAGGGGGTCTGAAACCTCCCCTTTAAGGATGAGGGGGTCTGAAACCTCCCCTTTAAGGATGGGGGGGACACAGAAACCTCCCCTTTAAGGATGAGGGGGACAGAAACCTCCCCTTTAAGGATGGGGAGGACACAGAAACCTCCCTTTTAATGATGGGGGGGACACAGAAACCTCCCCTTTAAGGATGGGGGGGACAGAAACCTCCCCTTTAAGGATGGGGAGGACAGAAACCTCCCCTTTGAGGATGATGGGGGGACAGAAACCTCCCCTTTAAGGATGGGGAGGACACAGAAACCTCCCTTTTAATGATGGGGGGGACACAGAAACCACCCCTTTAAGGATATGGGGACAGAAACCTCCCCTTTAAGGATGAGGGGGACAGAAACCTCCCCTTTGAGGATGATGGGGGGACAGAAACCTCCCCTTTAAGGATGAGGGGGACAGAAACCTCCCCTTTGAGGATGATGGGGGGACAGAAACCTCCCCTTTAAGGATGGGGAGGACACAGAAACCTCCCTTTTAATGATGGGGGGGACACAGAAACCTCCCCTTTGAGGATGATGGGGGGACAGAAACCTCCCCTTTAAGGATGGGGAGGACACAGAAACCTCCCTTTTAATGATGGGGGGGGACACAGAAACCGCCCCTTTAAGGATATGGGGACAGAAACCTCCCCTTTAAGGATGAGGGGGACAGAAACCTCCCCTTTGAGGATGATGGGGGGACAGAAACCTCCCCTTTAAGGATGAGGGGGACAGAAACCTCCCCTTTGAGGATGATGGGGGGACAGAAACCTCCCCTTTAAGGATGGGGAGGACACAGAAACCTCCCCTTTAATGATGATGGGGGGGGGGACAGAAACCTCCCCTTTAAGAAGGAAGTCAAGGTGAAGTAAATTAACCCGCGGGCCGGGTAAAGGGGACCCTCCCTGCGGCTGTCGGCGCTTGCCACTCACGGTGCTGTCGCGACCAGTCTGATCGCCGGCTCGAGAACTTTAGGAGGCTGAAGCGGCGGCCGGCATTCTCGCGCATGCGCCAAGGTGGGAGTTGGGCACAGCCCCGCCCTCCAGTGACGTCATACGGCTATCACGGTTGGCCTTTAAATTGCGGTCCCGCCCACTGGGGGGGTGGGGAACTTCAGGCGGCCAGCCATTGGTCTGTAGAGGCGCGGCCCCGCCCTCTCCTCTCCCGCCCCCCGCCCCACCGCTGGTGACGTCAGGCGGCTAAGACGGTGGGCCTTCAAAGAACCTGCGCGAGGGAGAGAGGCGCCGCGAGGGGAGCGGCCCCGCCCACCGGCCACTTCAGGCCGCCAGCCATTGGTTGACAGAGGCGGAGCCACGCCCATTTCTACTCCCCAACACCACGGCTGGTGACGTCAGGCGGCGGTGACGGTTGGAAGAGAGATGCGGGGCGGGAGCGAGAGGGGCAGCCCCGCCCACCAGCGAGGATAGGCGGCCGGCCATTGGCTGCCTGGGGCTGCGGTTTTGCCCACCGGCGAGGACAGGCGACTCGGAGGAGGTTGGTGGGCGGCCGTTCCGTCCTCCCAGCAGAGAGAGAGGTGAGGAGAGGTAGGACAGCGAGCCGGGGTGCGAATCTTCACTGTGCGCCGACATACGTGGGGCGATTTTAACCTGAACCGGCCCGTCGGGAAATTGGCGCTGTTTGGGTGTGGGGCGGGAGCAACGCCGGTTTTACGCCCTGCCCGATTTTCGTCCACACCCTCATTGGCGTTAATAGTGGGCAGGGTGTAAAATTTAGCCCATGCTGGCACGGCCCACGACGGGCCAGTTAGAGTTAAAATTGCCCCCCTCCCCCCCCCCCACACACATGTCCGGGACAGGGCTGCCGGCAGGAAAGGACGAGCTTGCATTTGCATATCGCCCTGCCCGTCCTCCGGCTGTCCCGCCGGCAGTGGCCTCACTTTCGGACTTTTGCAGTTCATGATTTTTCAGGCGATGGTGTGCCCCAGGAGGAGCCCGTGCGGCCCTGTCGTGCCCGTGCCGGCTCTTTGGTAAGAGCAGTCTAATCAGTCCTGCTCCCCGCCCGCCCTTTCCCCGCAGCCCTGCACGTTTCTCCTTTTCGAGTATTTATCCGATTCCCTCCTGAAAGTTACTGTTGAATCTGCTTCCACCGCCCTTTCAGGCTGCGTCAGCTGTGGCTCAGTGGGTATCTCGCTCTCTCACGCCTCTGAATCAGAAGGTTGTGGGTTCGAGTCCCACTCCAGAGACTTGAGCACTAAATTTAGGCTGACACTCCTGCTGCAGTACTGAGGGAGTGCTGCACTGTCAGAGGTGCCGTTTTTCAGATGAGATGTTAAACCGAGGCCCCGTCTGCCTGTTGAGGTGGATGATGAAGATCCCGGGGGAGGGAGGGGTGGAAGGTCAGAAAGATAGACTTGCATTTCTACAGTGCCTTTCAGGATGTCCCAAAGCGCTTTACAGCCAATGAAGTACTTTTTGAAGTGTAGTCACTGTTGTAATGTAGGTAACGCGGCAGCCAATTTGCACACAGCATGCTCCCACAAACAGCAATGTGATAATCTGTTTTTTAGTGATGTTGATTGAGGGAGAAATATTGGCCCCAGGACACCGGGGAGGACTCCCCTGATGATCTTCGTAGTACCACAGTACTCAGTACTGCCCCTCTGACAGTGCGGCGCTCCCTCAGCACCGCCCCTCCGACAGTGCGGCGCTCCCTCAGCACCGCCCCTCTGACAGTGCGGTGCTCCCTCAGTACTGCCCCTCCAACAGTGCTGCGCTCCCTCAGTACCGCCCCTCCGACAGTGCGGCGCTCCCTCAGTACTGCCCCTCCAACAGTGCTGCGCTCCCTCAGTACCACCCCTCCGACAGTGCAGCTGGCTCCCTCAGTGCGGCGCTCCCTCAGTGCGGCGCTCCCTCAGTACTGCCCCTCCGACAGTGCGGCGCTCCCTCAGTACTGCCCCTCCGACAGTGCGGCGCTCCCTCAGTACCGCCCCTCCGACAGTGCGGCGCTCCCTCAGTACTGCCCCTCCGACAGTGCGACGCTCCCTCAGTACTGCCCCTCCGACAGTGCGGCGCTCCCTCAGTACTGCCCCTCCGACAGTGCGGCGCTCCCTCAGTACTGCCCCTCCAACAGTACTGCGCTCCCTCAGTACCACCCCTCCGACAGTGCAGCGGGCTCCCTCAGTACTGCCCCTCCGACATTGCTGCGCTCCCTCAGTACCACCCCTCCGACAGTGCAGCTGGCTCCCTCAGTGCGGCGCTCCCTCAGTGCGGCGCTCCCTCAGTACTGCCCCTCCGACAGTGCGGCGCTCCCTCAGTACTGCCCCTCCGACAGTGCGGCGCTCCCTCAGTACCGCCCCTCTGACAGTGCGACGCTCCCTCAGCACCGCCCCTCTGACAGTGCGGCGCTCCCTCAGTACCACCCCTCCGACAGTGCGGCGCTCCCTCAGTACCGCCCCTCCGACAGTGCGGCGCTCCCTCAGTACAGCCTCTCCGAAAGTGCGGCGCTCCCTCAGTGCTGCCCCTCCGACAGTGCGGCGCTCCCTCAGTACTGCCCCTCCAACAGTGCTGCGCTCCCTCAGTACCGCCCCTCCGACAGTGCTGCGCTCCCTCAGTACCGCCCCTCTGACAGTGCGGCGCTCCCTCAGCACCGCCCCTCTGACAGTGCGGCGCTCCCTCAGTACCGCCCCTCCGACAGTGCAGCACTCCCTCAGTACCGCCCCTCCGACAGTGCAGCGGGCTCCCTCAGTACCGCCCCTTCGACAGTGCAGCGCTCCCTCAGTACCGCCCCTCCGACAGTGCAGCGGGCTCCGACAGTGCGGCGCTCCCTCAGTGTGGCGCTCCCTCAGTACTGCCCCTCCGACAGTGCGGCGGGCTCCCTCAGTACTGCCCCTCCGACAGTGCGGCGCTCCCTCAGTACTGCCCCTCCGACAGTGCTGCGCTCCCTCAGTGCCACCCCTCCGACAGTGCAGCGGGCTCCCTCAGTACAGCCCCTCCGACAGTGCTGCGCTCCCTCAGTACTGCCCCTCCGACAGTGCTGCGGTCCCTCAGTGCCACCCCTCCGACAGTGCAGCGGGCTCCCTCAGTACAGCCCCTCCGACAGTGCTGCGCTCCCTCAGTACCACCCCTCCGACAGTGCAGCGGGCTCCCTCAGTACCGACCCTCCGACAGTGCGGCGCTCCCTCAGTACTGCACTGGAGTGTCGGCCAGGATTACGGGTTCCAGTCTCGGAGTGGGACTCGAACCCGCGACTTTCTGACTCGGGTGAGAGTGCTACCGACCGAGCCAAGCTGACAATACTACCGGCTTTCTCAGTGGAAAGGATACAGGAGGTTTGGATGATGAAAAATTTCTCTAATTTCCTTGATTCGTATGTCAATTTTAAATTGATGTCACAGTTAATGTTTATTTCATTTGTCTTTGAGTCCAGCTCCCCTGATGCTTTGGTTGGTACAGTTGGTGCTTGTGATTCAGCCTTTCACACATCTCTCCCACATAGTCTTAATCAAACTGCCAGTATATATGTGCGAGATTGAGTGTTCTGTAACGTGCGTCCTTTGTAGTCCCCCTTCCCAAGTTTTCTCCTCTTCGCTCACATCTGAAGGAACTGATTCAAGGTTTCAGTTCCATGGATACCAACTTGCCAGCAATGCTGTACCCAAGGAGCCATTCTTCGTGTGAGCCGAGACGGGATAGGCCGATCCCGCGCTCGCCCAGCGTCGACGGAAGCAGTTCCACCTCTGGCACAGAAACAACTCTTGCCTGTGTGGGCCGGTGAATGTGACTTTCGCATTGCGTGCCACGTACGAACCTTGCTGTGCTCTCAGCCAGAATGTAAACAAGACAAACTGACGGCACCAGCAACTGAGGTTCCCTGTCATTTTTTTTTTTTGGCGACCGCGTGGGGACCTTTAAGGGAACTGCGCGCGCCATTCAAAATACTGCGCAGGCATTGAAAAGCCGGCGGTGCGGGATCCCTGGAACGCCGCACAGCTTGCAGGGAGCATCGCTCGCAACCTTGGCACACAGCGGGACCCCATGAATATAGATAACTGCGGGATTCCTTCAGGGCAAATGCTTAAAAGGAAAAAATTGCAGGGCTATAGGAACAGGAGGAGGCCGTTCAGCCCCTAAGCCTGTTCCACCATTCAATATGATCATGGCTGATCTCTATCTCAATACCATATTCCCGCTCTCTCCCCATACCCTTTGATGCCTTTTGTGTCTAGAAATCTATCTATCTCCTTCTTAAATATATTCAGTGACTTGGCCTCCACAGCCTTCTGTGGTAGAGAATTCCACAGGTTCACCACCCTCTGAGTGAAGAAAGTTCTCCTCATCTCAGTCCTAAATGTCCTACCCCGTATCCTGAGACTGTGACCCCTCGTTCTAGACCCCCCCCAGCCAGGGGAAACATCCTCCCTGAATCCAGTCTGTCTAGCCCTGTCAGAATTTTATACGTTTCAATGAGATCCCCCTCTCATTCTTCTAAACTCTAGTGAATACAGGCCTAGTCGACCCAATCTCTCCTCATACAACAGTCCTGCCATCCCAGGAATCAGTCTGGTGAACCTTCGCTGCACTCCCTCTATGGCAAGTATATCCTTTCTTAGATAAGGAGACCAAAGCTGCACACAGTACTCCAGGTGTGGTCTCACCAAGGCCCTGTATAACTGTAGTTGAACTAGATCATGGCTGAGCTATATCTTAACTCCATCTACCCGCCTTGGTCCCTAACCCTTAATTCCCCTCGCCCAAAAATCTTATCAATCTCAATTTTGAAATTTTTAATTGACCACCCCCCCTCAGCCTCAACAGCTTTTTGGGGGAGAGAGTTCGAGATTTCCACTCACCTTTGTGTGAAGAACTGCTTCCTGACATCACCCCTGAACGGCCTGGCTCTAATTTTAAGGTTATGCCCCCTTGTTCTGGACTCCCCTCCCCCGCCCCCCAGAGGAAAGAGCAGGGGGGGAGTGGGACTAATTGGAGAGCTCTTTCAAAGAGCCTGCACAGGCACGATGGGCCGAATGGCCTCCCTCAGTGCTGTGTGATTCTGTTGTAGAAGTGAGTCATTTGTCGTGTGTCTGTCACTGCCTCAGCTCAGATCAATAATTCTGCATGGACGAGGGATCGAATTTGGAGCCTCCTGGTCGACATAGGTTTGTGCCACACTCCACAGGGCAGTTTCCCGCCGAGCTGTCGGAGGCCCTGCATTTGCCTGTGATGCCCACCGCAGTCGAATAGCTTGCCGATGGCCACCGCGTGGGCTCGCTCACGGATAGTCACGCGGGCGCGGCACTGAAGGGCGGACGGCCTCCCTGGATGGAGCTGTGTCCTGCCAAAAGTCTAAACACCTGGATAAACACACGAGGGAGAAAGGAATAGAAGGCTATGAGGATAGGGTGAGATGAAGAGGGGTGGGAGGAGGCTGGTGTGGAGCAGAAACACCGGCACGGAGCAGTTGGGCCGAATGGCCTGTTTCTGTGCTGTACATTCCACAAAACCCCGACGGAAATTCTACCCCCGCCAGGTCTTTCCTTGAAATTTCCAGGAGATGACAACAACTTGTATTTATATAAGCACTTTAACGTAGTAAAACGTCCCAAGGCGCTTCACAGGAGCGATTAGCAGACAAAATTCGACACCGAGCCACATAAGGAGATATTAGGACAAGTTGGTCAAAGAGGCCGGTTTTAAGGAGCATCTTAAAGGAGGAGAGAGAGAGGCGGAGAGGTTTAGGGAGGGAATTCCAGAGCTCAGGGCCCAGGTGGCTGAAGGCACGGCCGCCAATGGTGGAGCGATTAAAATCAGGGCTGCTCAAGACGCTCTTAAAGCCTGTACACAGTCGAGATATTGTTCTGATGAGGAGGGATTTACCAGCATTGAAAGGCATTCCACTGGCATGACATCAAATTAAATTTTTTCCGATGAGATAACCGTGTTTTAATGAGGGTGAATTCAGATCTCGGTTAAAAATGTGGATCAGCAGGTGGGGCTGGAGGGGGGAGGAGGCGTGTTGGGATGCGCAGCTCCAATTCAGCAGCCCGAGCCTCTGCTGGGACCCGACACCACGGACGTGGCTTAGTGCTGATAGAGATCAGTCCTGCTGCAGTGAAAACAAGCAGCCACCAGCCTAACCCAAACAAACAGTCGGCAAAGGGAGGGTGGTGTCAGTCCCCCTCTACCTGGGGAACGCCGGGGTCTCTCGCAGGACAGCGATGGAACAACTGGAGAAACGGGGTGGGGCGCTGTGATCTGATTAACGTCTGGCGCCACGGATACTCCAAGCAAGTACAAAAGTGCTTGATGGGTTTGCCATTAGCCAGCCACTCGAATCCAGTAAGAAGCCACAGTTCCTGCTATTTACTTCCTTCATCAAATGGTTTTCTTGAGGCCCCGTCTGCTCTCAGGTGGACGTAAAAGATCCCACGGCCACTATTTTGAAGAAGAGCAGGGGGAGTTCTCCCCGGTGTCCAGGGCCAATATTTCTCCCTCAATCAACATCACTAAAATAGATGATCCGGTCATTATCACATTGCTGTTTGTGGGAGCTTGCTGTGCGCAAATTGGCTGCTGTGTTTCCAACATTACAACAGTGACTACACTTCAAAAAGTACTTCATTGGCTGTAAAGCGCTTTGGGATGTCAGTGGTCGTGAAAGGCGCTAGATTAGTACAAGTCTTTCTTTCCCTCCTCTACTGAAGGTGTCTGTCATGCGTGTGGGGGGTAAATGATTTCATGGGTGCCAGGTACCCTCTGATGCTTCGCCCAAACGGCTATTCCATGTATGTGTGCCTAAAAAATTACATATCAGCAGGCTATTCAGCTCTGAGGGCATCATAGCTGAGTCTGATCTGGTCCTCATGTCCCACTCACACAAGCACGCACCTTCCAGTAGCTATCACTGGATAGCAGGCAGAAACAGGAACCCTGGCAGCTTTCTCCACTTCTCACCGACTGGTCCGAAGAGTAGGTAGCTTGTTCTCTGTCTCTGTCTCTGTCTCTGTCTCTCTGTCTGTCTCTCTGTCTCTCTCCTTCCTCTGAGTCAGAAGGTCGTGTGTTCAAGTCCCACTCCAGAGACTTAATCCGTAATCTAGGCCGATACTCCCTGTGCCGGTACTGAGTGAGCGCCGCACTGTCAGAGGTGCCTTAAACCGAGGGCCCGTCTGCCCTCTCAGATGGACAGGGGAGTTCTCCCTGGTATGCTGGGACCAATATTTATCCCTCGACCAACATCACTAAAACAGATTATCTGGTCATTATCTCATTGCTGTCTGTGGGAGCTTGCGGTGCACAAATTGGCTGCCGTGTTTCCCACATTGCAACTTCAAAAAGTACTTCATTGGCTGTATAGAGCTTTGGGACGTCCTGAGGTCGTGAAAGGCGCTATAGAAATGCAAGTCTCACCAGATCATCTGTTTTAGTGATGTTGGTTGAGGGATAAATATTGGCCCCAGGACACCGGGGAGAACTCCCCCTGCTCCTCTTCCAATAGTGGCCGTGGGATCTTTAACATCCGCCCGAGACAGCAGACGGGCCTCGGTTTAACGTCTCATCCGAAATACTGCCCCTCCGACAGTGCGGCGCTCCCTCAGTACTGCCCCTCCGACAGTGCGGCGCTCCCTCAGTACCGCCCCTCCGACAGTGCGGCGCTCCCTCAGTACCGCCCCTCCGACAGTGCGGCGCTCCCTCAGTACCGCCCCTCCGACAGTGCGGCGCTCCCTCAGTACCGCCCCTCCGACAGTGTGGCGCTCCCTCAGTACTGCCCCTCCGACAGTGCGGCGCTCCCTCAGTACTGCCCCTCCGACAGTGCGGCGCTCCCTCAGTACTGCCCCTCCCACAGTGCGGCGCTCCCTCAGTACCGCCCCTCCGACAGTGTGACGCTCCCTCAGTACTGCCCATCCGACAGTGCGGCGCTCCCTCAGTACTGCCCCTCCGACGGTGCGGCGCTCCCTCAGTACTGCCCCCCCCTCAGCACTGCCCCTCCGACAGTGCGGCGCTCCCTCAGTACTGCCCCTCCGACACTGCGGCGCTCCATCAGTACCGCCCCTCCGACAGTGTGACGCTCCCTCAGTACTGCCCATCCGACAGTGCGGCGCTCCCTCAGTACTGCCCCTCCGACGGTGCGGCGCTCCCTCAGTACTGCCCCCCCCCTCAGCACTGCCCCTCCGACAGTGCGGCGCTCCCTCAGTACTGCCCCCCCCTCAGCACTGCCCCTCCGACAGTGCGGCGCTCCCTCAGTACTGCCCCTCCGACAGTGCGGCACTCCCTCAGTACTGCCCCTCCGACAGTGCGGCGCTCCCTCAGTACCGCCCCTCCGACAGAGCGGCGCTCCCTCAGTACCGCCCCTCCGACAGTGCGGCGATCCCTCAGTACCGCCCCTCCGACAGTGCGGCGCTCCCTCAGTACTGCCCCTCCCACAGTGCGGCGCTCCCTCAGTACTGCCCCTCCCATGTGCGGCGCTCCCTCAGTACTGCCCCTCCCACAGTGCGGCGCTCCCTCAGTACTGCCCCTCCCACAGTGCGGCGCTCCCTCAGTACCGCCCCTCCGACAGTGCGGCGCTCCCTCAGTACCGCCCCTCCGACAGTGTGACGCTCCCTCAGTACTGCCCATCCGACGGTGCGGCGCTCCCTCAGTACTGCCCCTCCGACGGTGCGGCGCTCCCTCAGTACTGTCCCTCCGACGGTGCGGCGCTCCCTCAGTACTGCCCCTCCGACAGTGCGGCACTCCCTCAGTACTGCCCCCCCCTCAGCACTGCCCCTCCGACAGTGCGGCGCTCCCTCAGTACTGCCCCTCCGACAGTGCGGCGCTCCCTCAGTACTGCCCCTCCGACAGTGCGGCGCTCCCTCAGTACTGCCCCCCCCTCAGCACTGCCCCTCCGACAGTGCGGCGCTCCCTCAGTACTGCCCCTCCGACAGTGCGGCACTCCCTCAGTACTGCCCCTCCGACAGTGCGGCGCTCCCTCAGTACCGCCCCTCCGACAGTTCGGCGCTCCCTCAGTACTGCCCCTCCGACAGTGCGGCCCTCCCTCAGCACCGCCGCTCTGACAGTGCGGCGCTCCCTCAGTACTGCCCCTCCGACGGTGCGGCGCTCCCTCAGTACTGCCCCTCCGACAGTGTGGCGCTCCCTCAGTACTGCCCCTCTGACAGTGCGGCGCTCCCTCAGTACCGCCCCTCCGACAGTGCGGCGCTCCCTCAGTACTGCCCCTCCGACAGTGCGGCGCTCCCTCAGTACAGCCCCTTCCGACAGTGCGGCGCTCCCTCAGTACTGCACTGTGAGTATCAGCCTGGATTTTTGTGCTCAAGTCTCTGGAGTGGGGCTTGAACCCACAACCTCCTGTCTCAGGCGAGAGTGCTACCCACTGAGCCACAGCTGACACCGTAGCTGACTTTATTCAGGGCAGCGGTAGGATTGTTACAATTGCCTTCAGTGCCCAGGGGCTAGGGAGGAGACAATGGGTTAGGGTTTCAACTCTTCATCGTCATCCAGTGACCCATCCCCGGGCTGGAAAATGTGCGAGTGAACATCAGATGTGGAGCCTTCTGTACATGAACAATGGCGAGTAACCAGAGGCATCTGTACAATCATGTCTCCGACACCGACTTCGGGGAGGCGGGGCGGGGTGAAGGTAAAGCATAGTTACCTCTTATCAAACCGTTAAAAAGCCGGCGTGCCGAAAGGGAAAGTGCCTTACAAACCTCACATTCACAGGCTGCCTGACAACGTGAGCAGCAAACAGAACACTGGGCCCTGAATGCTCGTGATGTCACGGCTGACCTCTTTTATCCAGCAGAATGGGAGACTGAGCGGTGAAAAGACCCAGAGGACAAAAGAGTGGCAGAGAAAGGGGAGAAAGATGGAGGTCTGTTTGGTCGACAAGATGCCATTTTTGTGTCTGATTGGTTTGGCAAGAGGCAACACAGTGATAAAATATACTAGCAGCGGAAACAGCAATCCATCTGTGTCGGAGGATTGGCGCTCCTCTCTCCTGCCTGCAATGCACAAAGCCTGACACAACATTTCTGGACAGTGTTCCTGCTTTTTCTTAAGTAGTCTGGGTAACCAATGCCCAAAGGAAATGGATACAATAACTGAGTCTGGAGGCTCCTCATCAATATAAGATTCTGAGGGGGATTGACAGGGTAGATGCTGAGAGGCTGCTCTCCCCTGGCTGGAGAGTCTAGAACCAGGGGTCACAGTCTCAGATAAGGGGCCAGCCATTTAGGACTGAGACGAGGAGGAATTTCTTCACTCAGAGGGTGGTGAATCTTTGGAATTCTCTACCCCAGAGGGCTGTGGATGCTCCGTTGTTGAGTATATTCAAGACAGAGATCGATAGATTTTTGGACTCTCGGGGAATCAAGAGATACGTGGATCGGGTGGGAAAGTGGAGATAAGGTGGAAGATCGGCCATGATCTTATTGAATGGCGGAGCAGGCTCGAGGGGCTGAGTGGCCGACTCCTGCTCCTAATTCTTATGTTCTTAATAGCAATAGTGTGTCAATTGGAGTGTCAGCACTGGCTCAGTGGGTAGCACACTCGCCTCTGAGTCAGAAGGTTGTGGGTTCAAGTCCCACTCCAGGGACTTGAGCACACAAAGCTAGGCTGAGGGAGCGCTAGCACTGTCGGAGGGGCGGTACTGAGGGAGCGCCGCACTGTCGGAGGTGCCGTCTTTCAGATGAGATGTTAAACCGAGGCCCCGTCTGCGCTCTCAAGGTGGACGTAAAAGTTCCTAAGGCACTATTTCGAAGAAGAGCAGGGGAGTTCTCCCCACTGTCCTGGGGCCAACATTTATCCCTCAACCAACATCACGAAAAACAGATGATCTGGTCATTATCACATTGCTGTTTGTGGGAGCTTGCTGTGCGCAAATTGGCTGCCGCGTTTCCCACATTACAACATTGACTCCACTTCCAAAGTACTTCATTGGCTGTAAAGCGCTTTGGGACGTCTGGTGGTCGTGACGGGCGCTATATAAATGCAAGTCTTTCTTTCCTTTAATAGTGTTCCCACTCCCCCCTCCCCCTCCATCTGTTCTTCCCGGAAGGAGATAATAAACATAGGATTTGAGTCTTCGATCCGAATATATGGAAAGGACACCTCCCGGTTCTGAATTTTACTGTGGAGTCAACCAGTGTTGGAATATTCATTCCACAGACCTCAGTTCCCATTCTCCGTTGGGAAGACACCAAGCAGAGCTGGGCCTGCTGTTTGGAATTCTGTCCCTACTTTTCTGCATTCCTGCCTCAACACCACCCTCCTACAGCCAGTCCCTTGGTTCTGGACTTCCCCGTCCTAGTGCCCTCCAGAGGGTCACCGAGCTCCTTCCCATGAATACGAGGTCCTCCTGGATATCCAGCAGCCTGGTTGTAGCCAAGCTGTTGACCTGGCTGACCCAGTTCAGCTTCTGGTCGACGGCGGTGGAAGCAGATTCAACAGTAACTTTCGAAAGGGAATTGGATAAATACTTGAAGGTATGCCTTCATACCTTTGTAATTACCTTTATTTATCTGCCGAGGTGTGATAAAAGGCAGTCAGAAAGATTAACTGTAGTTGTCTGACATTGTACGCTACACAGGCATTGTTCTCTGTCTATATATGCTTTGCCGATTCGTATTCCTTCACTTCACCTGACGAAGGAGCAGCGCTCCGAAAGCTCGTGATTTCAAATAAAACTGTTGGACTATAACCTGGTGTTGTGCGACTTCTCACTTTTGTCCACCCCAGTCCAACACCGGCATCTCCGCATCATGACCTTTTATTTAAGTTCAGGACACGAGTTTGAGACCTAGCTTTCTCACCCTCAAACTGAATTTGAAATTCTACCATGTTATGATCACTCTTCCCAAGAGGATCCTTCACTTCGAGATCATTAATTAATCCAGCCTCGTTACTGAGAAGCTGGGATTGTTCCCCTTGGGGCAGAGAATGTTCAGGAGAGATTTAATGGGTGTTCAAAATTATGAGGGGTTTTGAGAAACTGTTTCCACTGACTGGAGGGTCGGTAACCAGAGGACACAGATTTAAGATAATTGACGAAAGAACCAGGGGCGGGGGGGGGCGATGAAATTTTTTTTTTAACTTGGCAAAATGAACCAAGAGAAAAAAATGGACGCAGAGCATTAATAGTTAGTGTAAAAGACCAGAAGCATGGTTGAGATATTTTTAGGCTTCGAGCGATAGGGAGCGGGAAGGAAAGTGGAGTTGAGGTCGGTGATCAGCCATGATCATACTGAATGGCGGAGCAGGCTCGAGGGGCCGAATTGCCGACTCCTGCTCCTATCTCTTATGTAAAATGTGCAGGGCTGTGGGGAAAGAGCAGGGGGAGTGGGACTAATTGGAGATCTCTTTCAAAGAGCCGGCACAGGCACGATGGGCCGAATGGCCACTATCTGTGCCGTATCATTCTGTGACTATCTCACCAACGTGTAGATTTGCTCGTTTCATTTTAATTCCAATTCAGACAGTGATCAGGAGATCAAAATGGTTTGTTTTTTTAAATCCTGCTATATAAAGAGCTCTTTGATCCTGGATCAGATTGGCTGTCTGATTTTAAATTGCCGATGGCTGCATTGATGTAAATAGCAGGTGTTTCTTGTAATCTGAATGAGCGAGTGTTTGTCCATTGTTCATGCCTTTTATTTGGGCTGAAAAAATCTCTTGCGGGTGCTGCTCGTGGTAAGAAGCTTGAGGGGTGATCTGGTTTGAGGTGTTTAAAATGTTATAAGGATTCGATAGGGGAGATGGAGAGATAGGCTGGGGAAATCAAGAACAAGGCGGCATAATCTTAAAAGGAGAGCCAATCTGTTCAGGAGTGAAATCAGGAAGCGGCGTTTTTCCACACAAAGGATGGTGGAAATCTGGAAAACTCTCCCCCAAAAGGCTGGGGGTCAATTGGAGCTTTCAAGACTGAGATGGATAGATTGTTGTTAGGTAAGGGTATCGAGGGATATGGAGTTAAGGTACAGATCAGCCATGATCTCATTGAATGGTGGAGCAGGGCTGAGGGGCTGAATGGCCTGTTCCTAAGTCCGAGGAAGTACTGTTTTATAATGACTGGAATATCATATATCATGTAAAACATTATTCTTCTCTTAAAGTGTGGAGGGGGAAAATTGGGTCGCGCCCCCTTCAGGGCGCTAACTTAACTTTTTCGGGGCGGTAACTTAACGCCAGAAATTGAATGGTAGCGCCCCCAGCAGGAGGTGGGGCGCTACTGGACGCGCTCCCCCTCCCTCTTGGGGCGCTCCCATTCTATATCGCGGCGCTACGTGTAACAGCGCCACGCACGTCAGCACGTCACGCCGCGGTACTGCAGGCCTCCCTCCCTGATTAAAGGGGAGGGGCCAAGCGCAGTGCGTACCGGGGCCCTGCTGGACCACCGGGGAGCGGGGTGCTGGCAAAAGAGCCC
The DNA here is from genome assembly GCA_030390025.1 of Squalus acanthias. Taxonomy (NCBI): domain Eukaryota; kingdom Metazoa; phylum Chordata; class Chondrichthyes; order Squaliformes; family Squalidae; genus Squalus; species Squalus acanthias. The sequence continues at coordinate 26,809,942 of CM059450.1, read as the reverse complement.
GGCGCTCGAGGAGGAGGCAGGCGCCCCCCAAAAAAATGGCCGCCCGGCACCTGCCCTTTAATTTGCGTCGCCTCGGCCGCAAACACGTCCCCCCTGACCCTGTCGGACATATGGTCCGGCGGTAGGTCAGGGGGCGCGAGCCAAGTTTGCGGCCGGGGCGCTGCGCACGGCAATGACGCCATCGCGGAGGCGCAGCGCCACGGGGCGCTACCGGCTACCGCCGCCGCTAACCTCCCGCTGAATTTCGTGGGAGGCGTTAGCGGCACCGCGTCTAGGTGCTTTGCGCCCCCTCGACGCGCTAACAGGAGGCGCAAAGCAACCCAATTTTTCCCCCTAGGTGTCTATAACTTTTAATGCTACAAAGTTTAATTGCAGTTAATAAAGCGTGGTTAGGTTCAGTAAGTTAGTTCATACAAGAGGCTGTAGACGTTCTGGCTCTGGTATTTGAGTTCCTTAAAACCGCCTCAGAACCGGTCATGGTAGATGCTGCCACCTTCTCCGTCGATGGAAGATTAAAGCATCCCCATCATGCTCCTAATCAGACCCTGGAGCACATCATTGAGCACTGCCCTCAGAGAAATTCGCAGGCAGCCTGCAAGATATCCACGCTGTTACACCGGAAGCTTCGGCCTGGATATCTGACTGAGATATTGACATCTGATTTGCTTTGCTACTACCATACGAAGTGTGACAGATAGGAAATGTGCGCTAAATGTACCAGTTTTATATTCTAGATATATTATATATAGCATTTGATCATTGTAGATTTGAAATGAATATCATTAAGTTCATCTGAGAATCTCGATTTAACAAGAATAAAAAAGCAAATTATTATTTAAATAGAGAGAGACTACAAAATGCAGAGGGATCTGGGTATCCTCGTACATGAAACACAAAAAGTTAGCATGCAGGTACAGCAAGTAATTAGGAAGGCAAATGGAATGTTGGCCCTTATTGCAAGGATGTGGAGATGCCGGTGTTGGACTGGGGTGGACAAAAGTGAGAAGTCGCACAACACCAGGTTATAGTCCAACAGCTTTATTTGAAATCACAAGCTTTCGGAGCGCTGCTCCTTCGTCCGGTGAAGTGAAGAGATGCATATAGGCACAGCATATATAATCAGAGAACACTGCCAGATGACTACAGTTCATCTTTCTAACTGCCCTTTATCACACCTCGGCAGAGAGATAATCACGGCAATCAAAGGTGTGGATGGTGTCCAAACAGGTCAGTCAGGAAAACATGACATCAAAGACGACAGCAAAATACAGCAAAGACAATGAGGTGGGGTCACAAGGGGTCAAATGTGGCAGATGCTGGGGGTCTGGATGGAAAACAAAAAACTTTTTTTGCTGGAAATCACAGCAGGTCCGGCCGCATCTGTGTAGAGAGAACAAGCCAACGACGACTCGAGTCTGGATGACTCTACGTCAGGTGGGGTTACATGTAGCGTGACATGAACCCAAGATCCCGGTTGAGGCCGTCCTCATGGGTGCGGTACTTGGCGATCAGTTTCTGCTCGACGATTTTGCAAAGTCGTGTGTCTCGAAGGCCGCCTTGGAGACTCGAGTCGTCGTTGGCTTGTTCTCTCTACACAGATGCGGCCGGACCTGCTGTGATTTCCAGCAAAAAAAGTTTTTTGTTTTCCATACAGACCCCAGCATCTGCCACATTTGACCCCTTGTGACCCCACCTCATTGTCTTTGCTGTATTTTGCTGTCGTCTTTGATGTAATGTTTCCCTGACTGACCTGTTTGGACACCATCCACACCTTTGATTGCCGTGATTATCTCTCTGCCGAGGTGTGATAAAGGGCAGTTAGAAAGATTAACTGTAATCATCTGGCAGTGTTCTCTGACTATATATGCTGTGCCCATATGCATCTCTTCACTTCACCTGACGAAGGAGCAGCGCTCGGAAACCTTATTGCAAGGGGGATGGAGTATAAAAGTAGGGAAGTCTTGCTACGACTGTACAGGGCGTTGGTGAGACCGCACCTGGAGTACTGAGCACAGTTTTGGTCTCCTTATTTAAGGAAGGATATACTTGCATTGGAGGCAGTTCAGAGAAGGTTCACTAGGTTGATTCCTGGGATGAAGGGGTTGTCTTACGAAGAAAGGTTGGGCCTATACTCATTTGAGTTTAGAAGAATGAGAGGTGATCTTATTGAAACATATCAGATTCTGAGGGGGCTCAACAGGGTAGATGCTGAGAGGATGTTTCCCCTCGTGGGGGAATCTAGAACTTGGGGGCATAGTTTCAGAATAAGGGGGCGGCCATTCAAGGCTGAGATAGACAGATATTTGAGCTACAGGGGAGTCGAGGTTTATGGGAAGTGGGCGGGAGAGTGGAGTTGCGGTCGAAGATCAGATCAGCCATGATCTTCTTGAATGGCCTGCTCCTGCTCCTATTTCCTATATTCTAAAAATCAATAGGTGGAATGGGAGTTTGCTTCACTTTAGCAGTTCTTCAGAATTCTGCTATAGGGTTAGATAAAGTGCACGGGGATTATTGAAGTCCTTTTTTTTTTTTACTGATTTATGTCATAAATTCCTGGATTTTTTTCCAGGTTGATGGACACAGTTTTAAAATAAATGCTCTCCCAATGTTGGAATTAAAAACCTAAATTTTCTCCTAATGACAATATTTTTTGAATAAAACGTGAAGTGCAATCCATTATTTTTTCTTCGTGACCTGATAAACCCGCGACCTCTTCCACCTAGAAGGACGAGGGCAGCAGGCGCGTGGGAACACCACCACCTCCAAGTTCCCCTCCAAGTCACACACCATCCTGACTTGGAAATATATCAGCCGATCCTTCATCGTCACTGGGTCAGAATCCTGGAACTCCCTCCCTAACAGCACTGTGGGAGCACCTTCACCACACGGACTGCAGCGGTTCAAGAAGGCAGCTCACCACCACCTTCTCGAGCAATTAGGGATGGGCAATAAATGCTGGGCCTTGCCCAGGAAGGAATTTTTAAAAAAGCTCTCTACACTATCCCTCAGCGTATATCACTTTGTACGTCTGCACAATACTATTTGTCCCACTCCTAACCTGATGTTTATTCTCCCTTTTCAGATGAGACGTTAAACCGAGGCCCCGTCTGCTCTCTCAGGTGGATGTAAAAGATCCCACGGCCACTATTCTGAAGAAGAGCAGGGGAGTTCTCCCCGGTGTCCTGGGGCCAATATTTATCCCTCAACCAACATCACTAAAAAAACAGATGATCTGGTCATTATCACATTGTTGTTTGTGGGAGCTTGCTGTGCGCAAATTGGCTGCCGTGTTTCCCACATTACAACAGTGACCACACTTCAAAAAGTACTTCATTGGCTGTGAAGCGCTTTGTCACTGTATCAGGGGCGTGGCTCATAGACAAAACAGTCCGGGCTCACCCAGGTTTTCTATTCTAAATAATATAAGCTGCAAGCAACTTCTTTGTGCTGCAGATTAGCCTAACTGTAGATACTTTGGCCTTGGTGCTAATCAAATTATCCACGGAGCCTTGGCTCTGGCAGCACTCTCTCTCGCCTGTGAGTCCGAAGGTCGTGGTTTCAAGTCCCACTCCAGCGGCTTGAGCACAAAAATCTAGGCTGACGCTTCAGTGCAATCAAAAGAAAGACTCGCATTTTTACGCTGCTTTCACAGCCTCAGGACGTCCCAAAGCGCTTTCCGGCCAATGAAGTACTTTTTGAAGTGTTGTCATGTAGGAAACGCGGCAGCCAATTTGCGCACAGCAAGCTCCCACAAGCAGCAATGTGATAATGACCAGGTCATCTGTTTTTTAGTGATGTTGGTTGAGGGATAAATATTGGGCCCAGGACACCGGGGAGAACTCCCCCTGCTCTTCTTCAGAATAGTGGCCGTGGGATCTTTTACATCCACCTGAGAGAGCAGACGGGGCCTCGGTTTCACATGTCATCCGAAAGACAGCAGCTGAGAACTAAGGGAGTGCTGCGTTGTTGGAGGTGCCGATTCTCAGCGGAGACGTTAAATTAAGGCCCCTCGGGTGGACATAAAAGACTCCACGGCCCTATTTGAAGAGCAGGGGAGTTCTCCCAGAAGGGGAGCTCTCCCTGGTGTCCTTCCTAATATTTATCCCTCAGTCGACATGACTCAAACAGATCAACCCCTACCTTCCTTTCTGCACAGATGCTGCCTGACCCGCTGAACGTTCCTGCTTTTAGAACTGGCCATTAATTTTCATTGCTGTTAGTGGGAGCATGCTGTGCGCAAATTGGCTGCCGCGTTTCCCACATTACAACAGTGACCACACTTCAAAAAGTACTTCATTGGCTGGGAAGCGCTTTGGGACGTCCTGAGGTGGGGAAAGGCGCTGGAGAAATGCAAGTTGGCCAAAAGTATTAACAAATAGGCACAGTCCAGACAAAGTGTCAACAGTAGCTTGTCAAGTGTTTCGCTGCACAGGACGCCTATAAACTCGATTGATAGACAGCTCTTTATTTAGAAGCCTTTTGGACTGGAAAGTATGCAACAGGCTTTCGATACTTGTTCAGCTTGCTTTCCAGAATTAGCAATCGGACTCTGGGCCCTCTGGGACTCTGTAAGAATTGGAATGCCCCCCGTGCAAACTGTGCATTGAGAAGCCTACAAAAGAGTCTCTTCCGAAAGACTTGCAGATCATCAGACTGAAGGATTCTTAACCTCATGTAGACTGCTTCTATCTGTAATACATCCTCAGTGTTTAAGCCATTATTAACTTGCTGTCTCAATCTGCCTCTGTGCAATATAGTGTCTTATTTGTCAATAAATCTATTAGCTTTAGCCCGACAGTGTCGTATGAGACGTTAAACCGAGGCCCCGTCTGCCCTCTCAGGTGGACATAAAAGATCCCACGGCCACTATTTGGAAGAAGAGCAGGGGGAGTTCTCCCCGTTGGGCCAATATTTATCCCTAAACCAACATCACTAAAAACAGATGATCTGGTCATTATCACGTTGCTGTTTGTGGGAGCTTGCTGTGCGCAAATTGGCTGGGACATCCTGAGATCGTGAAAGGCGCTGTAAAAAATGCAAATCATCTTTCCTTCTATGTGAGAACGACCTCATTTTGAATTTGCAAAATTTCTCCCTCCTCTCTCTGGTGACGTGCGCTGGGATACAGTTCCACTGCCACTGATCACTTTCCAATACCTCACCCAAGAGCCTGGAGAGCGAGTGCCAATATGTCAACAGAAGACCTCATTACCAAACCCAAATCCAGTGTCCGCGCATGCTCATCTATTAGAAGAAATCATTTGGTTGGTGATTTGGAGCAGCAACCCGTGGTAGAACTGCCTTCTCCACACTACTTCCCCAAGGACATAGAAACATAGAAAAATAGGAGCAGGAGTAGGCCCTTCGAGCCTGCTCCGCCATTCAATATGATCATGGCTGATCCTCCATCTCAATACCATATTCCCGCTCTCTCCCCATACCCCTTGATGCCTTGTGTCTAGAAATCTATCTATCTCCTTAAAATATATTCAGTGACTTGGCCTCCACAGCCTTCTGTGGTAGAGAATTCCACAGGTTCACCACCCTCTGAGTGAAGACATTTCTCCTCATCTCAGTCCTAAATGTCCTACCCCGTATCCTGAGACTGTGACCCCTCGTTCTAGACCCCCCCCCAGCCAGGGGAAACATCCTCCCTGCATCCAGTCTGTCTAGCCCTGTCAGAATTTTATACGTTTCAATGAGATCCCCTCTCATTCTTCTAAACTCTAGTGAATACAGGCCTAGTCGACCCGATCTCTCCTCATACGACAGTCCTGCCATCCCAGGAATCAGTCTGGTGAACCTTCGCTGCACTCCCTCTATGGCAAGTATATCCTTTCTTAGGTAAGGAGACCAAAACTGCACACAGTACTCCAGGTGTGGTCTCCCCAAGGCCCTGTACAACTGTAGTAAGACATCCATGCTCCTGTACTCAAATCCTCTTGCAATGAAGGCCAACATACCATTTGCCTTCCTAACTGCCTGCTGCACCTGCATGTTTGCTTTCAGTGACTGGTGTACAAGGACACCCAGGTCCCTCTGTACATCAACATTTCCCAATCTCTATCACCATCACTATTGTAGTACCCCTACTGTTGCAAAAATCCGCGAATCCACCAGAGATTTGAGCTCCAATCTGTGTCCCTTCGCGTTTGCGCTGTTCAGTTTTACGCTGGCGTACTGTATTTACCCCGTGAGCCACCGCCCACCTCCTCAACCCTTCCGAACCGCTAGGGCAGTAACTGAACAGAGAGGTTTAACATGTGTTATCTGATCCACTACCAGGTACTTGCTTGGCGTAGGTCCCGAGGAACAAGAGCAAGTGCTTTGAATCACTGCCATTTCCCGTCGCAGATTAGTGTATAATTTACCATCATTTTCCACAAACCCCTGTTCCTGCCATTTCCTCAGAGAATAACTCTAATTACTGTAAATTGGGACGTGGAATCACAGTTGATCTTGCTGACGCTAGCCCCCAGAGCAGTAATATTTCCTTCTGCAATTTTCATGTGATTAGAAGTATTTTTAGTTAGAAAACTGTACGAGGTTTTACACAATATTAACCTACTCATTCACGCGCCGTATTTGCCCATTCTGTGCATAGACCGAAGAGGAATTGACACCGAAACATGTTTCATAAGAACTAGGAGCAGGAGTCGGCCATTCGGCCCCTCGAGCCTGCTCCACCATTCAATAAGATCATGGCTGATCTTCGACCTCAACTCCACTTTCCCGCCCGATCCCCATATCCCTTGATTCCCCTAGAATCCAAAAATCTATCGATCTCTGTCTTGAATATACTCAACGACTGAGCCTCCACAGCCCTCTGGGGTAGAGAATTCCAAAGATTCACCTCCCTCTGAGTGAAGAAATTCCTCCTCATCTCAGTCCTAAATGGCCGACCCCTTATTCTGAGACTGTGCCCCCTGGTTCTAGACTCCCCAGCAAGGGGAAACATCCTCCCAGCATCTACCCTGTCAAGCCCTCTAAGCATTTTATACATTTCAATGAGATCACCTCTCATTCGTCTAAATGCCAGAGAATATAGGCCTAGTCTACTCAATAAAAAACAGTTGGACTGTGCTGAGTTAGGTACAATTGCCTACAGTGCCACTGGATTAGGATGTGGATAATCAGCCGAGATTTTATCTCGACCCTCTGGTGATAAGAACATAAGAAATAGGAGAAGGAGTCGGCCATTCGGCCCCTCGAGCCTGCTCCGCCATTCAATAAGATCATGGCTGATCTTCGGCCTCAACTCCACTTTCCCGCCGCTCCCCATAACCCTTGACTCCCCTGTAGCTCAGATATCTGTCTATCTCCGCCTTGACGATATTCACTGACTCCGCCTCCACAGCTCCCCGGGGTAGAGAATTCCAAAGATTCACCACCCTCTGAGAGAAGAAATTCCTCCGTCTTAAATGGCCGCCCCCTTATTCTGAAACTATGCCCCCTAGTTCTAGATTCTCCCACGAGGGGAAATAATCTCTCAGCATCTACTTTGTCAAGCCCCCTCAGAATCGTATATGTTTCAATAAGATCACCTCTCATTCTTCTAAACTTCAATGAGTATACATAGGCTTACATAGGATATAGGGCACAGAAACAGGCCATTCGGCCCAACCAGTCCATGCCGGCGTTTATGCTCCACTCGAGCCTCCTCCCGTCTTTCCTCATCTAACTCTATCAGCATAACCCTCTATTCCCTTCTCCCTCATATGCTTGTCTAGCCTCCCCTTAAATGCATCCATACTATTCGCTTCAACCACTCCCTGTGGTAGCGAGTTCCACATTCTCACCACTCTCTGGGTAAAGAAGTTTCTCCTGAATTCCCTATTGGATTTCTTGGTGACTATCTTATATTGGTGGCCTCTAGTTATGCTCTTCCCCACAAGTGGAAACATTCTCTCTGTATCCACTCTATCAAAATTTTTCATGATTTCTATAGGCCCAACCTGCTCAAGCTTTCTTCATAAGACAACCCCTTTCACCTCAGGAATCAACCTCGTGAACCTTCTCTGAACTGCCTCCAATGCAAGTATATCATTCCTTAAATAAGGAGACCAGAACTGCATGCAGTACTCCAGGTGTGGTCTCACCAGCGCCCTGTACAGTTGTAGCAGGGCTTCCCTGCTTTTATACTCCATCCCCCTTGCAATAAGGGACAACATTCCATTTGCCTTCCTAGACGTTGCATCACATGACCTCCAGCCTCGAACCATCCCGCTCCCGCCATTGGTCCAACCTCTTGGCGTCCCACCTTCCCGCGCCAATTAGAAAGCGAACAGACTCCTCGTTACCCAATTGGATTCACCTCAACAGTCAGTCAAACAGCCTCCCCCCGCCCATCCCCACATCGCCAATATTTTTACAACTAATAATGAAAATGATCAAAGAAAATGGGGGAAAAAAAACGCAATTATTTTTAATGCCCCTACGATTTTTCTGCCTGGGTTGCTTGCCGCTGTGTTCTGGAGATTAATCTTCAATTCCGGCAGACTCCAGGACAAGCCTGAAGGGTTGGCAACCCCAGCTGACGCACACTATCGAGGTTCTGTCGTGACGATTGGCCACTTCATCTCAGCAACAGTCGTGTCTTCCAGCGGAAGGGATAAGGAGAAGAAACTGAGGGGTGTGGGGAGAGGGGAGCGGTTGAGGAAGTACACATCAGTACATTAGTGCATCAGCTCCTTGTGCCTCAGAGAAAAGGAGAAGAAAGACATTTCTACAGCATCTTTCATGACCACCGGACGTCCCAAAGCGCTTTACAGTCAATGAAGTATTTTTTGAAGTGTGGTCACTGTTGTAGGAAATGCCAATTTGCGCACAGCCAGCTCCCACAAACAGCAATGTGATAATGACCAGATCATCTGGTTTAGTGATGTTGATTGAGGGATAAATATTGGCCCCAGGACACTGGGGACAACTCCCCCTGCTCTTCTTCCACGAATGCCATGGGATCTTTTACGTCCACCTGAGAAAGCAGACGGGGCCTCGGTTTAACGTCTCTTCCGAAAGACGGCACCTCCGACAGTGCGGCGCTCCCTCAGTACCGCCCCTCCGACAGTGCGGTGCTCCCTCAGTACTGTCCCTCCGACAGTGCGGCGCTCCCTCAGTACCGCCCCTCCGACAGTGCAGCACTCCTTCAGTACTGCCCCTCCGACAGTGCGGCGCTCACTCAGTACTGCCCCTCCGACAGTGCGGCGCTCCCTCAGTACTGCCCCTCCGACAGTGCGGCGCTCCCTCAGTACTGCTCCTCCGACAGTGCGGTGCTCCCTCAGCACTGCCCCTCCGACAGTGCGGCGCTCCCTCAGTACGGCCCCTCCGACAGTGCGGCGCTCCCTCAGTACTGCCCCTCCGACAGTGTGGCGCTCCCTCAGTACCGCCCCTCCGACAGTGCGGCGCTCCCTCAGTACCGCCCCTCCGACAGTGCGGCGCTCCCTCAGTACTGCCCCTCCGATAGTGCGGCGCTCCCTCAGTACCGCCCCTCCGACAGTGCGGCGCTCCCTCAGTACTGCCCCTCCGACAGTGTGGCGCTCCCTCAGTACTGCCCCTCCGACAGTGTGGCGCTCCCTCAGTACTGCCCCTACGACAGTGCGGCGCTCCCTCAGTACTGCCCCTCCGACAGTGCGGTGCTCCCTCAGTACTGCCCCTCCGACAGTGCGGCGCTCCCTCAGTACTGCCCCTCCGACAGTGCGGCGCTCCCTCAGTACCGCCCCTCCGACAGTGCGGCGCTCCCTCAGTACTGCCCCTCCGACAGTGTGGCGCTCCCTCAGTACTGCCCCTCCGACAGTGCGGCGCTCCCTCAGTACTGCCCCTACGACAGTGCGGCGCTCCCTCAGTACTGCCCCTCCGACAGTGCGGTGCTCCCTCAGTACTGCTCCTCCGACAGTGCGGCGCTCCCTCAGTACTGCCCCTCCGACAGTGCGGCGCTCCCTCAGTACCGCCCCTCCGACAGTGCGGCGCTCCCTCAGTCTCCTTTGGTCTCCTTACCTAGTGAAGGATATACTTGCCATAGAGGGAGTGCAACAAAGGTTCACGAGATTGATTCCTGGGATGGCGGGACTGTCGTATGAGAAGAGATTGAGTAAACTAGGCCTGTATTCTCTTGAATTCAGAAGAATGAGAGGGGATCTCATTGAAGCATACAAAATTATTACAGGGCTTGATAGGGTGGATGCTGGGAGAATGTTTCCCTTGGCTGGGGAGTCTAGAACCAGGGGACAGAGCCTCAGGATAAAGGGTCGGCCATTCAGGACTGAGATGAGAAGAAATTTCTTCACTCAGAGGGTGGTGAATCTTTGGAATTCTCTACCCCAGAGGGCTGTGGAGGCTCAGTCATTGGATATATTCAAAACAGAAGTCGATAGATTTCTGACGAGTAAGGGCATCAAGGGATATGGCGATAGGGCCGGTGAATGGAGTTGAGGCAGAAGATCAGCCATGATCTCATTGAATGGCGGAGCAGGGCCGACTCCTGCTCCTATTTCATATGTTCTTAGTACTGCCCTGGAGTGTCAGCCTAAATTTTTGTGCTCAAGTCTCTGGAGTGGGACTTGAACCCACAACCTTCTGAATCAGAGGTGAGGGTGCTACCCACTGAGCCACAGCTGTGATGCTCAAAGTGGTAGAATGTGGGTTGAACCCAGTCATTACCCATTTGCTGAACTCTTGATTTCAGCTGAGCATACAAGAGGGAGGTGTTGATCAGAGGGGAAAAGAGAGGAGGATCTAAGGGAATATCCCACATTGAGGAAACGAAGGGAACAATTGTTGTTGTTCCGATGAGCCTTTCCCTACTTTTTCTTTATTCATTCTTGGCAGAAGCCTGGCATTTATTGCCCATCCCTAATTGCCCCTTGAGGAGGTGGTGGTGAGCCGCCTTCTTGAACCGCTGCAGTCCGTGTGGTGAAGGTGCTCCCACAGTGCTGTTAGGGAGGGAGTTCCAGGATTGTGACCCAGTGACGATGAAGGAACGGCCGATATATGTCCAAGTCAGGATGGTGTGTGACTTGGAGGGGAACTTGCAGGTGATGGTCTTCCCGTGTGCCTGCTGCCCTTGTCCTTCTAGGTGGAAGAGGTCGCGGGTTTGGGAGGTGCTGCCAAAGAAGCCTTGGCGAGTTGCTGCAGTGCATCTTGTAGATGGTACACACTGCAGCCACGGTGCGCTGGTGGTGGAGGGAGTGGATGAGGGTCCCTTGCCGAAATAGCCCTGTTGTCAGCCCTAACTGGACTGACAGGAATGATATCACATTCCTAGAGAGCTGTGCAGGGCATCAGGGCCAGGTTCTGAGTTCTTCATCAAAGGAAGCAGTGGTTAACTCCCTGCCGGAAAGTTGTGACTATGGGTATCTTGGGTGAGAACAAATTGGGCTTGAATGCGATGTTCTTCATGGACGAAACCAACCCTTGCCATCTAGGCTCACAGATGATAAACAACAATGGCCCAGAAATTGATCTCGCTCTGTTCCCGCGGGGGTAAGGCTTCCCCGCGATCTCTCACTCCGCGTTGGCTTTTTCAGATCCAGCTTGCACGAACTTGATGGTCCAGACATCAGCTGGGCAGTGCTTGCGTATCCCACCGGCGTAGTGAATTCGTGCGAGCTGTGGGATCACGTGACTCAGTTAGAGCCAATGGCAGCACACCATCTTCCATTCATAAGTTTCACATACGGCTGTGAAATCTATGAATCTTACACCCCCCCAAAATAACAGCTAAACCTCAATTAAATTTTTTTTAAAAACCATCACATTAATAAAATAAGTATAGTTAAATAAATTAACCATTTTAAATAAAAAATTAAATTTTTGAAAAAATTTAAAATCTTTTAAAAAGTTATAAAAATAAACTTACCTGTCTTTAAAGTCTCTAAAAAGGATATACCTGTTAAAAAAAATTCAAAAAAATACTTAATTCACTACTTACCTTGTTAAAAGTGGGTCTTACTCCTCCTCTAAAATCTTCCGTCCTTACCTGCGCGTCCAAAGCACGAAGTGCACAGCGTGCGCGCAGCCTGTAGCGCGCACGCGATGCACCGAGGAACCGCCCCCTTTTCAAAAGACCAAGTGCCGGTTTTCAGCGCATGCGCAGGGCATGCAGAAAACCAGCAATTGGAGAGAGAATACGCGAGAGTACGCAGTGCGTACTCTCGCGCAGCGGGATGAATTTTTGGCCCAATAACTTGCATTTATATAGCGCCTTTAACGCTGTAAAACGTCCCAATGCGCTTCACAGGAACAAAATCTGACACCAACCCACATATTAGGACCAAAAGCTTGGTCAAGGAGGTAGGGGGGAAAATTGAGTCGGTTTGCGCCTCACGTTAGCACCCCCGGGGGGCGCTAATGGCGCGCAAATCCCCTAGCGCCCGGGCCCACTAACGCGTCCCGTGAAATTAAGCAGGAGGTTATCGCTGTGTGCAGCGCCCCGGCCGCAAACATCTCTTGCGCCCCCTGACCTATCGCCGGACGATATCTTCGCAGCGGCGGCGACGCTACTTAAAGGGCAGGTGTCGGGCGGCCATTTTTATTTTGGCCGACTGCCAGCACCTGCCCACCTCTCCCTTTTTTTATGCGGGGTGCCGGCCGCGATCGCTCAGCCCGACACTCCCCCTCTTGAGAGCCGGGCTGTTTTCCCGGCACCCCGCTCCCCGGTGGTCCAGCAGGGCCCCTGGTGCGCGCGGCGCTAGGCCCCTCCCCTTTAATCAGGGGCGGAGGCCTGCAATGACGCGGCGCTGCTGTACGTAGTGAAATTCAGTGGTAGCGCCCCAAGCAGGAGGGGAAGCGCTTTCCAGTAGCGCCCCAAGCAGGAGGGGGAGCGCTTTCCAGTAGCGCCCCAGGCAGGAGGGGGAGCGCTTTCCAGTAGCGCCCCAAGCAGGAGGGGGAGCGCTTTCCAGTAGCGCCCCAAGCAGGAGGGGGAGCGCTTTCCAATAGCGCCCCAGGCAGGAGGGGGAGCGCTTTCCAGTAGCGCCCCAAGCAGGAGGGGGAGCGCTTTCCAGTAGCGCCCCAAGCAGGAGGGGGAGCGCTTTCCAGTAGCGCCCCAAGCAGGAGGGGGTGCGCTTCCCAGTAGTGCCCCAGGCAGGAGGGGGAGCGCTTCCCAGTAGCGCCCCAGGCAGGAGGGGGAGCGCTTCCCAGAAGCGCCCCAGGCAGGAGGGGGAGCGCGTCCCAGTAGCGCCCCAAGCAGGAGGGGGAGCGCTTCCCAGTAGCGCCCCAAGCAGGAGGGGGAGCGCTTCCCAGTAGCGCCCCAAGCAGGAGGGGGAGCGCTTCCCAGTAACGCCCCAAGCAGGAGGGGGAGCGCTTTCCAGTAGCGTCCCAAGCAGGAGGGGGAGCGCTTTCCAGTAGCGCCCCAAGCAGGAGGGGGAGCGCTTCCCAGTAGCGCCCCACCTCCTGCTTGGGGCGCTACTACTGAATTTACGGCGGAGGGGCGGTAACTTTTTCAGGTGCGCTAATTCGACGTTAGCTCCCCAAAATGGGAGCCACTCAATTTTACCCCGTAGGTTTTAAGGAGCGTCTTAAAGGAGGAGAGAGAGGCGGAGAGGTTTAGGGAGGGAATTCCAGAGCTTAGGGGCCCAGGCAGCTGAAGGCACGGCCGCCAATGGTGGAACGATGGAAATCGGGGGATAGTCAAGAGGCCAGAATTGGAGGAGCGCAGAGATCTCGAAGGGTTGTGGGGCTGGAGGAGGTTTCAGAGATATGGGGGTGGGGGGCGGGGGGGGTGCGAGGAGGCCGTGGAGGGATTGGAAAACAAGGATGAGAATTTTAAAATCGGACCGGGAGCCAATGTAGGGCAGCGAGCGCAGCGGGGGAGATGGGTGGCCGCTTGGGAACCACACTGCAGCAGGAGGGGGAGCGCTTCCCAGTAGCGCCACAAGCAGGAGGGGGAGCGCTTCCCAGTAGCGCCCCAGGCAGGAGGGGGAGCGCTTTCCAGTAGCGCCACAAGCAGGAGGGGGAGCGCTTCCCAGTAGCGCCACAAGCAGGAGGGGGAGCGCTTTCCAGTAGCACCCCAAGCAGGAGGGGGAGCGCTTCCCAGTAGCGCCCCAGGCAGGAGGGGGAGCGCTTCCCAGAAGCGCCCCAGGCAGGAGGGGGAGCGCTTCCCAGTAGCGCCCCAAGCAGGAGGGGGAGCGCTTCCCAGTAGCACCACAAGCAGGAGGGGGGAGGTATTTTCAGGAGGGGGAAGCGAGCAGGGAAACGTGAAACTTAACACTGTGACCCCCGCCCGCCTTGTAAATTAACGACAAGGTGAAAATCCGGAGCTCGCGCTTTCCATCCCGGGGATTTGTTGTCAGGGAGCGTGCTGTCGTAATACTTAATTGAAATGTGGCAATCACCACACACGACAACTGAAGTGAATTAGTTTGTCCCAAGCCAAAGCCTGGGGTTAAGTAAATGTCTGTGTTGTGTTATACATCGCCTGTGTTTTTTGATGCGGTTGAGTTATGTTTTAGATTCACAGAATAATGTGGCTTCTTGCGTAAGCACCTGATTCCAATTTAAAAAGAAAACACTGCTTTTCCCTTGACCCTCGTACGCCAATTCTGTTTGTTCCTGTTTAAAAACAACCGCCTTGCCCTCCACTGATGGTTCAGCGGGTGAAGGCATTGCTCGTCGCGAATCTGAGCTGCACAGGCCGGGAAGGACCCATGTTCAATCCCTTGGCTGTGCTGAGCTAGCCTACCTCAGTCAGAACAGCAGTTGGCAGCTATAATAGCATTGTCGGTCGTGGCTCAGTGGGTAGCACTCTCGTCTCTGAGCTGAGAAGGTTGTGGGTTCGAGTCCCACTCCAGAGACTTGAGCACAAAAATCTATGCTGACACTCCCAGTGCAGTACTGAGGGAGCGCCGCACTGTCGGAGGGGCAGTACTGAGGGAGCGCCGCACTGTCGGAGGGGCAGTACTGAGGGAGCGCCGCACTGTCGGAGGGGCAGTACTGAGGGAGCGCTGCACTGTCGGAGGGGCAGTACTGAGGGAGCGCCGCACTGTCGTAGGGGCAGTACTGAGGGAGCGCCGCAATGTCGGAGGGGCAGTACTGAGGGAGCGCCGCACTGTCGGAGGGGCAGTACTGAGGGAGCGCTGCACTGTCGGAGGGGCAGTACTGAGGGAGCGCCGCACTGTCGTAGGGGCAGTACTGAGGGAGCGCCGCAATGTCGGAGGGGCAGTACTGAGGGAGCGCCGCACTGTCGGAGGGGCAGTACTGAGGGAGAGCCGCACTGTCGGAGGGGCAGTACTGAGGGAGCGGCGCACTGTCGGAGGGGCAGTACTGAGCGAGCGCCGCACTGTCGGAGGGGCAGTACTGAGGGTGCGCCGCACTGTCGGAGGCGCAGTGCTGTCAGAGGTGCTGCCTTTCCGATGAAACATTAAACCGAGGCCCCGTCTGCTCTCTCAGGTGGACTTAAAAGATTCCACAGCCACGATTGGAAGAAGAGCAGGGGGAGTTCTCCCCGGTGTCCTGGGGCCAATATTTATCCCTCAATCAACATCACTAAAACCGATTATTTGGTCATTATCACATTGCTGTTTGTGGGATCTTGGCTGCCATGTTTCCTACATTACAACTCCAAATTGGCTGGAAAGCACTTTGGAATGTCCTGAGGTTGTGAAAAGTGCTATATAAATGCTCGACTTTCTTTCTCTCATAGCCAATCCCGATCTACACATGCTAGCTTTCCAGCAAGGGTCATTGGAGTGAGAAATGAAGGTCAATTTTTTCCTTGTCTAGCCCAAGGGTGTTGAGGCAAATTAAATAAAGACTTGCATTTCCACAGCATCTTTCCAAAGTGCTTTACAGCCAATGAAGTACTTTTTGAAGTGTAGTCACTGTTGTAATGTGGGAAACGCAGCCGCCAATTTGCGCACAGCAAGCTCCCACAAACAGCAATGTGATAATGACCGGATCATCTGTTTTAGTGATGTTGATTGAGGGATAAATATTGGCCCCAGGACACCGGGGAGAACTCCCTGCTCTTCTTCAAAATAGTGCCATGGGATCTTTTACATCCACCTGAGAGAGCAGACGGGGCCTCGGTTTAACGTCTCATCCGAAAGACGGCACCTCCGACAGTGCGGTGTCCCTCAGTACCGCCCCTCCGACAGTGCGGAGCTCCCTCAGAACTGCCCCTCCCGACAGTGTGGCGCTCCCTCAGTACTGCCCCTCCGACAGTGCGGTGCTCCCTCAGTACTGCCCCTCCGACAGTGCGGCGCTCCCTCAGTATGCCCCTCTGACAGTGCGGCGCTCCCTCAGTATGCCCCTCTGACAGTGCGGCTCTCCCTCGGTACAGCCCCTCCGACAGTGTTGCTCTCCCTCGGTACAGCCCCTCCGACAGTGCGGCGCTCCCTCAGTACTGCCCCTCCGACAGTGCGGCGCTCCCTCAGTACTGCCCCTCCAACAGTGCGGCTCTCCCTCGGTACTGCCCCTCCAACAGTGCGGCTCTCCCTCGGTACTGCCCCTCCGACAGTGCGGCTCTCCC
>CM059450.1:26765075-26793280 GCA_030390025.1 Squalus acanthias | reverse complement strand
CTGAGGGAGCGCCGCACTGTCGGAGGGGCAGTACTGAGGGAGTGCCGCACTGTCGGAGGGGCGGTACTGAGGGAGCGCCGCACTGTCGGAGGTGCAGTACTGAGGGAGCGCCGCACTGTCGGAGGGGTGGTACTGAGGGAGCGCCGCACTGTCGGAGGGGCGGTACTGAGGGAGTGCCGCACTGTCGGAGGGTCAGTACTGAGGGAGCGGCGCACTGTCGGAGGGGCAGCGCTGTGGGAGCGCCGCACTGTCGGAGGGGCAGTACTGAGGGAGCCCCGCACTGTCGGAGGGGCAGTACTGAGGGAGCACCGCACTGTCGGAGGGGCGGTACTGAGGGAGCGCCGCTCTGTCGGAGGGGCTGTATTGAGGGAGCGCCGCACTGTCGGAGGGGCAGTACTGAGGGAGCGCCGCACTGTCGGAGGGGCGGTACTGAGGGAGCGCCGCTCTGTCGGAGGGGCTGTATTGAGGGAGCGCCGCACTGTCGGAGGGGCAGTACTGAGGGAGCGCCGCACTGTCGGAGGGGCAGTACTGAGGGAGCGCCGCACTGTCGGAGGGGCAGTACTGAGGGAGCGCCGCACTGTCGGAGGGGCAGTACTGAGGGAGCGCCGCACTGTCGGAGGGGCAGTACTGAGGGAGCGCCGCACTGTCGGAGGGGCGGTTATACAACTGAGTGGCTTGGTCGGCCAGTTCAGAGGGGGGTTAAGAGCCAACCACATTGCTGTGGGTCTGGAGTCAAATATCGGCCAGACCGGGTAAGGGCAGCAGATTTCCTTCTCTACAGGCCATTAGCAAACCAGATGGGTCTTTACGACAATTCGGTAGTTTCGTGGTCACCATTACTGATACTAGCATTTTATTCTGGATTTATTTAATAAATGAACCGAATTGAAATTCCTCCCAGCTGCCATGGTGGGATTCAAACCCACGTTTCTCGGTTAGTCCAGGCCCACCGGATTACTAATGTAACGTAACCACTGTGCTGGCATAACCCATGCCTCAACAGTGTCTTCAGGAGAGGAGTGGGGACAATCGGGAATAAAAAGAACGTGCCAGCTTTCTGTTTCCTAGCAACGGCGGCGCCGAGAGTGAAGGAGGACTCCGTGCTGCGAGTCACGAGCCTTGCCTTTGGTTCCCGGCCAATCGGAGCTTAGTTTCTAATCATACTTCTTAAATAACCATGAAGTTTTGGCAATGTTGAAGATGACCTAAGCAGAACATTTCCTGGCAATCTACCCTAACAAGGCCCATTTACAAGAAGCCATGACCATTCCATTATCCTCTGTCTGACCTTTTCATATCCTGGAATTCCCTCCCTCAACCTCTCCGCCTCTCTCTCTCCTCCTTTAAGATGCTCCGTAAAACCCGAGCTTTTGGTCATCTGGCTCGGTGTCAAATTTTGATTGATAACGCTCCTGTGAAGCCTTGGGACGTTTTACTACGTTAAAGGGCGCTACATAAATGTTGTTGCTTTTGCTAGTTTGTTTAGCACTACCCCAGCGCCTGCCGCTATTTTGTTCTTTTGTTTATTCGTTCCTGGGATGTGGGCGTGGCTGGCAAGGCCCAGCATTTATCGCCCGTCCCTAATTGCCCTCGAGAAGGTGGTGGTGAGCCACTGGACTCCTGGTGCTGAAGGTGCTCCCACAGCGCTGACTTTGTGTCGCGGTTTTGGTACAACAGAGCGGCCATTTCAGAGGGCCTGGAGTCATATAGCGGCCAGACCGGGTAAGGGCGGCAGATTTCCTTCCCAGATGGATTTTTACGACAGTTCGGTCGTTCCATGGTCACCATTACTGAGACTAGCTTTTTAATTCCAAATGAACTGAATTTAAATTCCCGTGGTTGGATTTGAACTCGCATCTCCAGATTATTTAGTCACAGTCCTCTGGATTACTTGTCCAGTAACATAACCTCTATGCTACCGTACCCCGTCCTTTTGCTGTGTAACCAGTCACAGCCCAGTGCGCCTTACACACTTGTTCTTCCTCTCCCTCCCTCCCTCTTCTGCTGGTGAACGGTTGAGCCTCTGCCCTGAGCTCCCTGCCCCTGGGGAGCGTCACGATGTTCCGAACATCCACAAGAATCTAACCTCCCTGTTCTCGGCCTCCGACACTGTTCCAATGAAGCTCAACGTAAGCTCGAGGAACAGCCACCTCATCTTTTGATTCGGCACTTTACAGCCTGCTGGACTCAACATCGAGTTCAACAATTTCAGACTATAACCTCTGTCCCCATTTTTTGGACGGCAGCAGTTGATGATTCTGCTATACACAGGAACAGGAGGAGGCCATTCAGCCCCTCGAGCCTGTTCCCACATTCAATGAGATCATGGCTGATCTGCGACCTAACTCCATCCACCCGCCTTTGGCCCATATCCCTTAATACCTTCGGTTAACAAAAATCTATCAATCTCAGATCTAAAATTAATTGATCTAGCATCAATTGCCGTTTGCGGAAGAGAGTTACAAACTTCTCCCACCCTTTGTGTGTAGAAGTGTTTCCTAACTTCGCTCCTGAAAGGTCTGGCTCTAATTTTTAGACTCTGCCCCCTAGTCCTAGACTCCCCAACCAGCGGAAATAGTTTCTCTCTCTCTACCCTATCTGTTCCCCTTAATATCCTGAAAACTTCGATCAGATCACCCCTTAACCTTCTAAATTCCGGGGAATACAACCCTAGTTTCTGTAATCTCTCCTCAATAATTTAACCCTTGGAGTCCGGGTATCGTTCTGCCGTTCCCATTTACACCTCCTCTAGACTCATCTTTTGTTTCTTTACTTGTTCCATTACCATCTCCTTTAGCCTCGCACCATCATCCCCTTTTGTTATTTAATCTCTCCTGCCTTCCACCCGATCACAGACCTTCCCTTTTGTTCTTTCCTCCCCTCCCCCCTTTCCCTGCCCCCTACACCTGCTTAAAAACCTGTTCCCTCTCTAACTTTTTCCAGTCCTGACGAAGGGTCATCGACCTGAAACGTTAACTCTGTTTCTCTCTCCACGGATGCTGCCTGGCCTGCTGAGTATTTTTCCAGCATTTTCTGTTTTTATTTCAGATTCCCAGCATCTGCAGTGTTTTGCTTTTGTATACAAGAACCGTCGGCTTCTCTCTATAAGTGTCAAAGATAAAAGGAAGACTTGCTTTGATACTGCGACTTTTAACCACCTCAGCACGTCCCAAAAGGTGGTTAATGTTTCAGGTGAAGAGCAAAAAAAAAGACTCGCATTTCTCCCGCGCCTTTCACCACCTCAGGACGTCCCAAAGTGCTTCACAGCCAATGAAGTACTTTTTGAAGTGTGGTCACTGTTGTAATATGGGAAACATGGCAGCCAATTTGCGCACAGCAAGCTCCCACAAACAGCAATGTGATAATGACCGGATCATAGAAACATAGAAGATAGGAGCAGGAGTAGGCCATTCAGCCCCTCGAGCCTGCTCCGCCATTCAATGAGATCATGGCTGATCATCCAAATTCAGTACCCTGTCCCTGCTTTCTCCCCATATCCCTTGATCCCTTTAGCCTTAAGAAATATATCTAACTCCTTCTTGAATATATTTAATGAATTGGCCTCTACTGGCTTCTGTGGTAGAGAATTCCACAGGTTCACCACTCTCTGGGTGAAGAAATTTCTCCTCATCTCTGTCCTAAATGGCTTACCCCTTATCCTTAGACTGTGACCCCTGGTTCTGGACTCCCCCGCCATCGGGAACATCCTCCCTGCATCTAGTCTGTCTAGTCCTGTTAGAATTTTATAAGTTTCAATGAGATCCCCTCTCATTCTTCTAAACTCCAGCGAGTGTAAGCCCAATCGACCCAATCTCTCCTCATACGTCATTCCTGCCATCCCAGGTATCAGCCTGGTGAATCTTCGCTGCACTCCCTCCATGGCAAGAACATCCTTCCTCAGATAAGGCGACCAAAACTGCACACAATCTGTTTTAGTGATGTTGATTAAGGGATAAATATTGGCTCCAGGACACCAGGGAGAACTCCCACTGCTCTTCTTGGATCTGCACTTGAAGTGCCGTAACCTACAGGGCTACGGACTAAGAGCTGGAAAGTGGGATTAGGGTGGATGGCTCGTTGTCGGCCGGCGCGGACATGATGGGCCGAAATGGCCTCCTTCTGTGCCGTCAATTTCTCTGATTCTGTGAGAATTTGAAATTGGAGGCATTGGGGGAGACTGGGAGCCAATGGAGGTCAGCGTGCTGGGCGAGCAGGACTTGGTGCGCGATAAGACGCGGGCAGCAGATCACTGGATGAACCGAAGTTTGGGGTGGGCGGAGAACGTGAAGCCGGCCAGGGGGGGAGGTCGGAATAGTTGAGTCTGGAGGGTTTCCACACGAGATGTGTCGGGGCGGAGGCGTGCGATGTTACGGAGCTGGAAGTAGGCGGACTTTGTGACGGAGAGGACATGGGGATGAGAAGGCCAGCTCACGGTTGGACAGGTGTTTAGCAGGAAGAAATTGTAGCCCAGGGCCGGAGAAGTGAATAAAACCCCCCCCCTGCCCGCTACAACAACAAGCTACATTTATATAGCGCCCTTGGTGTAAGAAAACGCCCCCCCAAAAGCGCTTCACAGGACCGCTATCAAGAAACAAAATTTGACACCGAGCCACATGAGATAGTACGACAGGTGACCAAAAGCTTGGTCAAAGAGGTCGGTTTTAAGGAGCGTCTTAAAGGAGGAGAGAGAGGAGGAGAGGTTTAGGGAGGGAATTCCAGAGCTTTGGACCCAGGCAGCTGAAGGCACGGCCGCCAATGGTGGAGCGATTAAAATCAGGGATGCTCAAGAGGCCAGAATTGGAGGAGCGCAGATATCTCGGGGGGTTGTGGGCTGGAGGAGATTACAGAGATAGGGAGGGGCGAGGCCTTGGAGCGATTTGAAAACAAGGATGAGAATTTTCAAATCGAGGCGTTGCCGGACAGGGAGCCAATGTAGGTCAGTGAGCACAGGGGGCGATGGGTGAACGGGACTCGGTGCGAGTTAGGACACGGGGCAGCAGAGTTTTGGATGACCTCAAGTTTACGTAGGGTAGAATGTGGGAGGCCGGACAGAAGTGCGTTGGAATAGTCGAGTCTAGAGGTAACAAAGGTATGGGTGAGGGTTTCAGCAGCGGATGAGCTGAGACAGGGGCGGAGTCGGGCGATGTTATGGAGGTGGAAGTGGGCGGTCTTCGTGATGAAACGGAGATGCGGTAGGAAGCTCCACAACAAAGTGGCTTTTCAAACACATAGTAAGTAGCCTGCAGTGATTTCAGGGCAGTTCCTTAGTGTGATAGAGTTATTGCGCTTGTACATTTGGGGAGTGGTATCTTACTCACATGGCCATCGTGAGCCTGGAAAGTGTCAGCAAGGCATTCGACCTTGGGGAGCATCACAGCTGCGCTCGATGTCCAATCCTGTGAAGCTTCCACAGGAATCACCAAATATATGAGCTTTGGTCAATCTTATCCATCCCTGGAGCAGAGACAGCGAGACCAATCGTCGTGTTCCACCACTCCCCCACCCGACGGTAGCTAACACAGCACAAGCCAGAGTTGAATGTGAGATCTGCCTGTTCTGTATGGCCCAGTTACACCTCTTCTGCTGAATGTGTCAGCCGTGGCTCAGTGGGTAGCACCCTTGCCTCTGAGTCAGAAGGTTGTGGGTTCAAGCCCACTCCAGAGACTTGAGCATGAAAAACTCGGCTGACACTCTGAGGGAGCGCCACACTGTCGGAGGGGCACTACTGAGGGAGCGCCGCACTGTCGGAGGGGCAGTACTGAGGGAGCGCCGCACTGTCGGAGGATCAGTACTGAGGGAGCGCCGCACTGTCGGAGGATCAGTACTGAGGGAGCGCCGCACTGTCAGAGGGACGGTACTGAGGGAGCGCCGCACTGTCGGAGGGGCAGTACTGAGGGAGCGCCGCACTGTCGGAGGGGCAGTACTGAGGGAGCGCCGCACTGTCGGAGGATCAGTACTGAGGGAGCGCCGCACTGTCAGAGGGACGGTACTGAGGGAGCGCCGCACTGTCGGAGGGGCAGTACTGAGGGAGCGCCGCACTGTCGGAGGGGCAGTACTGAGGGAGCGCCGCACTGTCGGAGGGGCAGTACTGAGGGAGCGCCGCACTGTCAGAGGGGCGGTACTGAGGGAGCGCCGCACTGTCGGAGGGGCGATACTGAGGGAGCACCACACTGTCGGAGGTGCTGTTTTTCGGATGAGACGTTAAACCCCGCCTGCTCTCTCAGGTGGACGTAAAAGATCCCAAGTCACTATTTTGAAGAAGAGCAGAGGAGTTTGTCCTGCGGCCAATACTTTTCCCTCAATCAACATCAGTAAAAAACAGATGATCTGGGTCATTATCACATTGCTGTTTGTGGGAGCTTGCTGTGCGCAAATTGGCTGCCGCGTTTCCCACATTACAACAGTGACCACACTTCAAAAAAAGTACTTCATTGGCTGTAAAGCGCTTTGGGACGTCCGGTGGTCGTGAAAGGCGCGGGAGAAATGCAAGTCTTTCTTTCTTTAAGCAGTCCTTTTGCAGGCGAACTACTGCACGACCAGAGTTTTTCCAGACTCTGGGCCACTCTTTTAAGAGTTTAGAAGGATCTCATCGGTAACCACAAGCTGGTTGGATGCAACACAGAGGGGGGTAGACGATGGGCTGATGGCCTCCTTCTGTGCCCCTCCGAAAGGGTAAATTAAAAAAAGGGGCCAGCCCTCAAGATGTCACACCGTCACATGAGAGCCTCCAGACCAATGGTTGGCAGACATCACATTGTTACTTCCGCCTTGTGAAATTGACGTGGTCCGGCAGAGAGGTGGGGGATTCCCTCCTTGAGTGTGGGATTCCCCTCCGCCCCCCATTCCATTCATGGAATGCGGTGTTGCCGCTGGAGGAGCGTCACAGCGAGACACAGTTACACCGCGTTCCACAGGTAAGCCCCCTGCCCCCCGCCCGCAGGCTCACCTGTTCACGGCTTTTCCCTGTTACAGGTGTGGCGAGCTGCTGGCCTTCCCTCCCCGCCCCCCCACCGACCAGACACTGCGAACAACCCCTGGCATCACCTTCTTCTGTCTCCTGCACAGCTTGGCTGGCGTGGGCATGGGGGAAATGTCACCACCTTTGGTGAAGGTGAGCTCTCAGTCGAACAGGTAGTCTCAAAGCCTTCTTCTCTCCCTCCCCCAACACACCCATTTTATTTTATTTGCCAATATCCTTCTCCTATCCACTGAAAGTGCAGACTCTTTCCGTGGTACGATTCCACGCAGAATCTGTGTGTGAGTGTGTGTGTGAGAGAGAGAACATAAGAAATAGTAGCAGGAGTAGGCCATTCGGCCCCTCGAGCCTGCTCCGCCATTCAATAAGATCGTGGCTGATCTTCGACCTCAACTCCACTTTCCCCGCCTGATCCCCATATCCCTCGATTTCCCCATCAGTCCAAAAATCTATCGATCTCAGCTCTGAATATACTCCGCATCCACAGCCCTCTGGGGTAGATTCACAACCCTCCGAGTGAAGAAATTCCTCCACATCTCAGTCTTCAATGGCCAGCCCCTTATCCTGCGACTGTGACCCCCCCTAGTTCTAGACTCTCCAGCCAGGGGGAAACAACTGCCCCTGTCAACCCCCCTCAGAATCTTATATGTTTCAATGGGATCACCTCTCATTCGTCGAAACTTGTTCAGCTATTCGACCACATGGGGCACCACCGCCAATCCTGACTCTGTCCCTGTTGGCATCCAGCAAGGGTTATTGAATAGGAGCAAACCCCCAGCTGATTTTCTTTTCTTTCTTTCCCCCCTCCCCCTCACCCCCCCCCCCCCCCCCCCCCCCGCTCGCCCTATCCCTAATTCAGGGTCACTGAAGCCAATTGTAACACCCCTATAGTACCGCTCCTGGTGAGAGCAGCTACCTCGGTCCAATTCGGGGATTGGGGATCCAACTGAAAGAAAGCGAGAGCTGTATCTGGCTGGGGCGGAGATCACCCCGTACAGAAGGTAGGGGTACTGCGTCGAATTATCGGGGCCAGAAGTGATGGTCCGGACCACTTCCGATCGCCTAAGGGGGCCGGAGAAGAATTTCCCTGATTTTTTTTTTTCCCCCCTGCCAAATTGGCCTGGGTTTTTAAATCTGGGGTTTTCCGCCTCTCCCGGGAGATCACGTGCAGATATTGTGATACACCAGGTGTCAGAATTGTGCGGGACAAGCTGGCTGGACCAGAGGGCCATTGTTAGTATGTTCATAGAAATGTAGTGAACGTGAGGGCAAACGGTGAAGAAACGGGGTGAATGGCATGTTCAGCTGACTCAAAATGACCCCAGAATTGGAAAGATGAGGAGAGACGGCTGGATAATAAACTGAAAGAACAGCATGCATTTAAACCGAGAGGGGGAGGGGGAGGGGGAGGGGGGGGTGGCGAGACCAGCAAAATGGCCAAGAGGTGACGGAGGAGCAGAATGAAACGAATGAAGTAGCTGTGAGTAGAACACTCCCCCTCTCTCTCTCTCGCCTCCGAGACAGAAGGTTGTGGATCCAGAGACTTGAGCATATAATCACCGTCGGAAGTGCCGTCTTTCGGACCAGACGTTAAATCGAAGCCCCGTCTGCCCTCTCAGGTGGACGTGAAAGATCCCGCGGCCACTATTGGAAGAAGAGATCTCCCCGACGTCCTGGGCCCAATATTTATCCCCCAGCCAACATCACTAAAACAGATGATCTGGTCATTATTGCTGTTTGTGGGAGCTTGCTGTGCGCTAATTGGCTGCCGCGTTTCCCACATTACAACAGTGACTCCACTTCAAAAGTACTTCATTGGCTGTAAAGCGCTTTGGATGTCTGGTGGTCGTGAAAGGCGCTGGAGAAATGCAAGTCTTTTTTCTTTCATGTGTTCTGTTCCAACTCGGGTTTGGATAGGCTAGACGGGGAAAGGCTGTTCCCACTAGTTGATGGTACAAGGACTAGGGGACACAGATTTAAGGTTTTGGGCAAGAGATACAGCGGGGGATGTGAGGAAAAACTTTTTTACGCAGCGAGTGGTGAGGACCTGGAACTCACTGCCGACGGAAGTGGTGGAAGCGGAGACACTCGATGTTTTCAAGGGGAGACTGGATAGGCACTGGAGGGAAATAAACTTGCAGGGCTACGGGGATAGAGCGGGGGAATGGGACTGACTGGATTGCTCGACAGAGAGCGGCACGGACTCGATGGGCTGAATGGCCTCCTTCTGTGCTGTTATTATTGAAACATATAAGATCCTGAAGGGGGATTGACAGGGTAGATGCAGAGAGGATGTTTCCCCTCGTGGGGGAATCTAGAACTAGGGGGCATAATTTCAGAATAAGGGGGCACCCTTTTAAATCGGAAATGAGGAGGAATTTCTTCTCTCAGAGGGTCGTGAATCTTTGGAATTCTCTTCCCCAGAGAGCTGTGGAGCTGGGTCGTTGAATATATTTAAGTTGGAGATGGACAGATTTTTGAACGATAAGGGAGTCGAGGGTTATGGGGAGTGGGCAGGGAAGTGGAGTTGAGGCCAAGATCAGATCAGCCATGATCTTATTGAATGGTGGAGCAGGCTTGAGGGGCCAAATGACCTACTCCTGCTCCTACGTTTTATGTCATAAGAACATAAGAACATAAGAAGTAGGAGCAGGAGTAGGCCATACGACCCCTCGGGCCTGCTCCGCCATTCAATAGGATCATGGCTGATCCGAACCTAGACTCACGTCCACTTCCCTGCCCGCTCCCCATAACCCTTAATTCCCTCATCAGCTAGGAAACTGTCTATCTCCGTTTTAAATTTATTTAATGTCGCAGCTTCCACAGCTCTCTGAGGTAGCAAATTCCATTGATTTACTACCCTCTGAGTGAAGAAGTTTCTCCTCATCTCAGTTTTGAAACGGCAGCCCCTTATTCTAAGATTATGCCCCCTAGTTCCAGTCTCACCCATCAGTGGAAACATCCTCCCCGCCTCCACCCGATCAAGCCCCCTCACAATCTTATATGTTTCGATAAGATCGCCTCTCATTCTTCTGTATTCCAATGAGTAGAGGCCCAACCTACTCAACCTTTCCTCATAAGTCAACCCCCTCATCTCCGGAATCAACCGAGTGAACCTCCTCTGAACTGCCTCGAGAGCAAGTATATCTTTTCTTAAATATGGAAACCAAAACTGTACGCAGTACTCCAGGTGTGGCCTCACCAGTACCTTGTATAACTGAAGCAAGATTCTATGATTCTTTTTTCTCTTTCAGGCGCTTCCATAAAGGAAGGCGCGAAGATGGATCCAGACATTTCCATTATGTTCCAATGCCCTTTCATGGGCGAGCTGACCCAGGACCAGGTCCAGGTGGAGATCTCTTCCCAGTACAACCGGCGCGTCCTACCGGGCCACGAGCAGAAGATCGCGGACATCTGGCAGCAGCGCCGGCGGGAGAACCCCATGCTCTTCAACGGAGCCAAGTTCCGCATCCACTCGGCCCAGCTGGACGGCGGGGTGCTGAGGCTGCGGCTGGGCCTGACCTGCTACAAGGACTACCTGGGGACCAACTGGTCGGCGCAAGCCCCGCTTCTGCAGCAGCGGGGCTTGGCGGACTTTGGCGACAGCCAGGCCTACCTGGCCGAGCCCCTGGGCGTCGGGGCCCTGCTGCACACGGCGGACGACTGCTTCGTCTTCCTGAGGCGGAGCGAGCAGGTTGCCGAGGCAGCAGGTCAGGTGGACATTCCAGGGGGCCACCCAGAACCCAAGGTTTGCTGCTCGCTTTGCTTACGTCGAATGACACACAACATGCAGCACAGAAACAGGCCGTTCGGCCCAACTAGTCTGTGCTGGCATTTATAGAAACATAGAAGATAGGAGCAGGAGTCGGCCATTCGGCCCCTCGAGCCTGCTCCGCCATTCAATGAGATCATGGCTGATCATCCAAATTCAGTACCCTGTCCCTGCTTTCTCCCCATATCCCTTGGTCCCCTTAGCCTTAAGAAATATATCAACTCCTTCTTGAATACATTTAATGAATTGGCCTCAACTGCCTTCTGTGGTAGAGAATTCCACAGGTTCACCACTCTCTGGGTGAAGAAATTCCTCCTCATCTCAGTCCTAAATGGCTTACCCCTTATCCTTTAGACTGTGACCCCTGGTTCTGGACTCCCCCGCCATCGGGAACATCCTTCCTGCATCTAGTCTGTCTAGTCCTGTTAGAATTTTATAAGTTTCAATGAGATCCCCTCTCATTCTTCTAAACTCTAGCGAATACAAGCCCAATCGTCCCAATCTCTCTCATACGTCATTCCTGCCATCCCAGGTATCAGTCTGGTGAATCTTCGCTGCACTCCCTCCATGGCAAGAACATCCTTCCTCAGATAATATTATACTCCACTCGTGCCTCCTCCCGTTCCATCTACCCCATCTCAGCCTGTCAGCATATCTTTCTATTCCCTTTACTCTCGTGTACTCATCCAGTTTCCTTTTGAAAGCATCTACGCGATTCGCCTCAACCACTCCCTGTGGTAGCGAGTTCCACATTCTCACCACCCTCTGGGTAAAGAAGTTTCTCCTGAATTCCCTATTGGACTAGTAATCCATGAGGCCTGGACTAATGATCCGGAGACGTGAGTTCAAATCCCACCACGGCAGCTGAGGAATTTAAATTCAGTTAATTAAATAAATCTGGAATAAAAAGCTAGTGTCAGTAATGGTGACCATGGAACTACCGGATTGTCGTAAAAACACATCTGGTTCACTAATGTCCTTTAGGGAAGGAAATCTGCCGCCCGTATCCGGTCTGGCCTATGTCACTCCAGACCCACAGCAATGTGGTTGACTCTTAACCACTCTCTGAGATGGCCTAGCGAGCCCTTCAGTTGTATAAGGCGGCTCACCACCACCTTCTCAAGGGCAATTAGGGATGGGCAATAAATGCTGGCCTTGCCGGCGATGCCCACATCCCATGAATGAATTAAAAAAAAACCTCTCTGGGTAAAGAGATTTCTCCTTATTTCCCGATTGGATTTATTAGTCACTATCTTATATTGATGGCCCTGAGTTTGGGATTCTCCCACGAGTGGAAACATTCTCTCCACATCGACCCTGCCCAACCCATTCATAACTTTAAAGATCTCCATCAGGTCTCCTCCAAGCCGAAAGAAAAAAGCCCCGACCTGTTGAATCTTTCCCGAGAGCTGTAATCCCTCAGTGCTGGTACCGTCCTTGTAAATCATTTTTGCACTTTCTCCAGTGTTTCTGTGTCTTCCTTATAGTCTGGAGACCAGAACTGCGCACAGCACTCCAAGTGCGGTCCGACCAGGGGTCTGTTTTGTAATAAAGCCTCGTCGGTGTCGGCTGGTTTCGAAGGTGGACTCGTCTCGTCTGTTCCTGGTTCTCTTCGCGCCCCACGCACTTTCCTCCTCGCATGCCCCAATGACAATGCTGCTCCTTAGGTGGTGCACCAGAAGCATGCTGGGGAGGACTTCCCCACAAGAAGAAGCGTGGATCGCTTTACTCTCCTCTCGGCACCTCGCGTTGTTGCTCGATGTGCTGGTATTTGCATCAATGCCAGTTGAGGTGTCAGTGAATAAATATGTGTCAGCTGTGGCTCAGTGGGCAGCACACTCGTCTCTAGAAGGTCGTGG
The DNA here is from genome assembly GCA_030390025.1 of Squalus acanthias. Lineage (NCBI taxonomy): Eukaryota > Metazoa > Chordata > Chondrichthyes > Squaliformes > Squalidae > Squalus > Squalus acanthias. The sequence goes on along the minus strand of CM059450.1, from coordinate 26,780,673 downwards.
GTTCAAGTCCCACTCCAGAGGCTTGAGCCCATAATCCAGGCCGACACTCCCCCTCGCAGTGCTGAGGGAGCGCCGCACTGTCGGAGGGGCAGTACTGAGGGAGCGCCGCACTGTCGGAGGGCCAGTACTGAGGGAGCACCGCACTGTCGGAGGGGCGCTACTGAGGGAGCGCCGCACTGTCGGAGGGGCAGTACTGAGGGAGCGCCGCACTGTCGGAGGGGCAGTACTGAGGGAGCGCCGCACTGTCGGAGGGGCAGTACTGAGGGAGCGCCGCACTGTCGGAGGGCCAGTACTGAGGGAGCGCCGCACTGTCGGAGGGGCAGTACTGAGGGAGTGCTGCACTGTCGGAGGTGCCGTCTTTCAGATGAGACGTTAAACCGAGGCCCCGTCTGCCCCCTCAGGAGGACGTAAAGGATCCCGCAGCATTATTTTCCTCAGTGTCCTGGGGCCAATATTTATCCCTCAACCAACATAACAAAACCAGATGATCTGGTCATCATCACATTGCTGTTTGTGGGAGCTTGCTGTGCGCAATTTTGGCTGCCGTGTTTCCCACATTACAACAGTGACCACACTTCAAAAATTGGCTGTAAAAAGAATGAACTTGCATTTATATAGCGCCTTTCACCACCTCAGGACATCCCAAAGCGCTTTACAGCCAATGAAGTACTTTTGAAGTGCGGTCACTGTTGTAATGTAGGAAACGCGACAGCCAATTTGTGCACAGCAAGCTCCCACAAACAACAAAGTGACAAGGCCTGGGGAGAGGGTGCAGAGGAGATTTACTAGCATGGTCCCAGGGATGAGGGACTTCAGTGATGTGGCGAGACTGGAGGAGCTGAGGTTGTTCTCCTTCGGGCAGAGAAGGTTAAGGGGAGATTTAATGGAGGCGTTCAAAATTCTTACGGGTTTTAATAGAGTAAATAAGGAGAAACTGTTTCCACTGGCAGGAGGGTCGGTAACCAGAGGGACACAGGTAACTGGCACAAGATCGAGGGGGGAGATGAGGAGAATGTTTTTTCACGCAGCGAGTTGTTGTGATCTGGAACGCGCTGCCCGAAAGGGCGGTGGAAGCAGATTCAATAGTAACTTTCAAAAGGGACTTGGAGAAATACTTGAAAAGGAGAAATGTGCAGGACTATTGGGGAAAGAGCAGGGGGGGGGAGTGGGACTAATTGGAGAGCTCGTTCAAAGAGCCGTCACAGGCACGATAGGCCGAATGGCCTCCTCCTGTGCTGTCGGGTTCTTTATGAAGGCCAGCCTCTGCAGTAGTATTGAATGCACTGTTTCTGCCCTCTCTCTCTTGTAGGCAGCAGCCAAGGGTGTGACAGAAGAGTCGATTCAACTGGAACACTTGTCCGGGGAGCTGGTTGTGCAGGAACTCTTTTCCTCCATTGTAGGAGAGATCCGCGATGAGGTAATAATACTTCAAAGATTCCTGACCAGGTGCCCAGTGCCGTTTGGCCCTCTCTTCTCTCATCCTGGTGTTCCAATCCCTCCGTGGCCTCCTCGCCCCCTTTCCTACCTCTCTAATCTCCTCCAGCTGTGGCTCAGTGGGTAGCACACTCGCCTCTGAGTCAGAAGGTTGTGGGTTCAATCCCCGCTCCAGAGACTTGATCACATAATCTAGGCTGACACTCCCAGTGCCAGTACTGAAGGAGCGCCGCACTGTCGGAGGGGCAGTACTGAGGGAGCGCCGCACTGTCGGAGGGGCGGTACTGAGGGAGCGCCGCACTGTCGGAGGGGCGGTACTGAGGGAGTGCCGCACTGTCGGAGGGGCGGTACTGAGGGAGCGCCGCACTGTCGGAGGGGCGGTACTGAGGGAGCGCCGCACTGTCGGAGGGGCAGTACTGAGGGAGCGCCGCCCTGTCGGAGGGGCAGTACTGAGGGAGCGCCGCACTGTCGGAGGTGCCGTCTTTCGGATGAGACATTAAACCGAGGCCCCGTCTGCGCTCTCAGGTGGACGTAAAAGATCCCACGGCCACTATTGGAAGAAGAGCAGGGGGAGTTCTCCCCGGTGTCCTGGGGCCAATTTAAATCCCTCAACCAACATCACTAAAACAGACGATCTGGTCATTATCACATTGCTGTTTGTGGGAGCTTGCTGTGCGCAAATTGGCTGCTGCGTTTCCCTAATTACAACAGTGACCACACTTCAAAAAGTACTTCATTGGCTGTAAAGCGCTTTGAGACGTCCGGTGGTCGTGAAAGGCGCTATAGAAATGCAAGTCTTTCTTTCTTTCCAGCCCTACAACCCCCCGAGATCTCTGCGCTCCTCCAATTTTGCCCTCTTGAGCATCCCCCGATTTCTATCGCTCCACCATTGGCGGCCGTGCCTTCAGCCGCCTGGGCCCCGAGCTCTGGAATTCCCTCCCTAAACCTCTCCGCCTCTCTCTCCTCCTTTAAGACGTTCCTTAAAATCGACCTGTTTGGTCACCTGCCCTAATTTCTCCTTATGAGGCTCGGTGTCGAATTCTGTTTGATAATCGCTCCTGTGAAGAGCCCTGGGACGTTTCACTCCGTTAAAGGCGCTTCATAAATACAAGTTGTTGTTGTTGAAGGCGTCAACTCTTCCTGGGGTACCCTGGTGCCATGGGATCTTTTGCGTCGCCCAGTCCCTCATTCAAGTGGCCATTCCTCGCGTGAGCGCAGACAATGCTGCCTCTCTTGGTCGAAGGCCTGATCCTGCTGTCCATGCACATCTGGAAGAGGGGAGTTCATGGTTGAAAAGAAAGAAAGACTTGCATTTCTATAGCGCCTTTCACGACCACTGGACATCCCAAAGCGCTTTACAGCCAATGAAGTACTTTTTTGAAGTGTGGTCACTGTTGTAATGTAGGAAACATGGCAGCCAATTTGCGCACAGCAAGCTCCCACAAACAGCAATGTGATAATGACTGGATCATCTGTTTAAGTGATGTTGGTTGAGGGATAAATATTGACCCCAGGACACCGAGGAGAACTCCCCCTGCTCTTCTTCCAATAGTGGCCATGGGATCTTTTACGTCCACCTGAGAGGGCAGACGGGGCCTCGGTTGGGGATCAGCAGCAAGATAGCCGTCTCATTTTCTTCTTCTTATGCTTGGGAATACTGACGGCAATTGTAACATCCCAATTAGCGGAGATCGGCTGAACTTGGCACAGATTGGGGACTTTCCTGGTCCGTGTGCTTTGCTGATTAGCCATGAAGGATGCCCCAATGACATCAACCAGAGACCAAATCAATAAATGTGCCCCTTTTTTTTTTTGTTAAAGGAGGACAAAGGGAAACGGAAACTTATCAAACTTATATAATAATATTCTACCCGGTGTCCACCGAACACTCCAGTCCCTGCGGTGCCCACCGGTCGCGGAAGGCCTCGTGCGTGGCGGCGGGCACCGCGCGCTCCTTCTCCAGGGCCACCCGGGCGCGGACAGCCAGCGAGACCACACAACCCCTCCCGAGGGCCGCGTTCGACCTGGAGCTCCGCGAGGAGGTCCTGCTTGCCCTCCCCACCGGGGGTCCAAAGGTCAGGAGCGAGGAGACAGAGGCTTGAGGGGCTGCTGTGGAGCTACTTGCCTTTCAGCTTTCCTGCATTGAGAGCAACATAGGGGCAGGAGGAGGCCGTTCAGCCACTCGAGCCTGTTCCGCCATTCAATGAGATCAGGGCTGATCTGTATCCGAACTCCATCTACCCGCCTTTGCCCCGTATCCATTAATACCTTTGGTTAACAAATCTATCAATCTCAGATTTAAAATGATTAATTGAGCTGGCATCTACCACTTTTCGTGGGAGAGTTTTCCACACTTCTACCACCCTTGAAGTGTTTCCTAACTTCTCTCCTGAATGGCCTGGTTCTGATTTTAAGGTTATGTCCTAGCGTCCCCTCACCAGCGGAAATAGTTTCTCTCTCTCTCTACCCCATCAATTCCTTTCAAAATCCTAAAAACCTCAGTCAAATCACCCCTTAACCTTCTGTATCCCAGGGAATACAAGCCTAGCTTATGTAATCGCTCCTCATAATCTAACCATTCAAGACTGTTCTTTTATCTGCTGGATTTTGGTTTGTGGGCGTCTCTCTCTGCACGCGGGCGTCTCTCTCTCTGCACGCGGGCGTCTCTCTCTCTGCGCGCGGGCGTCTCTCTCTCTGCGCGCGGGCGTCTCTCTCTCTGCGCGCGGGCGTCTCTCTCTCTGCGCGCGGGCGTCTCTCTCTCTGCGCGCGGGCGTCTCTCTCTCTGCGAGCGGGCGTCTCTCTCTGCGCGCGGGCGTCTCTCTCTGCACGCGGGCGTCTCTCTCTGCACGCGGGCATCTCTCTCTGCACGCGGGCGTCTCTCTCTCTGCGCGCGGGCGTCTCTCTCTCTCCGCGCGGGCGTCTCTCTCTCTGCACGCGGGCGTCTCTCTGCGCGCGGGCCTCTCTCTGCGCGCGGGCGTCTCTCTCTGCGCGCGGGCGTCTCTCTGCGCGCGGGCGTCTCTCTCTGCGCGCGGGCCTCTCTCTGCGCGCGGGCGTCTCTCTCTGCGCGTCTCTGTCTCTCCGCGAGTGTCTTCCAGTTGCTGAAGCGCGAACTAACAGAATGTGAATCTGAACCGTTGCTTTATTTTATTTCCTGATTTCTTCGTTAGGTAAATGTCCCCTTAGAAAGTTTAAGCAGACCTGTGCTGCTGGGAATCGCACGGAATAATAAAAGTGCAGGACGAGCCAGTGCGGAATTTTATGTCAGGTACTATATCTTTTTTTTTAAGTATTAAGTCCCCCTCTTTCCTGGACAAGAGAGTCTTCGAGTGTCTGTTCCAACCGCTTTGGAGCAGGTTACATAGAATTACATTACATCGAATGTACAGCACAGAAACAGGCCGTTCGGCCCGACTGCTCCGTGCCGGTGTTTCTGCTCCACTCGAGCCTCCTCCCACCTCTCTTCATCTCACCCCATCAACATATCCTTCTATTCCTTTCTCCCTCATGTGTTTATCCAGCTTCCCCTTAAATGCATCTATACTATTCGCTTCAACCACTCCCTGTGGTAGCGAGTTCCACATTCTCACCACTCTCTGGGTAAAGAAGTTTCTCCTGAATTCCCCATTGGATTTATTAGTGACTCTCTTATATTGATGGCCCCTAGTTCCGGTCTCCCCCACAAGTGGAAACATCTTCTCTACGTCTACCCTATCGAACCCCTTTCTTAATCTTAAAGACCTCTATTCAGTTACTCCTGAGTGCCTTACTGGATGTATTAGTGACTCTCTTCTCTCTTGCATTGTCCATGGGGAAGGTCATCTCTCGGCCATTCCCCTCACCTACTGTGCTGAGGAGCTTGGCAACTCTTTCGATCGGTTTCTGGTGCTGTGTGGCACAGTTGTGTTGGAGTTCCGTATTTCAACTTGGACGAGCTCTCCCCTTTCTCCTCTTCCTCCTCCTCCCCCTCCTCCTTGTGCGGAGAGGCCTACCCCTTTGTTCTGTGGCAGGGAGACTCGTTCATTAGGACCTACAGGCCCCGCCCCCATGAGACTTTCGCCCTGGTCTCATTCAGCCAGCATTGATCTCCCATGTCTGGCCGCCCATTGTAACTCTCCCGTGGGGACTGATTTCCCTGCATTCCAGTCCCAACCCACTGTGACGCAAAGTGCAACTGTCTGTCCACAAAGATTTGATGAACTATAATAAGACTTTTGAGGTTTTTTTTTTGGCAAAAGTGCGATCCCGGCTTCCACATCCCACCTGCTGTGTTAACTGAAAGAAAGAAAGAACTGCCACGACCTCAGGACATCCAAAAGCACTTGACAACCACTGAAGTACTTTTGAAGTGTTGTCGCTGTTTGGTAGGAAGAACGAGGAGAGCCAAAATAAACTAAATGGTACAATCCTAAAGGGGGTGCGTGAACAGAGAGACCTGGGGGTATGTGTGCACAAATCGTTGAAGGTGGCAGGGCAGGTTGAGAAAGCAGTTAAAAAAGCTTTCGGGGTCCTGGGCTTCATAAATAGAAGCATAGAGTACAAAAGCAAAGAAGTTATGATGAACCTTTATAAAACACTTCGGCCTCAACTGGAGTATTGTCTCCAATTCTGGGCACCGCACTTTAGGAAGGATGTGAAGGCCTCAGAGAGGATGCAGGAAAGATTTACAAGAATGGTTCCAGGATGAGGGACTTCAGTTACATTGATAGACTGGAGAGACTGGGGTTGTTCTCCTTGGAGCAGAGAAGATTGAGAGGAGATTTGATAGAGGTGTTCAAAATCATGAGGGGTCTGGACAGAGTAGATAGAGAGAAACTGTTCCCATCGGCGGAAGGGTCGAGAACCAGAGCACACAGATTTAAGGTGATTGGCAGAAGAACCAAAGGCGACATGAGGAAAAACTTTTTTACGCAGCGAGTGGTTAGGATCTGGAATTCACGGCCTGAAAGGGCGGTGGAGGCAGACTCAATCGTGGCTTTCAAAAGGGAGTTGGATAAGTACCTGAAGGAAAAAAACTTGCAGGGCTACGGGGAAAGGGCGGGGGGAGTGGGACTAGCTGAAGTGCTCTTGCAGAGAGCCGGCACGGGCTGGACGGGTCGAATGGCCTCCTTCTGTGCTGTAACCATTCTATGATTCTCTTGTAATGTTGGAAACGCAGCAGCCAATTTGCGCACAGCAAGCTCCCACAAACAGCAATGTGATAATGACCAGATCATCTGTTTTAGTGATGTTGATTGAGGGATAAATATTGGCCCCAGGACACCGGGGAGAACTCCCACTGCTCTTCTTCCAATAGTGGCCGTGGGATCTTTTACATCCACCTGAGAGCAGACGGGGCTTCGGTTTAACGTCTCATCCGAAAGATGGCACCTCCAACAGTGCGGCGCTCCCTCAGTACCGCCCCTCCGACAGTGCGGCGCTCCCTCAGTACAGCCCCTCCAACAGTGCGGCGCTCCCTCAGTACCGCCCCTCCGACAGTGCGGCGCTCCCTCAGTACCGCCCCTCCGACAGTGCGGCGCTCCCTCAGTACCGCCCCTCCAACAGTGCGGCGCTCCCTCAGTACCGCCCCTCCGACAGTGCGGCGCTCCCTCAGTACCGCCCCTCTGACAGTGCGGCGCTCCCTCAGTACCGCCCCTCCGACATAATATCGAGAATGTTTCCAAATACGCTGGTGTGGGTGCTGAGCGGTGGGCTGCAGCGTAATGGACTGTCCTGGTGCTTTTCTGGGCAGGTGTAAGCTGACATCGGAGGAGGTGAGACAGCGCTATCTGCTTGGAGGTCCGGAGGCTCACGAGTCGACAAACATCATCTTCATCAAGCGAGAGGTACGATCTTTCAACTGACCTTTATATCGAGAGGACTAGAATACAAGGGGGTAGAAGTTATGCTGCGGCTGTACAAAGCCCTGGTTAGACCACACCTGGAGCACTGTGAGCAGTTCTGGGCCCCACACCTTAGGAAGGATATATTGGCCTTGGAGGGAGTGCAGTGTAGGTTTACCAGAATGATACCCGGACTTCAAGGGTTAAATTACGAGGAGAGATTACACAAACTAGGGTTGTATTCTCTGGAATTTAGAAGGTTAAGAGGTGATCTGATCGAAGTTTTCACGATATTAAGGGGAACAGATAGGGTAGATAGAGAGAAACTATTTCCGCTGGTTGGGGATTCTAGGACTCGGGGGCATAGTCTAAAAATTAGAGCCAGACCTTTCAGGAGTGAAGTTAGGAAACACTTCTACACACAAAGGGTGGTAGAAGTTTGGAACTCTCTTCCGCAAACGGCAATTGATGCTAGATCAATTGTTAATTTTAAATCTGAGATTGATAGCTTTCTGTTAACCAAAGATATTAAGGGATATGAGCCAAAGGCGGGTGGATGGAGTTAGGTGGCAGATCAGCCCTAATCTCATTGAATGGTGGAACAGGCTGAATGGCCTCCTCCTGTTCCTAATGTATTGGTCAGAGTAACATGTCCAAACTAGCAGCAGAGTGAATGTTATACAGTCAAGTGTGTCTGATTGTTTGTTTTGCCATCCGGCGTTGACTCGACCGTGGCTCAGTGGGTCTCTCTCTCTGTCTCTCGCCTCTGAGCCAGAAGGTCATGGGTTCAAGTCTCACCCCAGAGACTTGAGCACAAAAATCTAGGCTGACACTCCAGGACAGTACTGAGGGAGCACCGCACTGTCGGAGGGGCAGTACTGAGGGAGCGCCGCACTGTCGGAGGGGCGGTACTGAGGGAGCGCCGCACTGTCGGAGGGGCGGTACTGAGGGAGCGCCGCACTGTCGGAGGGACGGTACTGAGGGAGCGCCGCACTGTCGGAGGGGCAGTACTGAGGGAGCGGCGCACTGTCGGAGGGGCAGTACTGAGGGAGCGCCGCACTGTCGGAGGGGCAGTACTGAGGGAGCGCCGCACTGTCGGAGGGGCAGTACTGAGGGAGCGCCGCACTGTCGGAGGGGCGGTACTGAGGGAGCGCCGCACTGTCGGAGGGGCAGTACTGAGGGAGCGCCGCACTCTCGGAGGGGCAGTACTGAGGGAGCGCCGCACTGTCGGAAGGGCGGTACTGAGGGAGCGCCGCACTATCAGAGGGGCGGTACTGAGGGAGCGCCGCACTGTCGGAGGGGCAGTACTGAGGGAGCGGCGCACTGTCGGAGGGGCAGTACTGAGGGAGCGGCGCACTGTCGGAGGGGCAGTACTGAGGGAGCGGCGCACTGTCGGAGGGGCAGTACTGAGGGAGCGCCGCACTGTCGGAGGGGCAGTACTGAGGGAGCGCCGCACTATCAGAGGGGCGGTACTGAGGGAGCGCCGCACTGTCGGAGGGGCGGTACTGAAGGAGCGCCGCACTGTCGGAGGGGCAGTACTGAGGGAGTGCCGCACTGTCGGAGGGGCAGTACTGAGGGAGCGCCGCACTGTCGGAGGGGCAGTACTGAGGGAGCGCCGCACTGTCAGAGGTGCCGTCTTTCGGATGAGACATTAAACCGAGGCCTCGTCTGCTCTCTCAGGTGGTCATAATAGATCCCATGGCCACTATTGGAAGAAGAGCAGGGGAGTTCTCCCCGGTGTCCTGGGGCCAATATTTATCCCTCAACCAACATCACTAAAAACAGATGATCTGGTCATCATCACATTGCTGTTTGTGGGAGCTTGCTGTGCGCAAATTGGCTGCCGCGTTTCCCACATTACAACAGTGACCACACTTCAAAAAGTACTTCATCGGCTGCAAAGCGCTTTGGAACGTCCGGTGGTTGTGAAAGGCGCTGGAGAAATACAAGTCTTTCTTTCTTTTACAGGATGTCTTGATGCTTGAAGCAAACGCGAAAGGTTGGCAAGACCTGTGCCCATCGGCCAAGGGCGGAGTCACTCTCTACTCTCTGGTTCGTCCCCGACTGGGTTGAATTTGTAGCAAAGAGCTTCGCACGGACATGGGGACGGGGAAAATAACGGGCCGGATCCAACCGCCTCGGGAAAGGGCCGAGGCAGGGCTCACGTTTCGGGTTTGGGGAATCCAAAAGCACAAACCAGTCCTTTCTGTGTCGGAGGCCGCGGCACCTTGCTGTGCGGCTTGCGGCCGTTCTGGTTCAGCGGAGCCGTCCGGAGTTTCCTGAACGTCACTCTCCCTCTCTCTCTCTCTCTCTCTCTCTCTCTCTCTCGAGTTGCCGGCTCCGGTATGCCAGGTGCCGTCCGCGAATCTGGTTATCTCCCCATGCCATTCCGTCCACCGAAAGAGGGGGTGGTGTGTGCGGGGGTCACACACAATACAACACGTTGGGGCACCCGTGCCGCGAGTGGTGGGGCGTCGCCGCTCTCCCCTTCGACCGTCGTGGCCACGTTGCCGGGACAGGCCAAGGGGGAGGGCAGTGGTTCGATAGGGGGTGGTCGTGGAAGATCAGAATGGAGACGGGTTGGGCGAGCGGGGGTGGGTGAGGAATCTAGGTGGCCTCTCGCCTCTAGGACCCGGGTTCGAATCCAGCCCCCTGCTCATGGGTGAAAGACTCCGCTGTCTTGAAGTCAGCAGGACTCGGTTTCGGCCCCAGTTACCGGCGAGCGTGGGGTAACGGCTCAAAGCTGCCCCCTGATCCAGGAACTGATTGCCAACGTCACTGGGGGGGTTGGGGTGGGGGTGGGGGTGGGGGGCGGTGAACAAGGGGCTGAGGAGAGGAGGGTGTTTTATTCTACATCTGTTGTAGTTCACTTGACCAGAGAAGCTTGATGCCGATTAAAAGACTTTCATTTATATTACATAGAATGTACAGCACAGAAAGAGGCCATTCGGCCCAACCAGTCCGTGCCGGTGTTTATGCTCCACTCGAGCCTCCTCCCGTCTTTCCTCATCTAAATCTATTAGCCTAACCCTCTATTCCTTTCTCCCTCATGTGTTTATCCAGCCTCCCCTTAAATGCATCTATACTATTTGCCTCAACCACTCCCTGTGGGAGCGAGTTCCACATTCTCACCACTCTCTGGGTAAAGAAGTTTCTCCTGAATTCCCGATTGGAGTTTAGAAGAATGAGAGGTGATCTTATTGAAACATCTAAGATACTGAGGGGGATTGACAGGGTAGATGCTGAGAGGATGTTTCCCCTCGTGGGGAAATCTAGAACTCGGGGGGCATAGTTTCAGAATAAAGGGTCGCCCTTTTAGAACTGAGATGAGGAGGAATTTCTTCTCTCAGAGGGTCGTAAATCTGTGGAATTCTCTGCCCCAGAGAGCCGTGGAGGCTGGGTCATTAAATACATTTAAGGTGGAGATTTTTGCAAGATAAGGGAGTGAAGGGATATGGGGATCGGGCGAGAAAGTGGCTTTGAGCCCAAGATCAGCCATGATCTTATTGAATGGCGGAGCAGGCTCGAGGGGCCAAGTGGCCTATTCCGGCTCCTATTTCTTACGGTCTTATTGATGGCCTCTAGTTATGCTCTTCCCCACAAGTGGAAACATTCTCTCTGTATCCACTCTATCAAAACCTTTCATAGTCTTAAAGACCTTTTATTAGATCACCCCTTAGCCTTCTCTTTCGAAGAGAAAAGAGACCCAGCCTGTCCATCCTTTCCTGATATGTATCCCCTCGCATTTATAACTTGTATTTATAACAGTGCCTTTCATGACCTCAGGCCGTCCCGTTGTGCTTTACAGCCACTGAAGTACGTTCAGTGTAGCCACGGGGGTCATGACCCCCCGCCCCCCCCCCCCCTTAGACTCTGCCAGTGGATCAACAATCAGGGGATGACCGAATTGGGCAGTGGTGAGGCCCTGGGTTCAACGCCAGGCCGAGCCAGCAGCCGAGGAGGGAACAGCCAACGCTCCCACTCTCCATCGTTCACCGCCTCGCTCCCTGCTGTGTAAGGGGCGAGCCCATGAATGCTGCGATGTGAGCGGACGCCGTAACCCGCCCGGCGCTGCTACCGACGGTGGCTGAGATATCACATGGCTCCAGGTCCGAAACAGCACAGTCGTGGGTTTGGGAGGCCAGTCAAGCGCAGCAACACCCTTCACTCCCCACCATGTCCTCCAGTTCAGAATAGCCAGATTCCAAATGCTTCCCCCTCCGCCCCAAAGCTCGCGTCGCTCCCCATAGATCATATTTTTTTTTGAAATTTGTTTATGGGATGTGGGCGTCGCTGGCGAGGCCCAGCATTTATTGCCCATCCCAAGTTGCCCTCGAGAAGGTGGTGGCGAGCCGCCTTCTTGAACCGCTGCAGTCCGTGTGGTGAAGGTGCTCCCACAGTGCTGTTAGGGAGGGAGTTCCAGGATTTTGACCCAGCGACGATGAAGGAACGGCCAATATATTTCCAAGTCGGGATGGTGTGTGACTTGGAGGGGAACTTGGAGGTGGTGGTGTTCCCATGCGCCTGCTGCCCTTGTCCTTCTGGGTGGAAGAGGTCGCGGGTTCGGGAGGTGCTGCCGAAGAAGCCTTGGCGAGTTGCTGCAGTGCATCTTGTCGATGGTCCACACTGCAGCCACGGTGCGCCGGTGGTGGAGAGAGTGAATGTTTAAGGTGGTGGATGGGGTGCCAATCAAGCGGGCTGCTTTGTCCTGGATGGTGTCGAGCTTCTTGAGTGTTGTTGGAGCTGCACTCATCCAGGCAAGTGGAGAGTGTTCCATCACACTCCTGACTTGTGCCTTGTAGATGGTGGAATTGCTCTGTTGCTGTCCCATCCCAGAGGCACTGGGGAGCTGTCCGCTCACCAAAGCGAACTGGACATTGAGTATCAGAAGAGGGCGGGGTGGGGGTGCTGGTTTGTCCTCGCCCGTTGTCCAGCTGTGGTCACTGGAGTGTGAACAGAGGCGGGATCCCTGGCGGATTTCCTTCTCTCTAGTCCAGGGTCCAACTGCATGGCCCCCACCTGAGTTACGGCCCCATGCGACACGGGCTTGGGGTCTTCCCACTGCGCCTTGAACAGGAAGGGTATTGGGCTTTTTTTAATTGAAAGCAAATGAAGGACCGCCTCAGTGTGTCTGGATTCCCCCCGCATTAATCTGCCTCTGCACTGATGGAAGAAAGGAGTCTTGTCACAGTGTCGTTCTAGGGAGCGTGGTGTCCCAGGGGGGTGGAATGGGGGGGGGGGGGGAGAGTAATGGGGTCAAGGGTCCATCGTATCCATTCAAAGGACCACCCAAACCCGCGACCTCTTCCACCTAGAAGGACAATGGCAGCAGGCGCCTGGGAACACCACCACCTCCAGGTTCCCCTCCAAGTCACACACACCATCCTGACTTGGAAATATATCGGCCGTTCCTTCATCGTCGCTGGGTCAAAATCCTGGAACTCCCTCCCTAACAGCACCTTCACCACACGGACTGCAGCGGTTCAAGAAGGAGAGGGTACGGTAGCATAGTGGTTATGTTACTGGACTAGTAATCCAGACTAATGAGTCAGGGGACTATGAGTTCAAATCCCACTCACGGCAGCTGGGGAATTTAATCTCAGTTAATCTGGAATAAAAAGCCAGTATCAATAATAGTGAGTAATAGTGACTGCGGAACTACTGCATTGTCGTAAAAATCCATCTGGTTCACTAATGCCCTTGAGGGAAGGAAAGCTGCTGTCACAACAATGTGGTTGATTCTTAACCACCCACTGAAATGGCCCAGCGAGCCACTCGGTTGTTTCAAGAAGGTGGCTCACCACCACCGTCTCGAGGGCGATTAGCGATGGCCACAACCCGTGAAATGGTTAAAAACAATACATCCTCAATGAACCGCCCTTTTCACCCCCGGAGTTACGTCAGAGGCAGAATAATCGAAGTGCCTGTGGTCCCCCAAGCCAACGCTGCAGTCCCACAGTAAGGAGAAGGCAGGAAGCTCGCGGCCTCGCACGTTCTCTCGAGGTGAGAGAGCCGGGCGGGGGGGGTGAGGGGCGTCCGGAACTCGAGTACCGTTAATGGGGATTCCTGCGGGCCAGGCCCTCGGTAACCAAGGCGATGGAATAGTTGGCCGGACGAAACGGGAGCCTTCGCCTGAAAGCTAAGTAGGTTGTGGAGACAGGAGTTGTTTGGAGCTGGAGAATGAGGAAGTGTTAAATGCTTGTGCGTTTGGACCCGTGCCCAGGCCGAGCGAGGACACCCAGTCGGGATGAGCGGAGCCGTCGTCTGTGAAGTATTTGCTCGACCGCTTTTTTACAAACAAGATCACGGCACTCGCATGCCTGTGCGGGAATTGGGGTTATTGTACAGGACGACTCTCGCCTTCTGCATGTCTGCAATCCTCCTGGGTTAAACCCCCCCAAGGAACGGGGGCAAAGACCAAGAGATGGCAGTGGTGTGTTTATCATCAGTCAGTGTCTGTTTTAGTGATGGTTATTGAGGGATAAATATTGGGCCCAGGACATTGAGCAGGAGAGTTCTCCCCGGTGTCCCGACCAATATTTACTAATGATGTGGAGATCGGTGTTGGACTGGGGTGGACAAATGTGAGAAGTCGCACAACACCAGGTTATAGTCCAACAGCTTTATTTGAAATCACAAGCTTTGGAGCGCTGCTCCCTCGTCAGGTGAAGTGAAGGACATCTCTTCACTTCACCTGACGAAGGAGCAGCGCTCCGAAAGCTTGTGATTTCAAATAAAGCTGTTGGACTATAACCTGGTGTTGTGCGACTTCTCAATATTTACTAAAGCAGTATCACTAAAGCAGATTATCCGGTCATTATCACATCGCTGTTTGTGGGAGCTTGCTGTGCGCAAATTGGCTGCCGTGTTTCCCACATTACAACAGTGACCACACTTCCAAAAAAAGTACTTCATTGGCTGTAAAGCGCTTTGGGACGTCCTGAGGTGGTGAAAGGCGCTCTGGAGAGATGCGAGTCTTTCTTGGAATCCTCACAGGAAGGCGATGAGCTCCCCCTGCTGCTGCAGATGGGGATGTGGTGTTGGCGGCGATGTTCTGAACGATGGAGCAACTGGAGCTCCACTCACTGTGTGCTGGGGTGAATCTGCCGCGGGGGCAGAAGACAGCGGACGGACGTTTACCGTGCTGGTCACAGCGCTGGCAACTCCCTGTCTGCCATTGCTGGATGCTGGCATCCTGAAGGTGGCAAATACAGACCTGCACACAACCTACCCTGGCAATGCTTAACTGCTGGTCAACGTGAAGTTCAATGCTGCCACCTACTGGCAGAGTACAAGAGGACCGCTCCATCCTCTTTTCTAAAGGTGCTCACATTTCAATCCAGGCAGGATTGTTACCTCCCAGTCGGGGAACACTTCAGCAGTCAAGGACATTCAGCCTCCGATCTGTGGGTTAGCGTTCTCCAAGGCGGCCTTCGAGACACACGACAACGCAAAATCATCGAGCAGAAACTGATAGCCAAGTTCCGTACCCATGAGGACGGCCTCAACCGGGATCTCGGTTTCAAGTCACGCTACAGGACGTGACATGATGTGATTTAGTTTTTAAAAAAAGTAAAAAGCTTAACTGCAGACTGCAGCATTTGACACGTTGGACCCCCTGTGACCCCACCTCATTGTCTTAGCTGTATTCTGCTGTGTCTTTAATGTAATGCCTCCCTGACGGATTGTATCTCTGCAGACACATTGTTCTCTGTCTATATATACTTTGTAACCGATTTGTATTCCCTCACTGTACCTGATGAAGGAGCAGAGCTCCGAAAGCTCGTAATTTCAAATAAAACATTTGGACGATAACCGGGTGTTGTGTGACTTCTCATTTTTGTTTCCTAAAAAGACTCCCATTTCTCCAGCGCCTTTCACCACCTCCGGACGTCCCAAAGCGCTTTACAGCCAATTAAGTACTTTTTGAAGTGTGGTCACTGTTGTAATGTGGGAAACGCGGCAGCCAATTTGCGCACAGCAAGCTCCCACAAACAGCAATGTGATAATGACCAGATCATCTGTTTTAGTGATGTTGGTTGAGGGATAAATATTGGCCCCAGGACACCGGGGAGAACTCCCCCTGCTCTTCTTCCAATAGTGGCCGTGGGATCTTTTACATCCACCTGAGAGAGCAGACGGGGTCTCGGTTTAACGTCTCATCTGAAAGACGGCACCTCCGACAGTGCGCGCTCCCTCAGTACTGCCCCTCCGACAGTGCGGCACTCACTCAGTACTGCCCCTCCGACAGTGCGGCGCTCTCTCAGTACTGCCCCTCCGACAGTGCAGCGCTCCCTCAGTACTGCCCCTCCGACAGTGCGGAGCTCCCTCAGTACTGACCCTCC
>CM059450.1:26760895-26764875 GCA_030390025.1 Squalus acanthias | reverse complement strand
CACCTCTTTTAGAACCCTAGGATGTAGGCCATCAGGTCCAGGGGATTTGTCGACTTTTCGTCCCATTAGTTTGTCAAATACTTTTTCTCTACTGATATTAATTACTTTAAGTTCCTCGCTCTCATTAGCCCCCTTGGTTCCCCACTATTCCCGGCATGCTTTTTGTGTCTTCTACTGTGAAGACAGATAGAAAATATTTGTTTAAAGCCTCTGCCATTTCCTTGTTCCCCATTATCATTTCTCCTGTCTCAGCCTCTAAGGGACCAATGCTTACCTTTGCTGCTCTCTTCCTTTTTACATACTTGTAGAAGCTCTTACAATCTGTTTTTATATTTCTTGCTAATTTACTCTCATTCTGTTTTCTCCCTTTTTATCAATTTTTTTTAATCAAACCACTGGCGGCCACGCCTTCAGCTGCCTCGACCCTAAGCTCTGGAATTCCCCCCCCCCAAATCTCTCCGTCTCTCTCTCCTTAAAACCTACCTCTTTGACCAAGCTTTTGGTCACCTGTCCTAATATCTCCTTATGTGGCTCGGTGTCAAATTTTGTCTGATAATCGCTCCTGTGAAGCGCCTTGGGACGTTTTACTACGTTAAAGGCGCGATATAAATGCAAGACGTTGTTGTTGGGATGAAGAGGGGGGATACACAAGGGTTCGAGGAGCGCCAAGGGCTGTTGAACTGATGCCTCTGTTTCCATTGTGCTTTACCCTAACCAGCATCCTCTCCTCTTCCACTTACAGGGCAGCTGCCCAGCCTCCGTGCCCAGGAGCTGGTGCTGGATTACGTTGTGGAGAGGAAAAGGATGGATGATTTGTGCGGCAGCATCGTGGACGGGCGATTCCGAGAGCAAAAAGTAAGGAGCGTTCTCCGCTCGTGATGTTCTCGGGAAGTGGCAGCTGGGTCTGTCAAATCTTTTAGAGCTGTCTGATTGGCTCAAAATAGCAAGCTGATGTCCTAGCATCTCTGGAACTGGCTCACTGTGTGTTCCCCGACACAAGTGTGTTCCCGGGGGTGAGTGTTACCCGACACAAGTGTGTTCCGGGGGAGGGGGGGGGGGGGGGGGTGGGTGTGAGTGTTACCCGACACAAGTGTGTTCCCGGGGGTGAGTGTTCCCCGACACAAGTGTGTTCCCCAGGGGTGAGTGTTACCGACGTAAGTGTGTTACCCGGGGGTGAGTGTTACCGATACAAGTGTGTTCCCGGGGGGGGTGAGTGTTTCCCGACACAAGTGTGTTCCCCGGAGGTGAGTGTTTCTGACACAAGTGTGTTCCCGGGGGGTGAGTGTTTCTGACACAAGTGTGTTCCTGGGGGGTGAGTGTTTCTGACACAAGTGTGTTCCCGGGGGGTGAGTGTTTCCGACACAAGTGTGTTCCCGGGGGGTGAGTGTTACCGACACAAGTGTGTTCCCGGGGGTGAGTGTTACCCAACACAAGTGTGTTCCCCGGGGGGGTGAGTGTTACCGACACAAGTGTGTTCCCCGGGGGTGAGTGTTATCCGACACAAGTGTGTTCCCCGGGGGGGGGGTGAGTGTTAACGACACAAGTGTGTTCCCGGGGGGGCAGGGTGAGTGTTACCGACACAAGTGTGTTCCCGGGGGATGAGTGTTACCGACGCAAGTGTGTTCCCCGGGGGTAAGTGTTTCTGACACAAGTGTGTTCCCGGGGGGTGAGTGTTTCTGACACAAGTGTGTTCCTGGGGGGTGAGTGTTTCTGACACAAGTGTGTTCCCGGGGGGTGAGTGTTACCCGACACAAGTGTGTTCCCGGGGGGTGAGTGTTTCCGACACAAGTGTGTTCCCCGGAGGTGAGTGTTTCTGACACAAGTGTGTTCCCGGGGGGTGAGTGTTACCGACACAAGTGTGCTCCCGGGGGGGAGAGGGGGGGTGAGTGTTACCGACACAAGTGTGTTCCCGGGGGGGGGGGGGGGTGGGGTGAGTGTTACTGACACAAGTGTGTTCCTGGGGGTGAGTGTTACCGACACAAGTGTGTTTCCCGGGAGGTGTTACCGACACAAGTGTGTTCCCAGGGGGTGAGTGTTTCCGACACAAGTGTGTTCCTGGGGAGTGAGCGTTACCCGACACAAGTGTGTTCCCTGGGGGTGAGTGTTACCCGACACAAGTGTGTTTCCCGGGGGGTGAGTGTTACCCGACACAAGTGTGTTCCCGGGGGGTGAGTGTTTCCGACACAAGTGTGTTCCCGGGGGGTGAGTGTTACCCGACACAAGTGTGTTCCCGGGGGGTGAGTGTTTCCGACACAAGTGTGTTCCCGGGGGGTGAGTGTTACCCGACACAAGTGTGTTCCCGGGGGGTGAGTGTTTCCGACACAAGTGTGTTCCCGGGGGGTGAGTGTTACCGACACAAGTGTGTTCCCCGGGGGTGAGTGCTTCCGACACAAGTGTGTTCCCCGGGGGTGAGTGTTACCGACACAAGTGTGTTCCCGGGGGGGGGGTGTGAGCGTTACCGACACAAGTGTGTTCCCGGGGGGGGGGGGTGAGTGTTACTGACACAAGTGTGTTCCCGGGGGCGGGGTGAGTGTTACCGACACAAGTGTGTTCCCGGGGGGTGAGTGTTACCGACACAAGTGTGTTCCTGGGGGGTGAGTGTTATCGACACAAGTGTGTTCACCAGGGGTGAGTGTTTCCGACACAAGTGTGTTCCCCGGGGCTGAGTGTTTCCGACACAAGTGTGTTCCCCGGGGGTGAGTGTTATCGACACAAGTGTGTTCCCGGGGGTGAGTGTTACCGACACAAGTGTGTTCCCCGGGGGGTGAGTGTTACCGACACAAGTGTGTTCCCCGTGGGGGGGGGGTGGGGGGTGAGTGTTACCGACACAAGTGTGTTCCCGGGGGGTGAGTGTTACCGACACAAGTGTGTTCCTGGGGGGTGAGTGTTATCGACACAAGTGTGTTCACCAGGGGTGAGTGTTTCCGACACAAGTGTGTTCCCCGGGGCTGAGTGTTTCCGACACAAGTGTGTTCCCCGGGGGTGAGTGTTATCGACACAAGTGTGTTCCCGGGGGTGAGTGTTACCGACACAAGTGTGTTCCCCGGGGGTGAGTGTTACCGACACAAGTGTGTTCCCCGTGGGGGGGGGTGGGGGGTGAGTGTTACCGACACAAGTGTGTTCCCGGGGGGTGAGTGTTACCGACAC
Organism: Squalus acanthias; assembly: GCA_030390025.1. Taxonomy (NCBI): domain Eukaryota; kingdom Metazoa; phylum Chordata; class Chondrichthyes; order Squaliformes; family Squalidae; genus Squalus; species Squalus acanthias. The sequence goes on along the minus strand of CM059450.1, from coordinate 26,761,728 downwards.
AAGTGTGTTCCCGGGGGGTGAGTGTTACCGACACAAGTGTGTACCCGGGGGGTGAGTGTTACCGACACAAGTGTGTTCCCGGGGGGTGAGTGTTACCGACACAAGTGTGTTCCCCGGGGGTGAGTGTTACCGACACAAGTGTGTTCCCGGGGGGTGAGTGTTACCCGACAAAAGTGTGTTCCCCGGGGGTGAGTGTTACCAACACAAGTGTGTTCCTGGGGGGTGAGTGTTACCGACACAAGTGTGTTCCCCGGGGGTGAGTGTTACCGACACAAGTGTGTTCCCCGGGGGGTGAGTGTTACCGACACAAGTGTGTTCCCCGTGGGGGGGGGGTGGGGGGTGAGTGTTACCGACACAAGTGTGTTCCCGGGGGGTGAGTGTTACCGACACAAGTGTGTTCCCAGGGGGTGAGTGTTACCGACACAAGTGTGTTCCCCGGGGGGTGAGTGTTACCGACACAAGTGTGTTCCCCGGGGGGTGAGTGTTACCGACACAAGTGTGTTCCCCGTGGGGGGGGGTGGGGGGTGAGTGTTACCGACACAAGTGTGTTCCCGGGGGGTGAGTGTTACCGACACAAGTGTGTTCCCGGGGGTGAGTGTTACCGACACAAGTGTGTTCCCCGGGGGGTGAGTGTTACCGACACAAGTGTGTTCCCTGTGGGGGGGGGGTGGGGGGTGAGTGTTACCGACACAAGTGTGTTCCCGGGGGGTGAGTGTTACCGACACAAGTGTGTTCCCGGGGGTGAGTGTTACCGACACAAGTGTGTTCCCGGGGGGTGAGTGTTACCGACACAAGTGTGTTCCCGTTGTGGGGGTGGAGGCTGATTTCACATT
>CM059450.1:26693395-26758395 GCA_030390025.1 Squalus acanthias | reverse complement strand
TCTGGCTCGCTCTCTCTGTCTGGCTCGCTCTCTCTGTCTGGCTCGCTCTCTCTGTCTGGCTCGCTCTCTCTGTCTGGCTCGCTCTCTCTGTCTGGCTCGCTCTCTCTGTCTGGCTCGCTCTCTCTGTCTGGCTCGCTCTCTCTGTCTGGCTCGCTCTCTCTGTCTGGCTCGCTCTCTCTGTCTGGCTCGCTCTCTCTGTCTGGCTCGCTCTCTCTGTCTGGCTCGCTCTCTCTGTCTGGCTCGCTCTCTCTGTCTGGCTCGCTCTCTCTGTCTGGCTCGCTCTCTCTGTCTGGCTCGCTCTCTCTGTCTGGCTCGCTCTCTCTGTCTGGCTCGCTCTCTCTGTCTGGCTCGCTCTCTCTGTCTGGCTCGCTCTCTCTGTCTGGCTCGCTCTCTCTGTCTGGCTCGCTCTCTCTGTCTGGCTCGCTCTCTCTGTCTGGCTCGCTCTCTCTGTCTGGCTCGCTCTCTCTGTCTGGCTCGCTCTCTCTGTCTGGCTCGCTCTCTCTGTCTGGCTCGCTCTCTCTGTCTGGCTCGCTCTCTCTGTCTGGCTCGCTCTCTCTGTCTGGCTCGCTCTCTCTGTCTGGCTCTCTCTCTCTGTCTGGCTCTCTCTCTCTGTCTGGCTCTCTCTCTCTGTCTGGCTCTCTTCTCTGTCTGGCTCTCTCTCTCTGTCTGGCTCTCTCTCTCTGTCTGGCTCTCTCTCTCTGTCTGGCTCTCTCTCTCTGTCTGGCTCTCTCTCTCTGTCTGGCTCTCTCTCTCTGTCTGGCTCTCTCTCTCTGTCTGGCTCTCTCTCTCTGTCTGGCTCTCTCTCTCTGTCTGGCTCTCTCTCTCTGTCTGGCTCTCTCTCTCTGTCTCGCTCTCTCTCTCTGTCTCGCTCTCTCTCTCTGTCTCGCTCTCTCTCTCTGTCTCGCTCTCGCTCTCTGTCTCGCTCTCGCTCTCTGTCTCGCTCTCGCTCTCGCTCTCGCTCTCGCTCTCGCTCTCGCTCTCGCTCTCGCTCTCGCTCTCTGTCTCGCTCTCGCTCTCGCTCTCGCTCTCGCTCTCGCTCTCGCTCTCTGTCTCGCTCTCGCTCTCGCTCTCGCTCTCTGTCTCGCTCTCGCTCTCGCTCTCTGTCTCGCTCTCTCTCTCTGTCTCGCTCTCGCTCTCGCTCTCGCTCTCGCTCTCGCTCTCGCTCTCGCTCTCTGTCTCGCTCTCGCTCTCGCTCTCGCTCTCGCTCTCGCTCTCGCTCTCTGTCTCGCTCTCGCTCTCGCTCTCGCTCTCGCTCTCGCTCTCGCTCTCGCTCTCTGTCTCGCTCTCGCTCTCGCTCTCTGTCTCGCTCTCGCTCTCTGTCTCGCTCTCGCTCTCTGTCTCGCTCTCTCTCTCTGTCTCGCTCTCTCTCTCTGTCTCGCTCTCTCTCTCTGTCTCGCTCTCTCTCTCTGTCTCGCTCTCTCTCTCTGTCTCGCTCTCTCTCTCTGTCTCGCTCTCTGTCTCTGTCTCGCTCTCTCTCTCTGTCTCGCTCGCTCTCTCTGTCTGGCTCGCTCTCTCTGTCTGGCTCGCTCTCTCTGTCTGGCTCGCTCTCTCTGTCTGGCTCGCTCTCTCTGTCTGGCTCGCTCTCTCTGTCTGGCTCGCTCTCTCTGTCTGGCTCGCTCTCTCTGTCTGGCTCGCTCTCTCTGTCTGGCTCGCTCTCTCTGTCTGGCTCGCTCTCTCTGTCTGGCTCGCTCTCTCTGTCTGGCTCGCTCTCTCTGTCTGGCTCGCTCTCTCTGTCTGGCTCGCTCTCTCTGTCTGGCTCGCTCTCTCTGTCTGGCTCGCTCTCTCTGTCTGGCTCGCTCTCTCTGTCTGGCTCGCTCTCTCTGTCTGGCTCGCTCTCTCTGTCTGGCTCGCTCTCTCTGTCTGGCTCGCTCTCTCTGTCTGGCTCGCTCTCTCTGTCTGGCTCGCTCTCTCTGTCTGGCTCGCTCTCTCTGTCTGGCTCGCTCTCTCTGTCTGGCTCGCTCTCTCTGTCTGGCTCGCTCTCTCTGTCTGGCTCGCTCTCTCTGTCTGGCTCGCTCTCTCTGTCTGGCTCGCTCTCTCTGTCTGGCTCGCTCTCTCTGTCTGGCTCGCTCTCTCTGTCTGGCTCTCTCTCTCTGTCTGGCTCTCTCTCTCTGTCTGGCTCTCTCTCTCTGTCTCGCTCTCTCTCTCTGTCTCGCTCTCTCTCTCTGTCTCGCTCTCTCTCTCTGTCTCGCTCTCTCTCTCTGTCTCGCTCTCTCTCTCTGTCTCGCTCTCGCTCTCGCTCTCGCTCTCGCTCTCGCTCTCGCTCTCGCTCTCGCTCTCGCTCTCGCTCTCGCTCTCGCTCTCGCTCTCTGTCTCGCTCTCGCTCTCGCTCTCGCTCTCTGTCTCGCTCTCGCTCTCGCTCTCGCTCTCTGTCTCGCTCTCGCTCTCGCTCTCGCTCTCTGTCTCGCTCTCGCTCTCGCTCTCTGTCTCGCTCTCGCTCTCGCTCTCTGTCTCGCTCTCGCTCTCTGTCTCGCTCTCTCTCTCTGTCTCGCTCTCTCTCTCTGTCTCGCTCTCTCTCTCTGTCTCGCTCTCTCTCTCTGTCTCGCTCTCTCTGTCTCGCTCTCTCTCTCTGACTCGCTCGCTCTCTCTGTCTCGCTCGCTCTCTCTGTCTCGCTCGCTCTCTCTGTCTCTCTCGCTCTCTCTGTCTCTCTCGCTCACTCTGTCTCTCGCTCACTCTGTCTCTCGCTCACTCTGTCTCTCGCTCTCTCTAATGGATTCTGCCTCTCCCACTGTTTCTGGTCAGGCATTCCACATCCTAAAAACCCACCGTGTAATATAAAAATAAAATCAATGCTCCTACCCTCTCCCCTTTGTTCTGTATATTGCTGCTTTTAAATGTCTGCCTCCAGTTAGTGTCTCACCGCTCGGTGTCACCGCTCGCTCTGACCAGTGGCTCCAGTTAGTGACTCACTGCTCGGTGTCACCGCTCGCTCTGACCAGTGGCTCCAGTTAGTGTCTCACCGCTCGGTGTCACCGCTCGCTCTGACCAGTGCCGGCTCCAGTTAGTGACTCACTGCTCGGTGTCACCGCTCGCTCTGACCTGTGGCTCCAGTTAGTGTCTCACCGCTCGGTGTCACCGCTCGCTCTGACCAGTGCCGGCTCCAGTTAGTGTCTCACCGCTCGGTGTCACCGCTCGCTCTGACCAGTGCCGGCTCCAGTTAGTGTCTCACCACTCGGTGTCACCGCTCGCTCTGACCAGTGCCGGCTCCAGTTAGTGACTCACCGCTCGGTGTCGCCGCTCGTTCTGACCAGTGCCGGCTCCAGTTAGTGTCTCACCGCTCGGTTTCGCCGCTCGCTCTGACCAGTGGCTCCAGTTAGTGTCTCACCGCTCGGTGTCACCGCTCGTTCTGACCAGTGCCGGCTCCAGTTAGTGACTCACCGCTCGGTGTCACCGCTCGCTCTGACCAGTGGCTCCAGTTCGTGTCTCACCGCTCGGTGTCACTGCTCGCTCTGACCAGTGGCTCCAGTTCGTGTCTCACCGCTCGGTGTCACTGCTCGCTCTGACCAGTGGCTCCAGTTCGTGTCTCACCGCTCGGTGTCACTGCTCGCTCTGACCAGTGGCTCCAGTTCGTGTCTCACCGCTCGGTCTCACCGCTCGCTCTGACCAGTGGCTCCAGTTAGTGTCTCACCGCTCGGTCTCACCGCTCGCTCTGACCAGTGGCTCCAGTTAGTGTCTCACCGCTCGGTGTCACTGCTCGCTCTGACCAGTGGCTCCAGTTCGTGTCTCACCGCTCGGTGTCACCGCTCACTCTGACCAGTGGCTCCAGTTAGTCTCTCACCGCTCGGTGTCGCTGCTCGCTCTGACCAGTGGCTCCAGTTCGTGTCTCACCGCTCGGTGTCACCGCTCGCTCTGACCAGTGCCGGCTCCAGTTCGTGTCTCACCGCTCGGTGTCACCGCTCGCTCTGACCAGTGCCGGCTCCAGTTAGTGTCTCACCGCTCGGTGTCACCACTCGCTCTGACCAGTGCCGGCTCCAGTTAGTGTCTCGCCGCTCGGTGTCGCCGCTCGCTCTGACCAGTGCCGGCTCCAGTTCGTGTCTCACCGCTCGGTGTCACTGCTCGCTCTGACCAGTGCTTTGCTCGTTGTCCCTGCAGGTCGTGGACGGGTTCTTTGTCAAGCGCACCAAAGACGTGAAGGAGTCGGCCGCCTATCTGACGATCATGACCCGATACCTGCAGAACCTGTACCTGGTAGGTGAAAAGATCATCACAAAGTGTCTCAGCGCCCAACGGGACCGGGCCGGTGTTTCTGCTCCGAGGGGGGGAGAGTGCTGCCGCTCGGTCACACCGGTGTCACTCCGCGTGCAAGCCCTCGCTCGCAAAGTCCTCCGTCAAATGTTCGTGCACGCGCGGCGATTCCAATTGAAAAGCCGGCGAGCGGCCCGCACGGGAGCTCCAGTCCGCCGCGCACCTTCAAGGGAGCATTGCTCGCCTGTGTGCGGTTCCCCTCCTCCTACCGAGGGCCAGAAGGGTTAAATCACAAGGACAGGTTGCACAGACTGGGCTCGTATTCCCTCGAGTTTCGAAGATTAAGGGGTGAGCCGATGGAGGTGTTTAAGATGATGAAAGGAGTTGATCGGGTCGAGCGGTTTGCTAAGGCCACGGCTGAGGGCAGTTAAGAGTCGACCAGTCCGTAAGGGTTGACCCCGAGCTTCACCGCGGTCGCCTGTCACTATAATTATCTGCTCCACTCCCACTCAGACCTCACCGTCCTCGGCCTCTTACACTGTTCCAATGAAGCTCAACGTAAGCTCGAGGAACAGCACCTCATCTTTCCATTCGGCACTTTACAGCCTTCTGGACTCAACACCGAGTTCAACAATTTCAGACTATAACCCCTGCCCCCATTTTTCAGGCTGTTGATGATTCTGCCATCCCCAGTTGCAACATTTAATCTTTCCTGCCTCCTACCCGAGCATGGATTATTTCTTCAATTCCTTCCCCCTTTCCCGGCCTCTGCACCTGCTTAAAACCTGTTAAATCTCCAGCTTGTTCCAGTTCTGATGAAGGGTCACAGGCCTGAAACGTTGACTCTGTTACTCTCTCCACGGATGCTGCCTGGCCTGCTGAGTGTTTCCAGCATTTTCTGTTGTTATTTAAGAGTCGGCCATGTTGGTGTGGGACTGGAGTCACATCGAGGCCCAGACCGGGGAAGGACGGCAGGTTTCCTTCCCCTAACGGGGGACGTCAGTGAACCGGTCGGGATTTTGCGACACTCCGACAGTTTCACAGTGACTTTTGCTGGTAGCAGCTTTTGAAACAGAATCCAAGTTCTCAAACTGCTCCCCCCCCGCCCCCGGTGAGATTTTTGTACTGCCGGGTCACTGGGTTGCGAGTCCAGACCTTTGACCAGTCGACCAGCCCTGCCCCGCGAATCGTGCCCGGCGTCAGAAGGGACGAGGAGACGAGCGAGCCAGAAACAGCAAGCGCTGGCAACGCTCAGCAGGGTGGGGGGCAGCCCCCTGTGGAGAGAGAAACAGAGTCAACCTTTCAGCTCGACGACCCTTCGTCAACGAGCGGAGGAAACAGCTGACCGCCGAGCTCTTGGATCCTTCTTTGTAATCGCTCTCGGCCACACGGAGAGAGAGGGGACTTTAGAAACATGGAAAAATAGGAGCAGGAGTCGGCCATTCGAGCCTGCTCCGCCATTCAATATGATCATAGCTGATCCTCTATCTCAATACCATATTCCCGCTCTCTCCCCATACCCCTTGATGCCTTTTGAGTCTAGAAATGTATCTATCTCCTTCTTAAATATATTCAGTGACTTGGCCTCCACAGCCTTCTGTGGTCGAGAATTCCACAGGTTCACCACTCTCTGGGTGAAGAAATTTCTCCTCATCTCAGTCCTAAATGGCTTACCCCTTATCCTTAGATTATGACCCCTGGTTCTGGACTCCCCAGCCAGGGGAAACATCTTCCCTGCATCCAGTCTGTCTCGCCCTGTCAGAATTTTATACGTTTCAATGAGATCCCCTCTCATTCTTCTAAACTCTAGTGAATACAGGCCTAGTCGACCCAATCTCTCCTCATACGACAGTCCTGCCATCCCAGGAATCAGTCTGGTGAACCTTCGCTGCACTCCCTCTTTGGTAAGTATATCCTTTCTTGGGTAAGGAGACCAAAACTGCACACAGTACTCCAGGTGTGGTCTCACCAAGGCCCTGTATAACTGTAGTAAGACATCCTTGCTCCTGTACTCAAATCCTCCTGCAATGAAGGCCAACATACCATTTGCCTTCCTAACTGCTTGCTGCACCTGCATGTTTGCTTTCAGTGACTGGTGTGCAAGGACACCCAGGTCCCTCTGTACATCAACATTTCCCAATCTATCACCATTTAAATAATACTCTACCTTTCTGTTTTTCCTACCGAAGTGGATACTTCACATTTATCCACGTTATACTGCATCTGCCGTGTATTTGCCCACTCACTCAACTTGTCTAAATCGCCTTGAAGCCTCTTTGCATCCTCCTCACAACTCACAATCCCACCTAGTTTCGTGTCGTCAGCAAACTTGGAAATATTACATAGAAACATAGACATAGAAACATAGAAGATAGGAGCAGGAGTAGGCCATTCGGCCCCTCGAGCCTGCTCCGCCATTCAATGCGATCATGGCTGATCATCCAAATTCAGTACCCTGTCCTTGCTTTCTCCCCATATCCCTTGATCCCTTTAGCTTTAAGAAATATATCTAACTCCTTCTTGAATACATTTAATGAATTGGCCTCAACTACCTTCTGTGGTAGAGAATTCCACAGGTTCACCACTCTCTGGGTGAAGAAATTCCTCCTCATCTCAGTCCTAAATGGCTTACCCCTTATCCTTAGACTGTGACCCCTGGTTCTGGACTCCCCGACCATCGGGAACATTCTTCCTGCATCTAGTTTGTCCAGACCTGTCAGAATTTTATATGTTTCGATGAGATCCCCTCTCATTCTTCTAAACTCCAGCGAGTATAAGCCCAATCGACCCAATCTCTCCTCATACGTCATTCCTGCCATCCCAGGTATCAGCCTTGTGAATCTTCGCTGAACTCCCTCCATGGCAAGACCAAAACTGCACACAGTACTCAAGGTGTGGTCTCACCAAGGCCCTGTACATTTGGTTCCCTCATCCAAATCATTGATGTAGATTGTGAATAGCTGGGGCCTGAGCACCGATCCCTGCGGTACCCCACTAGTCACCGCCTGCCACCCCGAAAAAGACCCGTTTATTCCTACTCTCTGTTTCCTGTCTGTGAACCAATTTTCAATCCTCGTACCATGCTGGGCTACTTCCACTGAAGGTGTTGTGGGAAGGGTGGGCAGAGGGGGAGGTGGGGTCTAAAACCAAACTCAATGTCTGCCGTAACGCGATCTAGTGGCGGTTAAAATGCGCTCTCTACCTTGCCCCTCAGCAAAAGACCCTCCTCAGCTGCCGAAAGGAGGAGCAGACAGCCTGTAGCCGGAAGGACACGGACTCCAACACCTGCGTCCTGCTGACGTTCTGCGATTTCAACGAAGGCGCCATGAAGAATCGGGTGAGTGAGGCTGCTGCGACTCTCGCCCGTGCCCGCTCGCTGCGCTGGCGGGAGCTGGAGCCCCCGCAGAGCTTCCGCTTCCCGACTCGCTGAGCAGAGGTGGGGGGGAACGAGGCGAGACTCCCGTCCCTGGACGAGCTCCGGCAGAATGTTGTATCTGTGTTAAGACTCAGTCTGATAAGGGAAGGATCCCCGGGAGAGGGGGTAACCTGAATCTTGTCATTCATGAAAGAAAGACTTATGAAATAATACTGGGCGGCCTGCTGGTGGCGCTGTCCAGGGAGAGTATAAATACTCGGGCACGTGCCCAGCTTGCGCAGGACATTCTTAACAGGAACTAGTGAAGGACACAACTAGATCTCCATGTTGTAAAACAGTTGATTAAAGCTTTGTTTAACGCTTAGACCCCACCCGTCGCTCTCCCCTCCCCCCACCCGTCGCTCTCCCCTCCCCCCACCCGTCGCTCTCCCCCTCCCCCCACTCGTCGCTCTCCTCCTCGCTCCTCCCCTCCCCCCACCCGTCGCTCTCCCCTCCCCCCACCCGTCGCTCTCCCCTCCCCCCACCCGTCGCTCTCCCCTCCCCCCCCCCACCCGTCGCTCTCCCCCCTCCCCCCACCCGTCGCTCTCCCCTCCCCCCACTCACCCTCCCCCCCACCCGTCGCTCTCCCCTCCCCCCCCCCGTCGCTCTCCCCTCCCCCCACCCGTCGCTCTCCCCCCCCCCACCCGTCGCTCTCCCCTCCCCCACCCGTCGCTCTCCCCTCCCCCCACCCGTCGCTCTCCCCTCCCCCCCCCCGTCGCTCTCCCCCCCCTCCCCCCACCCGTCGCTCTCTCCCCCTCCCCCCACCCGTCGCTCTCCCCTCCCCCCACCCGTCGCTCTCCCCTCCCCCCACCCGTCGCTCTCCCCCCCTCCCCCCACCCGTCGCTCTCCCCTCCCCTCCCCCACCCGTCGCTCTCCCCCTCCCCCACCCGTCGCTCTCCCCTCCCCCCACCCGTCGCTCTCCCCTCCCCCCACCCGTCGCTCTCCCCTCCCCCCCACCCGTCGCTCTCCCCTCCCCCCACCCGTCGCTCTCCCCTCCCCCCACCCCGTCGCTCTCCCCTCCCCCCACCCGTCGCTCTCCCCTCCCCCCACCCGTCGCTCTCCCCTCCCCCCACCCGTCGCTCTCCCCTCCCCCCACCCGTCGCTCTCCCCTCCCCCCACCCGTCGCTCTCCCCTCCCCCCACCCGTCGCTCTCCCCTCCCCCCCACCCGTCGCTCTTCCCCCCCCCCCCCCCGCCCCGTGTAGTCACTGTTGTAATGTGGGAAATGCGGCAGCCATGTTTTTGCACAGCAAGCTCCCACAAACAGCAATGCGACAATGACCAGCTCACCTGTTTGTAGTGATGTTGGCTGTGCGGGTCGGTGTGGGATCTTGTCCGATGACGCTCCTGTGAAGCGCCTCTGGACGTTGGGCTACGTTACAGGCGCGGTACACACGCCAGTTAAATGCTGCTCTTGTGTTTCAGGCACAGACTGTGAAGGAGGTCTTCGCAAAGCAGCTCATGCAAATCAACGGCATCAGTGGAGAGAAAGCAGTCGCCATTCTGGGCCATTACGATTCTGTGGCCAGGTACGTGTTGATGGCGAATGACTGCAAACCTGCCCTTTAGTACTTGGGCCCAGCCCGAAGTGAGCAGGCTGTGTTGTATTTCTCAGTGGGCGAGCCACCTAAATGCTCGCTCTTTTCTCCTCCATTACCAAGTCCGCCGACCTCTGGAGTTGAGGATCAGCCGAGATCTCATTGAACGGCGGAACAGGCCGGAGGGGCCGAACCGCCTCCTCCTGGTCCTAACGCTGCGTTCGGTGGTCCTTCTGTGCATGTGGCGGTACGATTCGCGGAAATGTAGAAATGGAGTTCTTGTCAGCTGGCTTTCATATTAGATTGGATTTAATTTGATGGAATGGTCTTGGTGCAAATAATCGTCACAACGAGAGTACCCCTGACACAGGCTGATGTGTGTTTCTGATTGGCTGACAGCCTGACCGATGTGTGTTTCTGATTGGCTGGCAGCCTGACTGATGTGTGTTTGTGATTGGCTGGCAGCCTGACCGATGTGTGTTTCTGATTGGCTGGCAGCCTGTCCGATGTGTGTTTCTGATTGGCTGGCAGCCTGACTGATGTGTGTTTCTGATTGGCTGGCAGCCTGACCGATGTGTGTTTCTGATTGGCTGGCAGCCTGACCGATGTGTGTTTCTGATTGGCTGGCAGTCTGACCGATGTGTGTTTCTGATTGGCAGCCTGATGAGAGCCTATGAAGAATGTCCGACTGCAGGAGGGCGGGAAAAGCTGCTGTCCAACATCAAGTGTGGCAACACACAGCGGTAAGCACCCCCGCCTGGTTTAATACACCAACTTCTGAAGCATGCAGCCTCTTTGTCTTTGTTCACTGATCCCACTTGGCTCCAGCAAACGGGCATTTTCAAAGATCAAGGATTTTTCCACTTTCATTTCTTTAAAGAGAAATTGCCTGAGGCAGCAGAAGCATTAATTTACAGGCCTCTTCCCCAGGTGGTTCAAGAGACAGTTCGAGCTATTCCTGCAACGCAAAAGGATTGAGGGACCTGGGGAGAAGGTGGGATTGAGGGATATGGGGAGAAGGTGGGTGGGTGGGGTTGGGGGATATGGGGAGAAGGTGGGCAGTACTGAGGGAGCGCCGCACTGTCGGAGGGGCAGTACTGAGGGAGCGCAGCACTGTCAGAGGTGCCGTCTTTCAGATGAGACGTTAAACCGAGGCCCCGTCTGCCCCCTCAGGTGGATGTAAAAGATCCCACGGCCACTATTGGATGAAGAGCAGGGAGAGTTCTCCCCGGTGTCCTGGGGCCAATATTTATCCCTCAATCAACATCACTAAAACAGATGATCTGGTCATTATCACATTGCTGTTTGTGGGAGCTTGCTGTGCGCAATTTTTGGCTGCCGCGTTTCCCACATTACAACAGTGACCGCACTTCAATAAAAGTGATTAATTGGCTGTAAAGCGCTTTGGGACGTCCGGTGGTTGTGAAAGGCGCGGGAGAAATTATTTTCTTGTATGTTAATCAATCGCATGAACCTGTTTTCTTTTTCCCCCCAAGAAATTTGGGACCTGCTCTTAGCAAGACGGTGTCTCAGCTTTACTGCACTGATGGACCCCTGTGCTGAATATATCCCACGCTGCCGCCAACCGCAACCGGAGCCGGGACTGGAGTCCGGACACTTTGAACCATGACAGGACGGGGCACTGGAGTCCCACTATCAATTGGAACCACGTTCTTACTGCCTGGCGGATGGCCGACTGATTGATTCTCCTTTGCGCTGGTCTGCAGACGCTCCGCATTACCGTTTATTATTTTTGTAGAGACTCCTTGGAAGATTCGCATCGCGAGTCTCTGACCTGGGCAAAGTGCAGCGACCGAGAATAACTGAAAGCATCGGAGATGCGGACAAACGTGGGTTTTTTTTTACAACGCAGGAAGATGCCAGAGTCGCTTTTTTTTAAAAAAAAGAGGGAGCCGAACTCCTAGTTTCTGCCCCGTTTTCCAGCCAGTCCCATCTCTTCTTCACTGGGAGAGGGTTTTATTTTTAAATATCATGATTGAAATGGAAGGTCTTCCTCGCCTTTTTGGAGGCAGACCAGATTTTAAAGTCAATAAATGCATTTTTTTGATTCCAGCAGGTCAGCTTAAACCCGCAGGCCATCAATAAACTCCTTCATCCCTGCGTTAAGCTGCTCTCCTCCGACAAACTCGACGTGTTATTCACACACCACTGCCACTTCCCGCTGCGGTCAAAGCCTGCGCCGATTCATTCGCTTTTTTTAAAAGTAATTATAGCAACGGGAGGAGGCCCCACTCAGCCCCTCGAGCTTGTTCCCACCGTTCAATGAGATCATGGCCCATCTGTACCTCAACTCCCATCACCTTGGCTCCGAAACCCTGAACATGAGAGTTCGGAGCCCCTAATCATGGCTGATCTTCGACCTCAACTCCACTTTCCCGCCCGATTCCCTTGATTCTCCTAGAGGCCAAAAATCTATCGATCTCGGCCTTGAATATACTCCACAACTGAGCCTCCACAGCCCTCTGGGGCAGAGAATTCCAAAGATTCACCACCCTCTGAGTGAAGAAATTCCTCCTCATCTCAGTCCTAAATGGCCGACCCCTTATCCTGAGACTGTGACCCCTGGTTCTAGACTCTCCAGCCAGGGGAAACAACCTCTCAGCATCTACCCTGTCAATCCCCCTCAGAATCTGACATGTTTCAATGAAATCACCTCATTCTTCTAAACTCCAGAGAGCGTAGGCTCAATCTCTCCTCATAGGCCAACGCCCTCCTCCTCCTTGCCTAATACAAAATCTATCAATCTCAGTTATTGAGATCTTCAATTGATCCCCTAGCCTCGACCGTATGATTTTAAACGTTGGTTGGATCTGTGATGGGCGGCTCGTGACAGTCCAGCGTTACTTGAATTTAACTTCTTCCCCCCCCCCCCCCCCCCCCAGCAAAGTAGGTTGGGGGGAGTTTTAAATAGAGGGGAATGTAAAGGGGAGGGAATAGCGGGAATCTGCTCCTCCTCCCACCCCACGTGTTCCCAGGCACGCTCTCGCCTCTGTAAGTATCCCAACAAAGGGATCTTACCGTGACGCGCCCACGCTTTGATAACACAGAGTCGCCGTCTTAGATACGTGGCTGGAGGTCTCCCATCACGGACTTTGCCGGCTTGAAGAGGCCGCGTGGCACAGCCAGACCGGCGGAAGGGACTGAGTGTGGAGAGAGTAAATCGTCACCCAAAAACTGGACAGCGCTCTCCACATTGGAAGAGTTCTTTCGGTCTGTAGACCGTGCGTCAGACAGCGCAGTTTGGCAAATCGAATCGCCAGAATTGTGGTCCCCACATAAAGTCAAGTTAAATATGAACTAACAGCAAAATGTCCAACAGTATTTTAATAGATGTAGGCTTAACGTTTTTTATATATCTGCACGGGATCACCGTTGGTCCAATCAGAGCCTTCAAAAAGTGGCCAATAGGAGGAGTTGTTGCCTCTTGCTTTAAGGAGCGGCGATGGTCTGGTTTGGAAGCCAGCCTGTGGAGGTGTTCGCAGTGTCTCTTAAACAAGAGGCACGACTCTCCGCCCGCTTCCTCCTCCTCTCCGCATCGGCCCGAGTCAGTCGCCCGGGAGGGGGAGGCGTGACGACGCAAGGTGGCAGAACGCGGTGCCACGGGCGCACGGCGACACCGGGCAAGACCGAGGGGGGCCCCCCCCTCCTCTCCGACACTTCTCCCGCGGGGAGGGGGAGGGGGGGGGTCAACCCCGGGCTGCGGCACCGGTGCTCCTTGGGGGGACCGGTTTCGGAGGGGCCCGAGGCTTCTGCCGAAGGGGGGGGGGTGGTTTACGGTGCAGGGCCGAGCGGGAAAAGGGACGGGGGAGCTCTGCCAGAGGGGGTAATCGCTGTCGCCCCCACCACTCTGTGTTTGAGCCACTGTGTGAATGAGGCTGGAGCAGGTCACAGTGCGCTCTCGTTAGCTCCGTGCTGTCATTTCCAGGCTTCGGGCAGCTGTGGACTATTACTCCCCCCAATCACGTGAATCCAAGGTATTTTTTTGGCCGACAGACTGATAAACGGGGCGTGTTACAGCTTTTAAGGGATTGGCATATTTTCATTAAACAGGTCCTTGGCACTTCAACTAAAGTGATTTAATTCAGCCTGGGGGGGTGGAACACTGCACAGAGCACCTGGGGAGGGAGGGACACCAGATCATGTCTGTGCTCCTTCTTGGGCAGGGCCCCAGGGAATGGGAGCTGCCTCCTCTCGCCCACAGCGAGTGTGCGCCGGGAAATGGCTTATCGCTCCACCGCGAGCTCGGTTAAACTGGTCAATATTATTCACCAGCTTTGGAGAGTTCCTGACCAGCCACTCCGCAACCTCTCGCCTCTGGGACCTGGGTCTGATTCCCCGTGGAGCGCACAGATGGCTCCGATCCGTAAGGGATGAGCGGAAATCGGGTTGGGAGGTGGGTGGTGGCGGGCAGATTCAATCCGGTTCCTGGTGGGGAATGGGCGCCCAAAGCTGCTGGAAGCTCGCTGGCGCGAGGAGATGGGGGATCTCCACGCAGTAAGGGGCGTTGTTCTGAAGGCCAGGCTGAGCCGCGTTGCCGGGGCCAGTACAGGGAGCTCTAGCAGGCATCTCGCTCGGGGCTGTTTCGTGCCACCCAGCCCGGTGCCCGAGTGGCACGGGTCCGATCCCTGGTCTGGGCTGAGCCAGCGGAGGGGGTAGTGCCAGCTAGTCTCTGTGTCCCCAGCCTGGGGAGTGGGTAAATCGGCCAGCGTTCCACCTCACGGTCGCCGGAACACTTCTCTGCAGCCTGGCCGCGATTCCTCTACAGTCGAATAGCCCGCCGACACGATCTTTGAAAGCGTTGCCTCTGCAGAGCCGCCAGACTCTCCAGTTAATTCCAAAAACAGGAAGCATCCCAGGTCTGTGAGGCCCCACTCCCGCCCCTCGGGATTGGGTGCTGTGGGGTGGGTGGGGGCGGGGAGCCCCGGAAAAGGTTCCCAGGCTCGGGAGGGTGGCCCAACTCTGGCTGAATATATTCCTGCAGGTTTCGTCACATGACCTCCACCCGCCCCGCCATTGGTCGGGCAACCCGCCCGTCAACGCAGCGCCCCGCCTTCCCAACCAATCGGAAAGCGAACAGACCGCTCCACCCAATTGGAGGATTCTTGATTTGCCAGTCAAACAAACCCTTCCCCCCCCTCCAACCCCACCCTCCATCTCCTAAATTTTTTAATAATTAATAACTTCGAAGAAAATGAAAAAAACACCATTTTAAAAAAAATATAAATTACCTTTCTCCCGGCTGTTGCTCACAGCCGTGTCCTGCCGATTCATCTTCAATTCCTGAGGAGTCATGGGCCAATCCAGGAGAGATGGTCCACCCTAAATCCAGGCTGCTCTGGTGGGGATGGGAGAGGAGGCGCTCGAAGGTATTCCTCCCCCCGGTTGTAGCCATTACCTGGTATTCACACAAGGCAGGGGACCCCACCGCAGCGAGCCAGTTTCAGGAGCCTCGCATCGTGTCCTTGTTCTGTGAGATACGTTAACATTTAGTGTCGTGCTGGCTTGTTGCTGCTTGTGTCAGATGTTTTAATGTATTGCCTTTTCTGAAGCCACAGTCTAGTAC
The DNA here is from genome assembly GCA_030390025.1 of Squalus acanthias. Classification (NCBI taxonomy): domain Eukaryota; kingdom Metazoa; phylum Chordata; class Chondrichthyes; order Squaliformes; family Squalidae; genus Squalus; species Squalus acanthias. Next base: position 26,743,677 of record CM059450.1, on the reverse strand, counting down.
CTTGGGGCGTGCGGCGCTCTGATGTGCCAGCCTTTTTCAGCAGTGCCCCATAGAGGGTACGTTCCCATGTTGCTGTGCGCTTTGATCGGATTGTCTGTGTTACATGTACGATGTCTTGTAACAGGTTAAAGATTGTGTGTGTGTGTGTGTGTGTTTGTATGTGTGTAAAACGTGAAGTTCTAACAGTAGCGGTGTACTCCGATCGGCACACGCCTGCTTCTCGCCCTGTGTGCTGAAACGTTGCTTACTTGGTCTGTTGTGTGAGATTTGTACAATTCATTGTCCGCCTTAAAACGTTAACACTACGTTACTGTCACAAGTAACCAATGTTCCCTTCGAGCTGCGCTCTGGCCCTCCCCGCTCACCGGCTTTGAAATGGGAAAAACCGCACCCCCCCCGCGGAATTTTGAATGGGCCGCGCCGCCTCTTAAAGGGGCCACGCACCCCAAAAAAAATGAAAGGGAACGTTGGTCACAACACTGCCAGATCCAGTAATGTAGAGGTAGGTGCTATTGAAACGGTGTTTAAACATTTAAAAAAAAATAAAGTTCAATGAATGAAGTACAGTGCCTTTGCTTCAATCCTGGGGCTGTAAACACTTAAGGCTCACAACCTGTGGAAGATATTTTGGCATCGTATCGAGCCTGGGCTTCATGTAGAGAGTACAAAAGTAAGGAAGTGATGATGAACCTGTATAAAACACTGGTCCGGCCACAACGGGAGTACTGTGTCCAATTCTGGGCACCGCACTTTAGGAAGGATGTGAAGGCCTTGGAGAGGGTGCAGAGATTTACGAGAATGATTCCAGGGATGAGGGACTTCAGTTACGTGGAGAGGCTGGGGTTGTTCTCCTTGGAGCAGAGAAGGTTGAGAGGAGATTTGATAGAGGTGTTCAAAATCATGAGGGGTCTGGACAGAGTAGATAGAGAGAAACTGTTCCCACTGGCGGAAGGGTCGAGAACAAGAGCACACAGATTGAAGGCGATTGGCAGAAGAACCAGAGGCGACGTGAGGAAAAACTTTTTTACGCAGCGAGTGGTTAGGATCTGGAATGCGCTGCCTGAAAGGGCGGTGGAGGCAGATTCAATCGTGGCTTTCAAAAGGGTGTTGGATAAGTACCTGAAGGAAAGAAATTTGCAGGGCTACGGGGAAAGGGTGGGGGGAGTGGGACTAGCTGAAGTGCTCTTGCAGAGAGCCGGCACGGGCTCGACGGGCCGAATGGCCTCCTTCTGTGCTGTAACCATTCTATGATTCTAGGAGCCCTTTCGGTGGAGCCACGATGGCATGTGATCATTAGGGGCCAATCGCAGCTCCCGCTGCACCCCACCGCCCAATCAGCTGGGACGTGAGGCGTGGCAGCCAGTTGCCATGCCACCGACTGGTTTATGGAGCTAAGGTCACTGGGCGGGCGGCCGAGCGACGGGCACAGGCCGTCCCAGTTCTGTCGGGGCTGGGCAGCTCTCGGCAGGTCCCGGCCGGTGTCCACCTCCACCGAGTGGTGCCTGGGGACGTCTGGACTCCCCGGCCAGGCGAGAGGGAAGGGGAGGAGCGCGACATCGGCCGAGAAGCGGGCGCAACCGAACTGGCGGTGCATGGCGGTGCATGGCGGTGACCGTGAGCCTCGCTGCCAGATGTTTTAGCGCTGCCTATTCCCCCTGCTGCGACGTGGAGTCAGGAACGGTCAGGCACGTCAAGGTGCCAAGGCCTCCCCAGAACAACTTTGCAGGGGGCAGTCGATAATTCTTGCACGGACCTGAGGGAAGCGAATGAGCTGTGAGACGATCAGGCAGCTTTACAGTGCATGCCTGAAGGGATTGAAGGATCTATCCGAATTGGGGACCTGCAGAAAAATAGGAGCAGGAGTAGGCCATTCGGCCATTCGAGCCCGTTCTGCCATTCAATATGATCATGGCTGATCCTCTATCTCAATACCATATTCCCGCGCTCTCCCCATACCCCTTGATGCCTTTTGTGTGTGCAATCTGTGGGTGTGGAGTGGGCCCACACGTGTATATATACATTGGCGGCCGTGCCTTCAGCCACCCGGGCCCTCAGTTCTGGAATTCCCTCCCTAAACCTCTCCGCCCCTCTCTCCGAGACGCTGCTTAAAACCGACCTCTTTGACCCAGCGTTTGGCCACCTGGCCTAATGTCTCCTCCTTGGGCTTGGCGTCGAATTGTTTCTCGTGTTTGAGAACGCTCCTGTGAAGCGCCTTGGGTTTCCATATTTAAAAAAGATATACTTGCTCTCGAGGCAGTTCAGAGAAGGTTCACTCGGTTGATTCCGGAGACGAGGGGGTTGACTTATGAGGAAAGGTTGAGTAGGTTGGGCCTCTACTCATTGGAATTCAGAAGAATGAGAGGCGATCTTATCGAAACATATAAGATTGTGAGGGGGCTTGATCAGGTGGATGCGGGGGAGGATGTTTCCACTGATGGGTGAGACTAGAACTAGGGGGCATAATCTTAGAATAAGGGGCTGCCGTTTCAAAACTGAGATGAGGAGAAACTTCTTCACTCAGAGGGTAGTAAATCTATGGAATTTGCTACCTCAGAGAGCTGTGGAAGCTGCGACATTAAATACATTTAAAACGGAGATAGACAGTTTCCGAGCTGATAAGGGAATTAAGGGTTATGGGGAGCGGGCAGGGAAGTGGACGTGAGTCTAGGTTCGGACCAGCCATGATCCTATTGAATGGCGGAGCAGGCCCGAAGGGTCGTATGGCCTATTCCTGCTCCTACTTCTTATGTTCTTATGTTGGGACGTTCTCGATCGAGGTTAGAGACACGAGATAGAGTCGTACAGAAAAGGCCGAGAACAGATGGGTGTTTGAAAGTAAGGAATGCTGCCGGCAGACCACATTTTTTTTTTAAAGTTAAAACAACTCCTTTATCACAATAAGATAGAAGCGATTTCTCCTCAGAAGGAGTAAGAGCCCACGTATATCGCCAGCCTCAACACCGAGCTCGATTGGTAGGACATCAGCGGGTTCACAGTGACCATCTCCAGATCCAGGACAAATTCCTGTGGTCCTGTCACTTGTTTGGCCAGCACCAGCATAGCGCTGATGTTGTTGATTTGCTGTGGAGATAAACAAAGGGGAGAATTAGATCAATGGAAGGAACAGGAGGAGGCCCATTCAGCGCCCTCGAGCCTGTTACACAGGAACAGGAGGAGCCCATTCAACCCCTCGAGCCTGTTACACAGGAACAGGAGGAGGCCATTCAGCCCCCTCGAGCCTGTTACACAGGAACAGGAGGAGGCCATTCAGCTCCTCGAGCCTGTTACACAGGAACAGGAGGAGGCCATTCAGCCCCTCGAGCCTGTTACACAGGAACAGGAGGAGGCCATTCAGCCCCTCGAGCCTGTTACATAGGAACAGGAGGAGGCCCATTCTGCCCCTCGGGCCTGTTACACAGGGACAGGAGGAGGCCATTCAGCCCCTCGAGCCTGTTACACAGGAACAGGAGGAGGCCATTCAGCTCCTCGAGCCTGTTACACAGGAACAGGAGGAGCCCATTCAGCCCCCTCGAGCCTGTTACACAGGAACAGGAGGAGGCCATTCAGCTCCTCGAGCCTGTTACACAGGAACAGGAGGAGGCCATTCAGCCCCTCGAGCCTGTTACATAGGAACAGGAGGAGGCCCATTCAGCCCCTCGGGCCTGTTACACAGGGACAGGAGGAGGCCATTCAGCCCCTCGAGCCTGTTACACAGGAACAGGAGGAGGCCCATTCAGCCCCTCGGGCCTGTTACACAGGAACAGGAGGAGGCCATTCAGCCCCCTCGAGCCTGTTACACAGGAACAGGAGGAGGCCCATTCAGCCCCTCGGGCCTGTTACACAGGAACAGGAGGAGGCCCATTCAGCCCCTCGAGCCTGTTCCACCATTCAATCAGATCGCGGCTGATCTGTATCTTAACTCCATCTCCCCACCTTTGGTTCTGTAACCCTTAATACCCTTCACCCAACAAAAATCTATCAATCTCAGTTTTTTTAAATTTCAATTGATCCACAGCTTTTTTGGGGGGAGAGAGTTCCAGATTTCCACCACCCTTTGTGTGAAGAAGTGCTTCCTGACATCACCCCTGAACGGCCTGGCTCTAATTTTAAGGTGACGCCCCCTTGTTCTGGACTCCCCCCACCAGAGGAAATAGTTTCTCTCTCTCGCTACCCTATCGAATCCTTTAATCATCTTCAACACCTCAATTAGATCACCCCTTAATCTTCTAAACTCGAGGGAATACAAGCAGTCCTCATAATTTAAGCCTTTTGGTCCCGGTATCACGGTATGCCGTGGCCCAGCCAGTCTATCCAGCGAGTGGCTGATCCGTCACAGATCAGGAGCTTCCATCCTGGGACAACGAGTCTCCGATGGGCCAGCATTTGGGAGCTACTATCGGCCTTGAGGTGGGTCAGTGCATACCACTCTCTCTCGCCTCTGAGTCAGAGGGTTGTGGGTTCAAGTCCCACTCCAGAGACTTGAGCCCATAATCCAGGCTGACACTCCCGCTGCAGTACTGAGGGAGCGTCACACTGTCGGAGGGGCAGTACTGAGGGAGCGCCGCACTGTCGGAGGGGCGGTACTGAGGGAGCGCCGCACTGTCGGAGGGGCGGTACTGAGGGAGCGCCGCACTGTCGGAGGGGCAGTACTGAGGGAGTGCTGCACTGTCGGAGGGGCAGTACTGAGGGAGCAGCGCACTGTCGGAGGGGCAGTACTGAGGGAGCGCCGCACTGTCGGAGGGGCGGTACTGAGGGAGCGCCGCACTGTCGGAGGGGCGTACTGAGGGAGCGCCGCACTGTCGGAGGGGCAGTACTGAGGGAGCGCCGCACTGTCGGAGGGGCGGTACTGAGGGAGCAGCGCACTGTCGGAGGGGCAGTACTGAGGGAGCATCGCACTGTCGGAGGGGCGGTACTGAGGGAGCGCCGCACTGTCGGAGGGGCAGTACTGAGGGAGCGCCGCACTGTCGGAGGTGCCGTCTTTCGGATGAGACGTTAAACCGAGGCCCCGTCTGCCCTCTCAGGTGGATGTAAAAGATCCCACGGCCACTATTGGAAGAAGAGCAGGGGGAGTTCACCCTGGTGTCCTGGGGCCAATATTTATCCCTCAACCAACATCACTAAAGACAGATGATCTGGTCATTATCACATTGCTGTTTGTGGGAGCTTTCTCGCAGGATCAGTGATAGGTAACATCGCCCGTCTCCGCCCCCCTCAGCTATCCGCTGCTGAAACCCCCATCCATGCCTTTGTTACCTCCGGACTCGCCGATCCCAGCCCACCCCCCCGGCCTGCCTCCCATCCTCTGTAAACTTCAGCTCATCCTAAACTCTGCTGCCCGCGCCCTAACTCGCAATCCTCGAGTACTCCATGAAGGATCCGACGGTTTCACGCACCCTGATGTAAAATTCTCCCTGCTCGTCGCCCGCCTTTATGCGGAAGGTGTTGTAGGCCCCGGGGTAGATGCTGGTGGCCTGGATTTGGAAGATGTCGGAGGGGACACTGCGCTCCGATGTGATGCTCATGTATCGATAGACGATCGAAGCCGGCTTGTCCCGACACCCTGGGGTGGTGGAATGGCACAGACAGCGGCTGTGGGAACAAGAGAGGCAACGACTTTAGTTCAAAAGAAAGGGTTAATAGGTGTCATCAGTTGGCAGCACCCTCGCAGTACTGAGGGAGCCCCGCACTGTCGGAGGGGCGGTACTGAGGGAGCGCTGCACTGTCGGAGGGGCGGTACTGAGGGAGCCCCGCACTGTCGGAGGGGCGTTGCTGAGGGAGCGCCGCACTGTCGGAGGGGCGGTACTGAGGGAGCGCCGCACTGTCGGAGGGGCGGTACTGAGGGAGCGCCGCACTGTCGGAGGGGCGGTACTGAGGGAGCGCCGCACTGTCGGAGGGGCGGTACTGAGGGAGCGCCGCACTGTCGGAGGGGCGGTACTGAGGGAGCGCCGCACTGTCGGAGGGGCGGTACTGAGGGAGCGCCGCACTGTCGGAGGGGCGGTACTGAGTGAGCGCCGCACTGTCGGAGGGGCGGTACTGAGGGAGCGCCGCACTGTCGGAGGGGCGGTACTGAGGGAGCGCCGCACTGTCGGAGGGGCGGTACTGAGGGAGCGCCGCACTGTCGGAGGGGCGGTACTGAGGGAGCGCCGCACTGTCGGAGGGGCGGTACTGAGGGAGCGCCGCACTGTCGGAGGGGCTGTACTGAGGGAGCGCCGCACTGTCGGAGGGGCGGTACTGAGGGAGCGCCGCACTGTCGGAGGGGCAGTACTGAGGGAGCGCCGCACTGTCGGAGGGGCAGTACTGAGGGAGCGCCGCACTGTCGGAGGGGCAGTACTGAGGGAGCGCCGCACTGTCGGAGGGGCAGTACTGAGGGAGCGCCGCACTGTCGGAGGGGCTGTACTGAGGGAGCGCCGCACTGTCGGAGGGGCAGTACTGAGGGAGCGCCGCACTGTCGGAGGGGCTGTACTGAGGGAGCGCCGCACTGTCGGAGGGGCTGTACTGAGGGAGCGCCGCACTGTCGGAGGGGCAGTACTGAGGGAGCGCCGCACTGTCGGAGGGGCAGTACTGAGGGAGTGCTGCACTGTCGGAGGGGCAGTACTGAGGGAGCCCCGCATTGTCGGAGGGGCAGTACTGAGGGAGTGCCGCACTGTCGGAGGGGCGGTACTGAGGGAGCGCCGCACTGTCGGAGGGGCGGTACTGAGGGAGTGCTGCACTGTTGGAGGTGCCGTCTTTCGGATGAGACATTAAACCGAGGTCCCGTCTGCTCTCTCAGGTGGACGTAAAAGATCCCATGGGCACTACTGGAAGAAGAGCAGGGGGAGTTCTCCCCGATGTCCTGGGTCCAATATTTATCCCTCAATCAACATCACTAAAAACAGATGCTCTGGTCATTATCACATTGCTGTTTGTGGGATCTTGCTGTGCGCAAATTGACTGTCGCGTTTCCCACATTACAACAGTGACCACACTTCAAAAAGTACTTCATTAGCTGTAAAGCGCTTTGGGACATCCTGAGGTGGTGAAAGGCCCTTTTTATTTGGGTCTGTTCAAGTTCATGATTTGAACGAATTCTTCGCTTGACCCCTCGAGACCTGATGGTGCTGCTGTTGTGGGGGGTTTGGTCAGTGTCGAGCCCCACCCTTTCTCACTCGATGTCCACACTCACGCCCGTTCCTGCGGGTGTCACAGGACGCTGATCAGGAGCGGGCGTTTCCCTCGACATTCCCCGAGACAAAGGGGCAAATGGTGCCCCTCCCCTCTCAGTGTCGTCCCAGCTCAGACCAGCTCACCCAGCACAGGGCAGGAATGAAATCTGGGGATTCCTGGGCTGTGGGATTCCCACTCCAGCAGGCAGTACATTTACCAGTAGGTGAGTGGGGATTCCTGGGCTGTGGGATTCCCACTCCAGCAGGCAGTACATTTCCCAGTAGGTGAGTGGGGATTCCTGGGCTGTGGGATTCCCATTCCAGCAGGCAGTACATTTACCAGTAGGGGCCAGGGAAGTTTCCTGGGCTGTGGGATTCCTGCTCCAGCAGGCAGTGGGTGAGTGGGGAATTCCTGGTCTGTGGGATTCCCATTCCAGCAGGCAGTACATTTACCAGTAGGTGAGTGGGGATTCCTGGGCTGTGGGATTCCCACACCAGCAGGCAGTACATTTAGCAGTAGGTGAGTGGGGATTCCTGGGCTGTGGGATTCCCACTCCAGCAGGCAGTACATTTACCAGTAGGCGAGTGGGGATTCCTGGGCTGTGGGATTCCCATTCCAGCAGGCAGTACATTTCCCAGTAGGGGCCAGGGAAGTTTCCTGGGCTGTGGGATTCCTGTTCCAGCAGGCAGTGGGTGAGTGGGGAATTCCTGGGCTGTGGGATTCCCATTCCAGCAGGCAGTACATTTACCAGTAGGGGCCAGGGAAGTTTCCTGGGCTGTGGGATTCCTGCTCCAGCAGGCAGTGGGTGAGTGGGGAATTCCTGGGCTGTGGGATTCCCACTCCAGTAGGCAGTACATTTACCAGTAGGTGAGTGGGGAATTCCTGGGCTGTGGGATTCCCACTCCAGCAGGCAGTACATTTACCAGTAGGTGAGTGGGGAATTCCTGGGCTGTGGGATTCCCACTCCAGCAGGCAGTACATTTACCAGTAGGTGAGTGGGGAATTCCTGGGCTGTGGGATTCTCACTCCAGCAGGCAGTGGGTGAGTGGGGAATTCCTGGGCTGTGGGACTCTCACTCCAGCAGGCAGTACATTTACCAGTAAAGGAGGGGGGCTCGTCCAGCAGATGGATGGAAGCTGTCCGCCCCCGCCCAGACTCTGACTGACGATGACCCTGCTGCTTACTTGTCTGATACTTGGACGTACGGCTCCAGGCATTGGTTCTTTTCCACACACCGGAACCCGCCGTACACATTGGTGCACATCTGGCTCTCGCTGCACTGGTGTTGCCCCGTCTCGCACTCGTTCACATCTGTATAATCCCAAGCACAAAGGCAGCATTCAACGGACGAAAGAGCAAGGGTGAATGAAGAGTGGGGGGGGGGGGACGAAGCGGACACTGCACTCCCAGCTTTAACCGCCCAGTTATACCATAACTCCCTTCCTTCCCCTCTCCTCCTCTTCTGTGGCCTCCCAGCCCCAATAGGAGTCGTCGTTGTCAGGGACTTGGGTCGGAATCCAGACCAGGAACATGTGATGAAAGTCTCCCCTCATTGACCACCTGCCCTGGGAGTGTTTGACGGGACAGTGAAGAGGGAGCTTTACTCTGTATCTAACCCGTGCTGTACCTGCCCTGGGAGTATTTGATGGGACAGTGTAGAGGGAGCTTTACTCTGTATCTAACCCGTGCTGTACCTGCCCTGGGAGTGTTTGAAGGGACAGTGTAGAGGGAGCTTTACTCTGTATCTAACCCCGTGCTGTACCTGCCCTGGGAGTGTTTGAAGGGACAGTGTAGAGGGAGCTTTACTCTGTATCTAACCCCGTGCTGTACCTGCCCTGGGAGTGTTTGATGGGACAGTGTAGAGGGAGCTTTACTCTGTATCTAACCCCGTGCTGTACCTGCCCTGGGAGTGTTTGATGGGACAGTGAAGAGGGAGCTTTACTCTGTATCTAACCCCGTGCTGTACCTGCCCTGGGAGTGTTTGACGGGACAGTGTAGAGGGAGCTTTACTCTGTATCTAACTCTGTGCTGTACCTTCCCTAGGAGTGTTTGATGGGACAGTGTAGAGGGAGCTTTACTCTGTATCTAACCCGTGCTGTACCTGCCCTGGGAGTGTTTGACGGGACAGTGTAGAGGGAGCTTTACTCTGTATCTAACCCGTGCTGTACCTGCCCTGGGAGCGTTTGACGGGACAGTGTAGAGGGAGCTTTACTCTGTATCTAACCCCGTGCTGCACCTGCCCTGGGAGCGTTTGACGGGACAGTGTAGAGGGAGCTTTACTCTGTATCTAACCTGTGCTGTACCTGCCCTGGGAGTGTTTGATGGGACAGTGTAGAGGGAGCTTTACTCTGTATCTAACCTGTGCTGTACCTGCCCTGGGAGCGTTTGACGGGACAGTGTAGAGGGAGCTTTACTCTGTATCTAACCCCGTGCTGCACCTGCCCTGGGAGCGTTTGACGGGACAGTGTAGAGGGAGCTTTCCTCTGTATCTAACCTGTGCTGTACCTGCCCTGGGAGTGTTTGACGGGACAGTGTAGAGGGAGCTTTACTCTGTATCTAACCCCGTGCTGTCACGACCATTTCATGGATCCATCCTTTCACAACTCATTACAAATTGAGGTGGAAATGCGGAGGCAAAGTAAGAGAGACGGACTGACTGTACCTTGGCAGATCCTGGTGCCCAGGAGCTGGTACCCATCGGGGCACATGCAGGAGAAGCGGCCTGGCTCGTTCACGCACTGGTAGTGACACAAGTAGCTCGAGTAACTGCACTCATCAATATCTGTGTCACAGAAGAGAGAGCGAGAGGAGGTTGAGTTGGGAGATCAGCCGAGGTACCAATGGAATAGCAACTGGCCAAAGCCTTTTTAGAATGGTTGACACTTACATAGAAACATAGAAGATAGGAGCAGGAGTAGGCCATTCGGCCCCTCGAGCCTGCTCCGCCATTCGATGAGATCATGGCTGATCATCCAAATTCAGTACCCTGTCCCTGCTTTCTCCCCATATCCCTTGATACCTTTCGCTTTAAGAAATATATCTAACTCCTTCTTGAATATATTTAATGACTTGGCCTCAACTACCTTCTGTGGTGGAGAATTCCACAGGTTCACCACTCTCTGGGTGAAGAAATTCCTCCTCATTTCTGTCCTAAATGGCTTACCCCTTATCCTTAGACTGTGACCCCTGGTTCTGGACTCCCCGACCATCGGGAACATCCTTCCTGCATCTAGTTTGTCCAGACCTTTCAGAATTTTATATGTTTCAATGAGATCCCCTCTCATTCTTCTAAACTCCAGCGAGTATAAGCCCAATCGACCCAATCTCTCCTCATATGTCGTTCCTGCCATCCCAGGTATCAGCCTGGTGAATCTTCGCTGAACTCCTTCCATGGCAAGAACATCCTCAGATAACCCGGTTCCCCCCCCACACACAATTTGCACCCCCGCCCCCCGTACCTGAAGACACCCACCCTTACTGGAGTACGGAACACTCGCCGCTTCCCTGCTGTCTCACCCCAGAGGCATCTTCTCGTCTGAGCCAAGACGGGCAGCGTTGGTTGAATGTTTGATGGCGAGATGTTCATCACGGCCTAGCTCCATGCTATCCTCACCCAACAGCCCCTGCGCTCGCTGACTCAGATCGGCTCCCGGTCCAGCAACACCTCAGTTTTAAAATTCTCATCCTTGTTTTCAAATCCCTCCATGTCCTCCTCGCCCCCTGCCTATCTCTGTAACCTCCTCCAGCCCCACAACCCTCCGAGATCTCTGCGCTCCTCCAATTCTGGCCTCTTGCGCATCCCCCTGATTTTAATCGCTCCACCATTGGTGGCCGTGCCTTCAGCTGCCCTGGAATTCCCTCCCTAAACCTCTCCGCCTCTCTCTCCTCCTTTAAGACGCTCCTTAAAACCGGCCTCTTTGACCAAGCTTTTGGTCACCTGTCCCTAATATCTGGCAGTGGATTAGCACCAATCTCCAACCACAGCTCTGCCCCGGGCCCCTCGCCCGGGTACCCGCCTCTCCTGCCAGCAGCCATGCCGTGTCCTTACCTTGGCAGTTCTGCCCGTCACCGCTCAGCTCGTAGCCCTGGTCACAACGGCAGAGAAACGATCCGTACGTGTTGAAGCAACGCTGTTCGCACGGCGCGCCCATCTCGCACTCATCCACATCTGTAAAACGGGAGCATCCCGATCGGGAGGGTTATTTCGGGGCTTCTGCGAGGAGTCATATTTGGTAACAAACAAATTTCTCATCGACCGTCCAATCGACCAGTGATGGACTAGGCTCTGAAACACGGTCCTAACCTTTCGTTCCAAACCTGGCCTGTCCCTTTAAGCTTCGGAGGGAGTGCAGAGCAGAAAGGAGTTAAATTAAGGGGACAGGTTGCACAGACTGGGCTTGTATTCCCCCGAGTTGAGAAGATCAAAGGAGTGATCTAATTGAGGTGTTTAAGAAGATTAAAGGATTCGATAAGGTCGATTACACAGGATATACAGCACAGAAACCGGCCGTGCGGCCCAACCAGTCCGTGCCGGCGTTTATGCTCCACTCGAGCCTCTTCCTGTCTTTCCTCATCTAAATCTATCAGCATAACCCTCTATCCCTTCTCCCTCATGTGTTTATCTAGCCTCCCCTTAAATGCATCGATACTATTCGCTTCAACCACTCCCTGTGGGAGCGAGTTCCACATTCTCCCCACTCTCTGGGGAAAGAAGTTTCTTCTGAATTCCCTATTGGATTTCTTGGTGACTATCTTGTATTGATGGTCTCTAGTTATGCTCTTCCCACAAGTGGAAACACTCTCTCTGTATCCACTCTATCAAGGCACTCTAAAAGGCAGTCAGAAAGATTAACTGTAGTTGTCTGACATTGTTCTCTGCACAGACATTGTTCTCTGACTATGTATGCTGTGCCGATTTGTATTCTTCATTTCACCTGACGAAGGAGCAGCGCTCGGAAAGCTTGTGATTTCAAATAAAACTGTTGGACTATAACCTGGTGTTGTGCGACTTCTCACTTTTGTCCACTCTGTCAAAACCTTTCGTCATTTTAAAGACCTCTATCAGGTCACCCCTCAGCCTTCTTTTTTCAAAAAGAAAAGAGACCCAGCCTGTTCATCCTTTCCTGATAGGTATACCCTCACATTTCTGGTGTCACCCTCTGGTTGGGGGGGGGGTCCAGAACAAGGAGGCGTGACCTTAAAATTAGAGCCAATCAGGGGTGACGTCAGGAAGCACTTCAAACAGACCAGGAGTGGGCCTAACTCAGGATGCACGAGGAGAGCGAGTGAGAATGGAAAGCTCACGCGGGATCTGTGCCGCACTCTCCCGGAGTCTGGACTCCAGGGCAGGGCAGAGAGAGATTGACATTTTTGTACCGAAGGGGTGAAGGAGGCAGCACGGAGCCCGACTTACCCACACAGGAGCGGTTGTCCCTCCCCAACGTGAAGCCCGGCTCGCACTGGCACGTGAACGACCCCGGCGAGTTCACGCACCGATGCTGGCAGTACCTGAAGCGACATTCGTTTATATCTGAAGACAAGGAAGGGAGATGAGTGACCGGTGTCGGCGCAGTATAGAGGAGGTGGTCAGGGCCGCTCGAAGCCTCGGGTCTTTCCTGCCCTGTGTGTGTGCGGAGCTCGGATAACTCGTCACAGGCCGGGGATGGAGCCTGGGCCTTTCCTGCTCTGTGCCCGGGGCTCAGTCCCCACACCGGGGTGTGAGATCAGAGAACTCAGCACAGGCCGGGAATGGAGCCTGGGCCTTTCCTGCCCTGTGCCCGGGGTTCAGTCCCCACACCGGGGTGTGAGATCAGAGAATTCAGCACAGGCCGGGGATGGAGCCTGGGCCTTTCCTGCCCTGTGCCCGGGGATCAGTCCCCCACCCCCGCCTTTCAAAGCCAACCAGACGTGCGCTAACGTATAACCCTGACCTTTCACCTCTCTTTCCCCAACCCCATTGTCCAAATCTATCACAAAAAAATGGAGTAGGAGAAAAAGAAACACTTTCGTTCGAGGTTCTCGATGCTGTGGTCTAGAATTCGGGCCGTTGTCGGGCGCGAGGCGGCCTAGCAAGGCCCCAAAATGGCCGCCGCTCCCACCACACCGGCTTCACGTTAATGCGGTCCCAGCCCCAATATCCCGGGCCCCTCCGACCTCTCCGTTCAGGCGCAGGGCATTCACCCCCTCCCCGAGCCACCAAAAGATGGGCGCTCCCGAATTTCTAGGCCTGTGCGCCGCACAAGCGACCTTTCACCGAGCCGTAGCTTTCGAACCCAGCCCGGGGACAGGGGGGTCAAAACTTGTTGCTGGTTATCGATGTAAAGCTGTTGCGGCAATATCGACCCGGGGAGGAGCGGGGTGGGGGGGGGGGGGGGGGCCCGCTCGACAATAAGAACCTGTTGCTAGGCAGTGGCAGCTTACCAATGCATTCCGTGCCCACCAGTCGGTACCCGTCCGGGCACTTACAGTTGTAGCCTCCTGGAGTATTGATGCAGGCTTGGCTCGGTTGGCAGTTGTGGATGTCCAGCTCACACTCGTCAACATCTGTGTGAGTAAACACAGTCAGTCAGTCAGCGCTGGGCATATGGCTGCTCTCCCTACTGCCATGTTAGGGTGTCGGTTGTGGCACTGTGGGCATCTCTCTCTCTCTCGCCTGTGAGTCAGAGGGTTCATGGGTTCGAGGCCCCACGCCAGAGACTTGAGCCCCACAATCCAGGCCGACACTCCCAGGGCCAGTACTGTCGGAGGGGCGGTACTGAGGGAGCGCAGCACTGTCGGAGGGGCAGTACTGAGGGAGCGCCGCACTGTTGGAGGGGCAGTACTGAGGGAGTGCCGCACTGTCGGAGGGGCAGTACTGAGGGAGCGCCGCACTGTCGGAGGTGCCGTCTTTCGGATGAGACGTTAAACCGAGGACCCGTCTGCCCTCTCAGGTGGATGTAAAAGATCCCACGGCCACTATTGGAAGAAGAGCAGGGGGAGTTCTCCCCGGTGTCCTGGGCCAATATTTATCCCTCAATCAACATCACTAAAACAGATGATCTGGTCATTATCACATTGCTGTTTGTGGGAGCTTGCTGTGCGCATTTTTGGCTGCCGCGTTTCCTACATTACAACAGTGACCGCACTTCAAAAAGTACTTCATTGGCTGTAAAGCGCTTTGGGACGTCCTGAGGTGGTGAAAGGCGCTGGAGAAATGGAAGTCTTTCTACATTTGCAGTTTGCTCTGCTCAGATCACCCACTTGTCAACTTTTCCCAGCCAATGAAGTACTTTTTGAAGTGTGGTCACTGTTGTAATGTGGGAAACGCAGAAGCCATTTTGTGCACAGCAAGCTCCCACAAACAGCAATGTGATAATGACCAGATCATCTGTTTTCTTTTAGTGATGTTGATTGAGGGATAAATATTAGCCCCAGGACACCGGGGAGAGCGCCCCCTGCTCTTCTTCCAATAGTGGCTGCGGGATCTTTTACATCCACCTGAGAGGGCAGACGGGGCCTCGGTTTAACGTCTCATCTGAAAACGGCCCCTCCGACAGTGCAGCGCTCCCTCAGTACTGCCCCTCCGACAGTGCGACGCTCCCTCAGTACTGCCCCTCCGACAGTGCGGCGCTCCCTCAGTACCGCCCCTCCGACAGTGCGGCGCTCCCTCAGTACTGCCCCTCCGACAGTGCGGCGCTCCCTCAGTACTGCCCCTCCGACAGTGCGGCGCTCCCTCAGTACTGCCCCTCCGACAGTGCGGTGCTCCCTCAGTACCGCCCCTCCGACAGTGCGGCACTCCCTCAGTACTGCCCCTCCAACAGTGCGGCGCTCCCTCAGTACTGCCCCTCCGACAGTGCGGCGCTCCCTCAGTACTGGCACTGGGTGTGTCAGCCGAGTTTACGCGCTCAAATTCCTGGAGTGGGGCTCGACCAACACACGACCATCGCATAGTGCTGGATTAGCATAGATTAGCCTTGTAATCCCTCGAGTGTAGAAGATTAAGGGGTGATCTAATTGAGGTGTTTAAGATGATTAAAGGATTCGATAGAGAGAAACTATTTCCTCTGGTGGGGGGAGTCCAGAACAAGGGGGCACAACCTTAAAATTAGAGCCAGGCCGTTCAGGGGTGATGTCAGGAAGCACTTCTTCACACAAAGGGTGGTGGAAATCTGGAACTCTCTTCCCCCAGAAAGCTGTCGAGGCTGGAGGGGTCAATTGGAAATTTCAGGACTGCGATGGATAGATTTGTGTTGGGTGAGGGTATTAAGGGTTACGGAACCAAGGCGGGGAGATGGAGTTAAGATACAGATCAGCCGCGATCTGATTGAATGGCGGAGCAGGCTGGAGGGGCTGAACGGCCTCCTCCTGTTCCTGTGTAACAGGCTCGAGGGGCTGAATGGGCCTCCTCCTGTTCCTGTGTAACAGGCTCGAGGGGCTGAATGGCCTCCTCCTGTTCCTGTGTAACAGGCTCGAGGGGCTGAATGGCCTCCTCCTGTTCCTGTGTAACAGGCTGGAGGGGCTGAACGGCCTCCTCCTGTTCCTGTGTAACAGGCCCGAGGGGCTGAATGGGCCTCCTCCTGTTCCTGTGTAACAGGCTCGAGGGGCTGAATGGGCCTCCTCCTGTCCTGTGTAACAGGCTCGAGGGGCTGAATGGCCTCCTCCTGTTCCTATGTAACAGGCTCGAGGGGCTGAATGGGCCTCCTCCTGTTCCTGTGTAACAGGCTGGAGGGGCTGAATGGGCCTCCTCCTGTTCCTGTGTAACAGGCTGGAGGGGCTGAACGGCCTCCTCCTGTTCCTATGTAACAGGCTCGAGGGGGCTGAATGGGCCTCCTCCTGTTCCTGTGTAACAGGCTGGAGGGGCTGAATGGGCCTCCTCCTGTTCCTGTGTAACAGGCTCGAGGGGCTGAATGGGCCTCCTCCTGTTCCTATGTAACAGGCTCGAGGGGCTGAACGGCCTCCTCCTGTCAATATGTCCGGGTTCCTGTACAGTTAACAATTCTGCAATTCAGGTCAGCGTGAACTTGGCAGTGTTTATAAAGGGACAGCCAAAGGGGAAATGATGAAAGCGCATTGCACAAGAAATAATCTTTCTGCTTGGTGCAGCCCAGGGGGAGCGGTATTGGTATTTTTTGGGAGCTGGTTCTGGAGTCCAGCTGACTGTGACTCGCTTTAACTCGGGAGTCTGGGAGAGCGGGAGGGGAGGAGAGGGGGATTGGGGGCCCTCGGGGAGGGGAGGGGGGAGGTTGAGGTGAAGCCAGTTAAGATATTTTTAAATCAGGCAGAGGAACTGGATTCTAAAATTGCTGGTTCTGCAGCGCAAATGAAAGGGAGAGCAAGCACGCAGCAAGATGAAAGGGCTGGCACCAACTCCCCCTTCCCTGGAATTTGCGGTTCAGCCATGTTCCTGTCATTACGTTTAACCAGTTTATTTCTGTCCTGCTACTGTTTAGCTCCCCCCGCCCGCCCACCTCTCCGCTCTCAGTTCACTGGGAGATCATTTGTCCTCTTTCTCTCCTCTCTCAGGTTTCGAGTGCGCCCCCCTCCCCCCGGATAAGTCCCGCGGCCAACGCACGACGATCTTGGAGACTGTTTAGACGCCAAAAAACGGCAGCGCTTCTCTCGTTTAGTTCCGTGTCGCGGTGTGTGGAGCCCTTCCTTACTGGCGTTATCAGCTAGATTTAATCAGCGGTCACGTAACACTCAAGCACCCCCCCCCCACCCCCCCACCCACCTCCGATTCCCACCTCATCCCACCCCCCCACCCACCTCCGATTCCCACCTCATCCCACCCCCCCACCCACCTCCGATTCCCACCTCATCCCACCCCCCCACCCACCTCCGATTCCCACCTCATCCCACCCCCCCACCCACCTCCGATTCCCAGCTCATCCCACCCCCCCACCCACCTCCGATTCCCAGCTCATCCCACCCCCCCACCCACCTCCGATTCCCACCTCATCCCACCCCCCTGCACAATTCCAGTCTCCACACTGCCTCAAATCCACTTCTTCACCGGTCCCACTGCCGACCACTGGCCTCATCCCATTCCTTGCCCTGATCCCATTCCCTGCCCTGATCCCATTCCCTATCCTTGATCCCAAATCCCTGCCCTGATCCCACTCCTGGATCCCATTCCCCTGCCATTATCCCATTCCATTCCTGGATCCCATTCCCCTGCCCTGATCCCACTCCTGGATCCCATTCCCCTGCCCTGATCCCATTCCCAGATCCCATTCCGACTCCTGGATCCCATTCCCCTGCCATGATCTCATTCCCTGATCCCATTCCATTCCTGGATCCCATTCCCAGGCCCGGATCCCATTCCACTGCCATGATCCCATTCCTTGTCCTGATCCCATTCCCTGTCCTCATCCTATTTCCATGCCCTGATCCCCTGCTCTGATCCCATTCCCATTACTTGATCCCACTCCTTGATCCCAAACCGCTGCCATGATCCCATTCCCAGATCCCATTCCCCTGCCATGATCCCATTCCCAGATCCCATTCCCACTCCTGGATCCCATTCCCCTGCCCCGATCCCATTCCCAGATCCCATTCCCACTCCTGGATCCCATTCCCCTGCCATGATCCCATTCCCAGATCCCATTCCCACTCCTGGATCCCATTCCCAGATCCCATTCCCATTCCCAGATCCCATTCCCACTCCTGGATCCCATTCCCCATTCCCAGATCCCATTCCCACTCCTGGATCCCATTCCCCTGCCCCGATCCCATTCCCATATCCCATTCCCACTCCTGGATCCCATTCCCCTGCCCCGATCCCATTCCCACTCCTGGATCCCATTCCCCTGCCATGATCCCATTCCCACTCCTGGATCCCATTCCCCTGCCCTGATCCCATTCCCAGATCCCATTCCCACTCCTGGATCCCATTCCCCTGCCATGATCTCATTCCCAGATCCCATTCCCACTCCTGGATCCCATTCCCAGATCCCATTCCCACTCCTGGATCCCATTCCCCTGCCATGATCCCATTCCCATTCCTGGATCCCACTCCTGGATCCCATTCCCCTGCCCCGATCCTATTCCCAGATCCCATTCCCACTCCTGAATCCCATTCCCCTGCCCTGATCCCACTCCTGGATCACATTCCCCTGCCATGATCCCACTGCTGGATCACATTCCCCTGCCATGATCCCACTCCTGGATCCCATTCCCACTCCTGGATCCCATTCCCAGATCCCATTCCACTCCTGGATCCCATTCCCACTCCTGGATCCCATTCCCCTGCCCTGATCCCACTCCTGGATCCCATTCCCAGATCCCATTGCCCTGCCCCGATCCCACTCCCTGTTGGTGTCCAGCCCACGGCGAGGACTGCCCAGTGAGCGCCGGGTGCTCCAGCTGCTTACCCACACACTGGCCCTCCTCGTTGGGGCCGTAGCCCTGTGTACAGGCCTGCGCCCCGGAGTCAGGCCCCTCGGCGAACGCCGGCTGTCGACTCGTCTCGGGGTCGAGGAGCGAGGGAGCGCCGGGCTCGCTGTTGGGGGGCACGTCGTTGTGGGAAATGATGGAGGCCGATCGAGGCAGGCACAGGTAGCCCCCGTAGTGATTGAAGCATCTCATTGCCCCCTTACAGGCGCCACGGATGGTCTCGCACTCGTTTATATCTGTGGAAGAGTAATAATAGCATTTGAAACATCTGGTTCGGCCGCAGCTGGGGCACTGGGGGAGAGGGATTTTAACCCCCTCACGACGGGCGGGAGAGGCCCAGGGGTCGGGCGACGGGTGTTAAAATCTCAAAAACTCAGAACCCGATTCCAACTCGGCTCAAACACGCCTGCGTCGGGTTTGAAGAGTGGTCACTGTTGTAATGTGGGAAACACGGCAGCCAATTTGTGCACAGCAAGCTCCCACAAACAGCAATGTGATAATGACCAGATCATCTGTTTTAGTGATGTTGATCGAGGGATAAATATTGGCCCCAGGACACCGGGGAGAACTACCCCTGCTCTTCTTCCAATAGTGGCCCTGGGATCTTTTACGTCCACCTGAGAGAGCAGACGGGGCCTCGGTTTAACATCTCATCCGATAGAAGGCCCCTCCGACAGCGCAGCGCTCCCTCAGTACTGCCCCTCCGACAGTGCGGCGCTCCCTCAGTACTGCCCCTCCGACAGTGCGGCGCTCCCTCAGAACCGCCCCTCCGACAGTGCGGCACTCCCTCAGTACTGCCCCTCCGACAGTGCGGCGCTCCCTTAGTACTGCCCCTCTGACAGTGCGGCGCTCCCTCAGTACCGCCCCTCCGACAGTGCGGCGCTCCCTCAGAACCGCCCCTCCGACAGTGCGGCACTCCCTCAGTACTGCCCCTCCGACAGTGCGGCGCTCCCTTAGTACTGCCCCTCTGACAGTGCGGCGCTCCCTCAGTACCGCCCCTCCGACAGTGCGGCGCTCCCTCAGTACTGCCCCTCCGACAGTGCGGCACTCCCTCAGTACTGCCCCTCCGACAGTGCGGCGCTCCCTCAGTACCGCCCCTCCGACAGTGCGGCGCTCCCTCGGTACTGCCCCTCCGACAGTGCGGCGCTCCCTCAGTACCGCCCCTCCGACAGTGCGGCGCTCCCTCAGTACTGCCCCTCCGACAGTACGGCGCTCCCTCAGCACTGCACTGGGAGTGTCAGCCTGGATTATGGGGCTCAAGTCTCGAGCGGGACTCAAACCCACGACCTTCTGACTCAGAAGCAAGAGAGAGTGCTACCCACTGACCAACGGCTGACAGTGGATGTGCTACAGTCCAGGTTTCCCAGGGTTTGGGAAACACGGCAGCCGAAGGGAGGCGAGAAGGGTCGGATCCAGTAGATGTCTTTCCAGCACTGCTTGTGGGCCAGGAGGAGCAGGACTGCTCCCCCCCACCCCCGTCTCCACCCCAAGCCAGCCACGATTGGAACACGGACTTTACAATCTCTCCCTCCCTCCCTTCTCTCTGCTTCCCAGCTGCGGCCTACCAATGCAGCCTTTGCCGCACACCAGCCTCTCAATTTAAATGAGGTCCTGCCGTTAAATTCGGCGGAAGCTCCTCAAGACCCGCAGTTCCCTGCCGCTATCCCCCCCACCCCGCTACCCCGACCCCTGCCCCCTCCTCACCTCCCCGTAAATATCGGAGCCATTGCGTCCAATTCTGGGCACCGCACATTAGGAAGGACATCAAGACCTTGGAGAGGGTGCGGAGGAGATTGACTAGAATGGTACCAGGGATGAGGGACTTCACACAGAGACTGGAGAAGCTGGGGTTGTTCTCCTTAGAGCAGAGAAGGTTAAGGGGAAATTTAATAGAGGCGTTCAAAATCATGAGGGATTTCGATAGAGTAAATAAGGAGAAACTGTTTCCAGTGGTAGGAGGATCGGTAACCAGAGGACACAGATTCAAGATAATTGGCAAAAGAACCAGAGGGGGCGAGGAGGAGAATGTTTTTACGCAGCGAGTTGTGGTGATCTGGAACGCGCTGCCTGAAAGGGCGGTGGAAGCAGATTCAATCGTAACTTTCAGAAGGGGAATTGGATAAATATTTGAAAAGGAAAAATGTGCAGGGCTATGCGGAAAGAGTAGGAGGAGTGGGACTAATTGGAGAGCTCTTTCAAAGAGCCGGCACAGGCACGATGAGCCAAATGGCCTCCTTCTGTGCCGTATTCATGGGGCGGGGGGGGGGGGGGGGGGGAGTTTTACCGCACACTGAACGCGCGGGGAAAACGTGTCAAAAGCAAAATACTACGGATGCTGGAAATCTGAAATAAAAACAGAAAATGCTGGAAATGCTCCGCAGGTCAGACAGCATCTGCGGAGAGAGAAACAGAGTTAATGTTTCAGGTCGATGACCTTTCGTCAGAACTGGAACAAGTTAGAGAAGCAACAGGTGTTTAAGCAGGTGTAGGGGGCAGGGAAAGAGGGGTGGAAAGAACTAAAGGGAAGGTCTGTGATAGGATGGAAGGCAGGAGAGATTAAGAGAGATTAAGAGATGGTGCGAGGCTAAAAGAGAAGGTAATGGGACAAGTTAAGAAACAAAAGATGGCTCTAGATGAAGAGTAAATGGCGATGGCAGGAGGAGAGACAGCTGCCATGTGAGAGAGAAAAAATATATATATAATAAATAAAATGGGGGAAAAAAGAAAAGATGGCGGCGGTTTGCGCACGTTGGATGGGAGCGGTGTGACTCACCTCGACAGTGCTGCCTCTCGTGGTCCCATTCGTAGCCATCGGTGCATTCCTGTGAAGAGAGACACAGGTGATTGGCTGAGCGCAGGCGGGCGCGGCACGCGGGCCAACCGTTTATTTTTTCAAATTTTCCTTCCGACGCTGTCATTGGTCGGCGGTCCAAAAACAGGGGAGGCGGGGCAACCAGGGTTTTTGACTGGCAGCCACCAGTCAGCCAATCGGGTGAGGTGGGGGAAAGAGGCTGGCTCCGCTTTCCGATTGGTTGGGGAGGCGGCGGCCAATGGCGGTGCGGGGCCGGAGTTCAAGGTGAGCAGAAACCTCCAGGAATGGGTCCAAAGCCCAGTTGGCAACCCCTTTTTTTCCCGTGGGTTTCCAGGTATTCCAGGGCAGGAAAAAAAAACGTGGGCCGACACGTTTGCTCAGAGCTTGGGGCAACAGAACAGTCAACAGGCTGTTCAAGGAGGGGGAAGGATTGTTGCTCATGCCAGTAATTCCTGACATGTTGGTTCCCTGGCTTTAACACCCTGCCCAGCAATGTGTCCCATAAGCTGGGCAGTTGCACAGCAGTCCAGGGGATCCCACGCAGCCAGCTCCTCAATGCAATTGAATGCCTCTGAGTCAGAAGGTCGCAGGTTCGAGTCCCCTGCTCCAGTAGCATGAACACAAAAAATTCCAGGCCGACACTCCCGGTGCCGGTACTGAGGGAGCGCCGCACTGTCGGAGGGGCAGTACTGAGGGAGCGCCGCACTGTCGGAGGGGCAGTACTGAGGGAGCGCCGCACTGTCGGAGGGGCGGTACTGAGGGAGCGCCGCACTGTCAGTGGGGCAGTACTGAGGGAGCGCCGCACTGTCGGAGGGGCAGTACTGAGGGAGCGCCGCACTGTCGGAGGGGCGGTACTGAGGGAGCGCCGCACTGTCGGAGGGGCAGTACTGAGGGAGCGCCGCACTGTCGGAGGGGCAGTACTGAGGGAGCGCCGCACTGTCGGAGGGGCAGTACTGAGGGAGCGCCGCACTGTCGGAGGGGCAGTACTGAGGGAGCGCCCCACTGTCGGAGGGGCGGTACTGAGGGAGCGCCGCACTGTCGGAGGGGCGGTACTGAGGGAGCGCCGCACTGTCAGAGGGGCAGTGCTGAGGGAGCGCCGCACTGTCGGAGGGTCAGTACTGAGGGAGCGCCGCACTGTCGGAGGGGCAGTACTGAGGGAGCGCCGCACTGTCGGAGGGTCAGTACTGAGGGAGCGCCGCACTGTCGGAGGGGTGGTACTGAGGGAGCGCCGCACTGTCGGAGGGGCAGTACTGAGGGAGGGCCGCACTGTCGGAGGGGCAGTACTGAGGGAGGGCCGCACTGTCGGAGGGGTGGTACTGAGGGAGCCCCGCATTGTCGGAGGGGCAGTACTGAGGGAGTGCGGCGCCCCTCCGACAGTGCGGCGCTCCTTCAGTACTGCCCCTCCGACAGTGCGGCGCTCCCTCAGTACTGTCACTGGGGTGCAGTATGGAGCTCAAGTCTCTGGAGTGGGACTCGAACCCACGACCTTCTGACTCAGAGGCGAGCGTGCTACCCACTGAGCCACAGCTGACACCGTGTCAGGGCCTGCAGTCAACAGCCGTTCCTTATCGGAGGTTTGTTTGGTTTTGGGAGCGAGCAAAGTGCGTGGCATCTCAAGGCCACAGCAGAGTCCCCGGCCCGGGGGCCACTGTGAAAGGAACAGTGTGCCGCCGGTTGCCGTGGGATACGCGCGTTAGGGACGGGCCTGGTCCCAGATGTAGCCGCGGGCCAGGCAGAATCTTACCGTGTAGGTGACAGCTTCCTCGAGCTCCTGCGAAATAGCTGCACGCAGCCCCAGGGCGAGCAGCAGGCCCAGGACCAGCATCGTACCTCCAGGGACTAGGCCGCAAATCCAGATCCTGAAACCAGAGGGCACAGCGTGAGTCACGGGAAAGCAACTGGGCTGCGAGGCACGTGGGCCGCGGTGGTGAGGTTAGATCATTGTGCGCTGCCACGACAACAGCATCTTGTATTTATACAGCGCCTTTAATGTAGTAAAACCTCCCAGGGCGCTTCACAGGAGCGATTATCAAACAAAATTTGACACCGAGCCACATAAGGAGATATTAGGGACAGGTGACCAAAAGCTGGGTCACAGAGGTCGGAATAAGGAGCGTCTTAAAGGAGGAGAGAGAGGTGGAGAGGTTTAGGGAGGGAATTCCAGAGCTTAGGGCCCAGGCAGCTGAAGGCACGGCTGCCAATGGTGGAGCGATTAAAATCAGGGGATGCTCAAGAGGCCAGAATTGGAGGAGCGCAGAGATCTCGGGAGGGTTGTGGGGCTGGAGGAGGTTACAGAGATAGGGAGGGGGGCGAGGGCCATGGAGGGATTTCAAAACAAGGATGAGAATTTTAAAATCGAGGCGTTGCTTAACCGGGAGCCAATGTAGGTCAGCGAGCACAGGGGGTGAGGGGTGACGGGACTCGGTGCGAGTTAGGACACGGGGCAGCAGAGTTTTGGATGAGCTCAAGTTTACGTAGGGTGGAATGTGGGAGGCCGGCCAGGAGAGTGTTGGAATAGTCCAGTCTAGAGGTAACAAAGGCACGGATGAGGGTTTCAGCAGCGGATGAGCTGAGGCAGGGGCAGAAGCTGAATGAAAACCCGTCGACGATCTAACCCGTGCTGTACCTGAGCTGGGAGCACTGGTACGATCGGATGGCTGAAGCAAAGCTGCCAGACTCCCGCCCGGTCAGGGATATTAAAATGACACCACAGCCCCCTCCCCTCCGCCCCACTCGCCCCGTGGCTGATTTTAGTGATTTAAGCAGGATTGGCTCCTTTGACTCTGTCCGCACTCACAGTTTGACGTGCAGCTCTGGACAGATGACGACGCATTTTCTAACCTCTGCCAGTGACGCTGCGAGACTATAGGCCGCAGGCGGGCAGACACACAGGGAGTGTTCAATTGGCAGCAATCCACTCCCTGTCGTAACCCTCATGCAGGTACAGACCAGTGCCTTGCCTGTAGTCAGCAGAATGCAGCTCCCAACAGATACACACCACACTGCTGCACTTTGTTTCCTTACCTCTTCCACCCCGCCACACCCCACCCCACCCAACCCAGGGCAGGTACAGCACGGGTTAGATACAGAGTAAAGCTCCCTCTACACTGCCCCATCAAACACTCCCAGGGCAGGTACAGCACGGGTTAGATACAGAGTAAAGCTCCCTCTACACTGTCCCCATCAAACACTCCCAGGGCAGGGACAGCACGGGTTAGATACAGAGCAAAGCTCCCTCTACACTGTCCCCATCAAACACTCCCAGGGCAGGTACAGCACGGGTTAGATACAGAGTAAAGCTCCCTCTACACTGTCCCGTCAAACACTCCCAGGGCAGGTACAGCACGGGTTAGATACAGAGCAAAGCTCCCTCTACACTGTCCCCATCAAACACTCTCAGGGCAGGGACAGCACGGGTTAGATACAGAGTAAAGCTCCCTCTACACTGTCCCGTCAAACACTCCCAGGGCAGGTACAGCATGGGTTAGATACAGAGTAAAGCTCCCTCTGCAGTGTCCCGTGAAACACTCCCAGGGCAGGTACAGCACAGGTTAGATACAGAGTAAAGCTCCCTCTACACTGTCCCGTCAAACACTCCCAGGGCAGGTACAGCACGGGTTAGATACAGAGCAAAGCTCCCTCTACACTGTCCCCATCAAACACTCCCAGGACAGGTACAGCACGGGTTAGATACAGAGTAAAGCTCCCTCTACACTGTCCCATCAAACAGTCCCAGGGCAGGTACAGCACGGGTTAGATACAGAGTAAAAGTCCCTCTACACTGTCCCGTCAAACACTCCCAGGGCAGGGACAGCACAGGTTAGATACAGAGTAAAGCTCCCTCTACACTGTCCCATCAAACACTCCCAGGGCAGGTACAGCACGAGTTAGATACAGAGTAAAAGTCCCTCTATACTGTCACATCAAACACACCCAGGGCAGGGACAGCACAGGTTACATACAGAGTAAAGCTCCCTCTACACTGTCCTGTCAAACACTCCCAGGGCAGGTACAGCACGGGTTAGATACAGAGTAAAGCTCCCTCTACACTGTCCCGTCAAACACTTCCAGGGCAGGTACAGCACGTGTTAGATACAGAGTAAAGATCCTTCTACACTGTCCCGTCAAACACTCCCAGGGCACATACAGCACGGGTTAGATACAGAGTAAAAGTCCCTCTACACTGTCCCATCAAATACTCCCAGGGCAGGTACAGCACGGGTTAGACACAGAGTAAAGCTCCCTCTACACTGTCACATCAAACACTCCCACGGCAGGTACAGCATGGGTTAGATACAGAGTAAAGCTCCCTCTACACTGTCCCGTCAAACACTCCCAGGGCAGGTACAGCACGAGTTAGACACAGAGTAACGCTCCCTCTACACTGTCCCCATCAAACACTCCCAGGGCAGGTACAGCATGGATTAGACACAGAGTAAAGCTCCCTCTGCACTGTCCCATGAAACACTCCCAGGGCAGGTACAGCACAAGTTAGATACAGAGTAAAGCTCCCTCTACACTGTCCCATCAAACACTCCCAGGGCAGGTACAGCACGGGTTAGATACAGAGTAAAGCTCCCTCTACACTGTCCCATCAAACACTCCCAGGGCAGGTACAGCATGGGTTAGATACAGAGTAAAGCTCCCTCTACACTGTCCCATCAAACACTCCCAGGGCAGGTACAGCACGGGTTAGATACAGAGTAAAGCTCCCTCTACACTGTCCCATCAAACACTCCCAGGGCAGGTACAGCACAGGGTTAGATACAGAGTAAAGCTCCCACTACACTGTCCCATCAAACACTCCCAGGGCAGGTACAGCACGGGTTAGATACAGAGTAAAGCTCCCTCTACACTGTCCCATCAAACACTCCCAGGGCAGGTACAGCACGGGTTAGATACAGAGTAAAGCTCCCTCTACACTGTCCTATCAAACACTCCCAGGGCAGGTGCAGCACGGGTTTAGATACAGAGTAAAGCTCCCTCTACACTGTCCCATCAAACACTCCCAGGGCAGGTACAGCACGGGTTAGATACAGAGTAAAGCTCCCTCTACACTGTCCCATCAAACACTCCCAGGGCAGGTTCAGCACGGGTTAGATACAGAGTAAAGCTCCCTCTACACTGTCCTATCAAACACTCCCAGGGCAGGTGCAGCACGGGTTTAGATACAGAGTAAAGCTACACTGTCCCTTGCTGGCTTGAGCATTGTTTGGTATTAGAAGGTAGTTGAAAATTTAAGCATGAACCCAGAGCTGTCGACCTGTTGCACTGTGTGTGCGACCTGCGCGCCAAACCCACGTGTCACTCTGAAACAGCAGGCTCACAAAATCAGTCCTGCTCCCAGAACCTGCAGTTTCTTGTCTTTATCTTGACAGAGAGAGAGAGATGTTACCTTTAGTAAGAGACATGTTATCTTGCCTAAGAGAGAGTGATGTTATCTTTACTACTTATCTTTACGTTACTGCAGGCCTTCCTCCCCTTATTAAAGGGGAGGGGCCTGGCGCAGCGCGTCCCGGCGCCCAGCTGTGCCACCAGGGATCGGGAGTGCCGGCAAGCGAGCTCAGCACTCAAGGGGAGTGCCGGCTCACGGAGGGGGGCTTCACAGGGGCCGGGGACAGCGCCGCTCCGGCCGCAGGTAGGCCTCTCTGACCCCGGCAGACATAGCGTCCGACGGTAAGTCGGGGCGGGGGGGGGCGCCACCCAATGTTACAGGCGGGGCGCTGCGCACGGCGAAGGCGCTAACGGGAGGTGCAAATCAACCGAATTTAGCCCCCGTTATCTTTAGTAAGAGAGAGGTGTTATCTTTACTACGAGATGTTATCTTTCGTAAGAGAGACGTGATATCTTTACTAAGAGAGAGGGACCGAGAGAGAGAGCTCGTCTCATTGCTGTGGTCTTCATCCAACAAGGCCAACGCTATTTAGAAGGGGAAGACAAGCGATGGTATTTAAACATCTCAAGAACTGTAAGTACTGAATGAAAGAGAGGCAGAGTCGGCTTTAGGAGTGCTCAGGGGAAGAATTTGTGGCTTTTAGTTCGTACAATATAATAACTGTCCTTAGTCTCTGGCTCTGGAGGCTGTGAGGTGTGTGTTACACCATTCTCTCACCTTGCGTACAGTCTTCCCAAGCCTTCAACTCCAGCCTTGCCCACTCCGGCCTTGCCCACACTGGCCTTGCCCACTCCGGCCTTGCCCACTCCGGCCTTGCCCACTTCGGCCTTGCCCACTCCGCACTTTCTTCATTTCAGCCGACCGCTTATATACAAGGAAAAACACTTCCAAAAAAAACCTCTGGTAACTTTCGCCAGCCACCTCAACTGACCCGTTTCCCCTTTGGAAACAGAGCTTTGCTTTATAAAGTACTCACCAGTGATGGTTTGCAGAGTGTGCGGGCACAACAGGCCTCACACTTCCGAGTCAGCCCCGGGTTTCTTCTCGGTGAGAAATTAGTCAGTTGAGCGAGAGGTGCTGATTCGTGAACTGGTTCATGGAGATGTTTGGAAGAGGCTGGAGTGAGAACTCTCTCTCTGTCTTTGTCTGTCTGTGTGTGTGTGTGTGTCTCTCTCTCTCGCTGTGTCTGTCTCTCTGTGTGCCTCTCTCTGTCTGTCTGTCTGTCTCACTCTCTCTGTCTCTGTCTGTCTCTGTGTGTATCTCTCTGTCTGTCTCTCTCTCTCTGTCTCTCTCTCTCTGTCTCTCTCTGTCTCTCTTTCTCTCTCTCTCTGTCTCTCTCTCTGTCTCTCTCTCTCTGTCTCTCTCTGTCTCTCTCTCAGTCTGTCTCTCTCTCTCTCTCTGTCTCTCCCACTCTCCCTCTCCTGTTCCTTGCTCTCTCTCGCTCGCTCCGGTTGTGAATTCCTGTGTGTTTGTCAAACAGTTCAGAGCCTGCCAACTCCCACCTGGTTTTCTTTAGCTCCCAGCTAATAACAGATGTCAAACACGCAGGGTTAACACTTTGGTGCCTGGGAGTGGGGAGGAGCGGGGTGTTTGTTCAGCTGTGTCAGATTCCGAACAGGCCACGGACACAGAGACAGGGGGCGATTACCGAGGGCAGCTTCTAACACCAATCAACAGGGACAGCGGGGAGCGAGTGACAGGCCAGCAATTCAGTGCCTGGTCTCAGGGACAGCGGGGAGCGAGTGACAGGCCAACAATTCAGTGCCTGGTCTCAGGGACGGAGGGGAGCTGGGCCAGTCCAACAACATCTGAGCAACCGGCAGATCGGATCCCAACTCTCAGCCACCGCTCCCACTGCTCATAACAGGAGCTGGTGTGTGCAGGAGACCCCAGTCAGTGTCTGAGACCCCGGTCAGTGTCTGGGACCCCGGTCAGTGTCTGGGACCCCGGTCAGTGTCTGGGACCCCGGTCAGTGACTCAGACCCCGGTCAGTGTCTGGGACCCCGGTCAGTGTCTGAGACCCCGGTCAGTGTCTGGGACCCCGGTCAGTTTCTGAGACCCCGGTCAGTGTCTGGGACCCCGGTCAGTGTCTGAGACCCCGGTCAGTGTCTGAGACCCCGGTCAGTGTCTGGGACCCCGGTCAGTTTCTGAGACCCCGGTCAGTGACTCAGACCCCGGTCAGTGTCTGAGACCCCGGTCAGTGACTCAGACCCCGGTCAGTGTCTGAGACCCCGGTCAGTGTCTGGGACCCCGGTCAGTGTCTGAGACCCCGGTCAGTGTCTGGGACCCCGGTCAGTGTCTGGGACCCCGGTCAGTGTCTGAGACCCCGGTCAGTGTCTGAGACCCCGGTCAGTGACTCAGACCCCGGTCAGTGTCTGAGACCCCGGTCAGTGTCTGGGACCCCGGTCAGTGACTCAGACCCCGGTCAGTGTCTGGGACCCCGGTCAGTGTCTGGGACCCCGGTCAGTGACTCAGACCCCGGTCAGTGTCTGAGACCCCGGTCAGTGACTCAGACCCCGGTCAGTGTCTGAGACCCCGGTCAGTGTCTGAGACCCCGGTCAGTGTCTGAGACCCCGGTCAGTGTCTGAGACCCCGGTCAGTGACTGAGACCCCGGTCAGTGTCTGGGACCCCGGTCAGTGTCTGAGACCCCGGTCAGTGTCTGGGACCCCGGTCAGTGACTCAGACCCCGGTCAGTGTCTGGGACCCCGGTCAGTGACTCAGACCCCGGTCAGTGACTGAGACCCCGGTCAGTGTCTGGGACCCCGGTCAGTGACTGGGACCCCGGTCAGTGTCTGGGACCCCGGTCAGTTTCTGGGACCCCGGTCAGTTTCTGAGACCCCGGTCAGTGACTCAGACCCCGGTCAGTGTCTGAGACCCCGGTCAGTGACTCAGACCCCGGTCAGTGTCTGAGACCCCGGTCAGTGACTCAGACCCCGGTCAGTGTCTGAGACCCCGGTCAGTGTCTGGGACCCCGGTCAGTGTCTGGGACCCCGGTCAGTGACTCAGACCCCGGTCAGTGTCTGAGACCCCGGTCAGTGACTCAGACCCCGGTCAGTGTCTGAGACCCCGGTCAGTGTCTGAGACCCCGGTCAGTGACTCAGACCCCGGTCAGTGTCTGAGACCCCGGTCTGTGACTCAGACCCCGGTCAGTGTCTGGGACCCCGGTCAGTGTCTGGGACCCCGGTCAGTGACTCAGACCCCGGTCAGTGTCTGGGACCCCGGTCAGTGTCTGGGACCCCGGTCAGTGACTCAGACCCCGGTCAGTTTCTGAGACCCCGGTCACTGTCTGAGACCCCGGTCAGTGTCTGAGACCCCGGTCAGTGTCTCAGACCCCGGTCAGTGTCTCAGACCCCGGTCAGTGTCTGGGACCCCGGTCAGTGTCTGGGACCCCGGTCAGTGTCTGGGACCCCGGTCAGTGACTCAGACCCCGGTCAGTGTCTCAGACCCCGGTCAGTGTCTGAGACCCCGGTCAGTGTCTGAGACCCCGGTCAGTGTCTGGGACCCCGGTCAGTGTCTGAGACCCCGGTCAGTGTCTGAGACCCCGGTCAGTGTCTGGGACCCCGGTCAGTGACTGGGACCCCGGTCAGTGACTCAGACCCCGGTCAGTG
Source organism: Squalus acanthias (assembly GCA_030390025.1). Lineage (NCBI taxonomy): Eukaryota > Metazoa > Chordata > Chondrichthyes > Squaliformes > Squalidae > Squalus > Squalus acanthias. The sequence goes on along the minus strand of CM059450.1, from coordinate 26,713,345 downwards.
TCTGGGACCCCGGTCAGTGTCTGAGACCCCGGTCAGTGTCTGGGACCCCGGTCAGTGACTGGGACCCCGGTCAGTGACTCAGACCCCGGTCAGTGTCTGGGACCCCGGTCAGTGACTCAGACCCCGGTCAGTGACTCAGACCCCGGTCAGTGTCTGGAACCCCGGTCAGTGTCTGGGACCCCGGTCAGTGACTCAGACCCCGGTCAGTGTCTGGGACCCCAGTCAGTGTCTGGGACCCCGGTCAGTGTCTGGGACCCCGGTCAGTGTCTGGGACCCCGGTCAGTGTCTGAGACCCCGGTCAGTGTCTGAGACCCCGGTCAGTGACTGGGACCCCGGTCAGTGACTGGGACCCCGGTCAGTGTCTGAGACCCCGGTCAGTGTCTGGGACCACAGTCAGTGTCTGAGACCCCGGTCAGTGTCCGGGACCCAGTTCAGTCTCTCGGACCCTGCTCCGCCATTCAATAAGATCATGGCTGACCTTCGACCTCAACTCCACTTTCCCGCCCGATCCCCATATCCCTCGATTCACTTAAAGAGTCCAAAAATCTATCGATCTCAGCCTTGAATATACTCAACGACTGAGCATCCACAGCCCTCTGGGGTAGAGAATTCCAAAGATTCACCACCCTCTGTGTGAAGAAATTCCTCCTCATCTCAGTCCTAAATGGCCGACCCCTTATCCTGAGACTGTGACCCCTGGTTCTAGACTCTCCAGCCAGGGAGAAACAACCTCTCAGCATCTACCCTGTCAATCCCCCCTCAGAATCTTATATGTTTCAATGAGATCACCTCTCATTCTTCTAAACTCCAGAGAGTATCGGCCCAATCTACTCAATCTCTCCTCATAGGACAGCCCTCTCATCCCAGGGATCAATCTAGTGAACCTTCATTGCACCGCCTCTAAGACAAGTATACCGCGACCTCTTCCACCTAGAAGGACAAGGGCAGCAGGTGCATGGGAACACCACCACCTCCAAGTTCCCCTCCAAGTCACGCACCATCCTGAGTTGGAAATATATCGGCTGTTCCTTCATCGTCGCTGGGTCAAAATCCTGGAACTCCCTCCCTAACAGCACTGTGGGAGCACCTTCACCACACGGACTGCAGCGGTTCAAGGCGGCTCACCACCACCTTCTCAAGGGCAATTAGGGATGGGCAATAAATGCTGGGCCTGGCCAGCGACGCCCACATCCCATTAAAAAAAATGGGGAAAAAAATCCTTCCTTAGGTAAGGAGACCAAAACTGTGCACAGTACTCCAGGTGTGGTCTCATCAAAGCCCTGTACAATTGTAGCAAGACTTCCTTACTGTTATACTCCAACCCCCTTGCAATAAAGGCCAACATGCCATTAGCCTTCCTAATTGCTTGCTGCACTTGCAAGTTAACTTTCTGTGATTGGTGTACAAGGACCCCCAGGTCCCTCTGAACACCAACATTTAGTAGTCTCTCTCCTCCTGCTTTTCCATTCTTCCGAGCAAAGTGGATAATTTCACACTTCCCTGCGTCATACTCCATCTGCCACCTTAGCTGCGGGGAATGTTGACTGGGAGGAGGGGGAGGGAGGTGAGGAGCGGAGGGACAGAGGCAGCTGCCTAAACCCAGAGGCTCTCTCTCCTTTGTTGCTTTAGCTGGGCTCGGCGATCAGCACCCTCCTCCAGCACTCCACCATTTGGCTGTGGCGGGCCTCGCTCACCTCACCGGTCTTTGAAGCTGAACAAAATGAAGTGTTATCGGAAGGCAAGCTCCCTGCCAACATTTGAGGATTTGAGTGCAGGAGCAAGGATGTCTTACTACAGTTGTACAGGGCCTTGGTGAGACCACACCTGGAGTACTGTGTGCAGTTTTGGTCTCCTTACCTAAGAAAGGATATACTTGCCATAGAGAGAGTGCAGCGAAGGTTCACCAGACTGATTCCTGGGATGGCAGGACTGTGGTATGAGGAGAGATTAGGTCGACTAGGCCTGTATTCACTACAGTTTAGAAGGATGAGAGGGGATCTCATTGAAACGTATAAAATTCTGACCGGGCTAGACAGACTGGATGCAGGGAGGATGTTTCCCCTGGCTGGGAGGGGTCTAGAACGAGGGGTCACAGTCTCAGGATACGGGGTAGGACATTTAGGACTGAGATGAGGAGAAATTTCTTCACTCAGAGGGTGGTGAACCTGTGGAACTCTCTACCACAGAAGGCTGTGGAGGCCAAGTCACTGAATATATTTAAGAAGGAGATAGATCGATTTCTAGACACAAAAGGTATCAAGGGGTATGGGGAGAGAGCGGGAATATGGTATTGAGATGGAGGATCAGCCATGATCATATTGAATGGCGGAGCAGGCTCGAAGGGCCAAATGGCCGACTCCTGCTCCTATTTTCTATGTTTCTTCTATGAGGTGCCAATCTTACGTTCAGGATATTCATAGAAACATAGACATAGAAACATAGAAAGATAGGAGCAGGAGTAGGCCATTCGGCCCCTCGAGCCTGCTCCGCCATTCGATGAGATCATGGCTGATCATCCAAACTCAGTACCCTGTCCCTGCCTTCTCCCCATATCCCTTGATACCTTTAGCTTTAAGAAATATATCCAACTCATTCTTGAATATATTTAATGACTTGGCCTCAACTACCTTCTGTGGTAGAGAATTCCACAGGTTCACCACTCTCTGGGTGAAGAAATTCTTCCTCATTTCTGTCCTAAATGGCTTACCCCTTATCCTTAGATTATGACCCCTGGTTCTGGACTCTCCGACCATCGGGAACATTCTTCCTGCATCTAGTTTGTCCAGACCTGTCAGAATTTTCCCCACTGTCTCAATTGCAGTGGATAGAATGGATTAGAATCACTTTATATCTGGGGCACGCTTTGATTAAGGCTGCAACTGTATGTGTGACTGTGGTGCTTCCAGTCCAGTTTCTACACTTCTCCCCGAATCTTGCCCACCACTCGTTATGAGGGTTTGAGTCACTGCAGTAACGAGCGGGCTGAGTGTGCTCGGGCTATACTTAGGCGGCGCCAAGAATCAAACCACTAAGCCGTAACCATCGGGGGTTTTTGCAGGCTCCATATTTACTGAACCTTAACCCTTACAACAATCAAGCGGATCTGCAGCCAGGGAATCTCACTTAGAAAGGAATCATAGTCATGGAACCTCGGGATTGGGCAATGATGGGATTGAATGTTGGGGTTGACAGAAAGAAGGAAAGATTTGCATTTCTACAGCGCCTTTCACGACCACCGGACGTCCCAAAGCGCTTTACAGCCAATGAAGCACTTTTCGAGGTGCGGTCGACTGTTGTAATGTGGGAAACCCGGCAGCCAATTTGCGCACAGCAAGCTCCCACAAACAGCAATGTGATAATGACCAGATCATCTGTTTTTAGTGATGTTGGTTGAGGGATAAATATTGGCCCCAGGACACCGGGGAGAACTCCCCCTGCTCTTCTTCCAATAGTGGCCGTGGGATCTTTTACATCCACCTGAGAGAGCAGACGGGGCCTCGGTTTAATGTCTCATCCGAAAGACGGCACCTCGGACAATGCAGCGCTCCCTCAGTACCGCCCCTCCGACAGTGCGGCGCTCCGTCAGTACCGCCCCTCCGACAGTGCGGTGCTCCCTCAGTACTGCCCCCCCGACAGTGCGGCGCTCCCTCAGTACTGACCCTCCGACAGTGCTGCGCTCCCTCAGTGCTGCCCCTCCGACAGTGCGGCGCTCCCTCAGTACTGCCCCTCCGACAGTGCGGCGCTCCCTCAGTACTGCCCTTCCGACAGTGCGGCGCTCCCTCAGTAGTGCCCCTCCGACAGTGCGGCGCTCCCTCAGTACTGCCCCTCCGACAGTGCGGCGCTCCCTCAGTACTGCCCTTCCGACAGTGCGGCGCTCCCTCAGTAGTGCCCCTCCGACAGTGCGGCGCTCCCTCAGTAGTGCCCCTCCGACAGTGCGACGCTCCCTCAGTACTGCCCCTCCGACAGTGCGGCGCTCCCTCAGTACTGCCCCTCCGACAGTGCGGCGCTCCCTCAGTACTGCCCCTCCGACAGTGCTGCACTCCCTCAGTACCGCCCCTCCGACAGTGCAGCGCTCCCTCAGTACTGCCCCTCCGACAGTGCGGCGCTCCCTCAGTACCGCCCCTCCGACAGTGCGGCGTCCTCCTGCTCTTATTTGCGATGTGCCTCGATCTCGGAACGTGGGATTGTCGAGCCCCCCCTCGGTGTGTTTTGAACGCAGAATTTGCAGTCTGCGTTCCTGCCGAGGTCGGACTCGGGAGCCCGGCCCCAAGTCGGCTGTGCGGCCCCTGTAATCAAGGGCTGCCCTAATCGGCAGCTTTCTGTGCACATAATTACCGAGCGGCGACCACGAGGAGGATGGGCGGCTGGAATTAAACCGAGCGTCACCTCGCTCGGACGGTGCTGGAAGTGCGTTCTGCCACACACACCGACCACATCCGGATAGACGGTGCCGAGTGCTGCCTCGGGGGCGTGTGTCTCGGCTCACGTTCCTCTCCCCTGCTCTCGGGGGTGTGGGGAGGAAGAGAAATAAAGCTGAGTAGGTTTCGAGGAACGGGAGAGGCCTTTCAGCCCCTCCACCATTCAATTAGATCGTGCCTGGTTTGCGCCTCAACCCCATTTGACCAGCCTTTCCTCCTTCGATACCCGTAGCTAATGAAAGTCTATCAATCCCAATCGTGAAAGCTCCAATTACAAGGATAATACCAGAGGTTACAACCATCAGGAAAGGTTGAACAGGCTGGGGCTCTTTTCTCTAGAAAAGAGAAGGCTGAGGGGTGACCTGATCGAGGTCTTTAAGATTACAAAAGGGTTCGATAGGGTAGATGTCGAGAAGATGTTTCCACTTGTGGGGGAGACCAGAACTAGGGGCCATCAATATAAGATAGTCACTGATAAATCCAATCGGGAATTCAGGAGAAACTTCTTTACCCAGAGAGTGGTGAGAATGTGGAACTCGCTACCACAGGGAGGGGTTGAGGCGAAGAGCACAGATACATTTAAGGGGAAGCACATAAGGGATGAAGGATATGCTGATGGGGTGAGAGGAAGAGGGGTGGGAGGAGGCTCGTGTGGAGCATAAACACCGGCACGGACCAGTTGTGCCGAATGGCCTGTTTCTGTGCTGTACGCTCGATGTAACTGACCCTGTCGCCTGCTACCTCAGCTCCTGTGGTGCTTCTGTACAGTACCAGGAGTCGCTGGTGTTGGTCGTGATCTGGGAGGTTTTAGCACGTGACTTTGCGCCTTCAAACGCCTCGCCATCAGTCACCGGACAAGACCATCTTCACGGGGTCATTGTCTTCCCACGCCAAATGGTGAGCGGACAGACCGATTGGATGATCGACCGTCAGTCGAATTAGCCTTTTTATCCACCCAGCCCATCTCCAAGACGTTTCACCCGGGCAGCGTCCGGGCGACTGATCTGCAATTCCTGGACAGATCCGAGAGGTTCGGCAACTCCGGGAGTCCCCCATCGCCCACGATCCTGGCTCTCCAGTGGCACTAGGGTAGGAGCTGGAAAGGCCCGTGGAGGCACCGTGGGGGAGCACCACGAAGAAGCACGGAGTTAGGAAAGAGTAGGGTGACTGTTTGCACTTGGTAATTGTTGGATTAAAGCAGAACGTGCGCTTGTGTTGTGTTTTGTTATTTATAGAGAGGACAGTCTCACGGGAAAGAGAGAACTTAGTGGGGCAAAGAGGGTTGTTGTGTTGTCATAAGAACATAAGAACTAGGAGCAGGAGTCGGCCATTTGGCCCTTCGAGCCTGCTCCGCCATTCAATAAGATCATGGCTGATCTTCTACCTCAACTCCACTTTCCTGCACTATCCCCATATCCCTCGATTCCCTTAATATCCAAAAATCTATTGATCTCTGTCTTGAATATACTCAACGACTGAGCCTCCACAGCCCTCTGGGGTAGAGAATTCCAAAGATTCACCACCCTCTGAGTGAAGACAATTCTCCTCATCTCAGTCCTAAATGGCTGACCCCTTATTCTGAGACTGTGACCCCTGGTTCTAGATTCTCCAGCCAGGGGAAACATCCTCCCTTGATCTACCGTCAAGCCCTGTAAGAATTTTGTATGTTTCAATGAGATCACCTCTCATTCTTCTAAACTCTAGAGAATATAGGCCTAGTCTACTCAATCTCTCCTCATAGGACAATCCCCCCATCCCAGGAACCATTCTGGTGAACCTTCGTTGCACTCCCTCTATGGCAAGTTTATCCTTCCTTAGGTAAGGAGACCAAAACTGTCCACAATACTCCAGGTGTGGTCTCACCAGGGCCCGATGTAATTGCAGCAAGACGTCTTTACGTGTTGCGTTGGGTCGTGATTTGAGGGAATGTCTTATTTGGCAAGTGGGGGGGAGCAGGCTGTGGTGTCCGGTTGATGGAATCGCCCAGCGAAGACTTTGAAGAGGATCTGCCCTCCGATGCCCCTTGCGGCCCCGAGCGAGGGCTCCTCGGAGCGGAGGGTCGTCCAGGTGTTGCGGTCCCTGCAGTTCAGGAGCTCCAGGAGATGGCACACCTCCTCTGGGCCCCTGGGGTTCAAGGCCTGGCCTTGACTATTGAAGCCGGGGTGTTGAAGCGGGCAGCGTTTGCCAACGTTTTATCCGACCCCGGTGCGTCTTATTGAACAAAGTGCTGGTGTTTAGTTGCAGTTAGCTCCCTGCTCAGTAAAAAAAGAGGAAGAGCAGGAGAACGGACGGAAAGAAAGGGAGAGAAAACGAACGAAAGACTCATAGAAACAGAGAAGATAGGAGCAGGAGGAGGCCATTCGGCCCCTCGAGCCTGCTCCGCCATTCGATGAGATCATGGCTGATCATCCAAACTCAGTACCCTGTACCTGCCTTCTCCCCATATCCCTTGATACCTTTAGCTTTAAGAAATATATCTAACTCATTCTTGAATATATTTAATGACTTGGCCCCAACTACCTTCTGTGGTAGAGAATTCCACAGGTTCACCACTCTCTGGGTGAAGAAATTCTTCCTCATTTCTGTCCTAAATGGCTTACCCCTTATCCTTAGATTATGACCCCTGGTTCTGGACTCTCCGACCATCGGGAACATTCTTCCTGCATCTAGTTTGTCCAGATCTGTCAGAATTTTATATGTTTCGATGAGATCCCCTCTCATTCTTCTATACTCCAGCGAGTATAAGCCCAATCGACCCAATCTCTCCTCATATGTCATTCCTGCCATCCCAGGTATCAGCCTTGTGAATCTTCGCTGAACTCCCTCCATGGCAAGAACATCCTTCCTCAGATAAGGCGACTAAAACTGCACACAGTACTCAAGGTGTGGTCTCACCAAGGCCCTGTACAACTGCAGCAGGACATCTCTGTTCCTGTACTCGAACCCTCTCGCTATGAAGGCCAATCGCATTTCTCCAGCGCCTTTCACCACCTCAGGACGTCCCAAAGCGCTTCACAGCCAATTAAGTACTTCTGAAGTGTAAAAACAGATGCAAAATCATTCAACTCTCCTTCGGAAGCAATAATATTCAGGTGGATTGCAAAAAAATTGAAATATTTATTGAATATTTGAACAGAGCAGCCTCCCTCTCAGTTGGGCGGCAACAACGTGGCCCCTTGTACAAGGTCCTTTCCTCTTGCAACCCGGAGGAGATGTCTTGAAGGAGGAGGACTCTGCTCCTGTCCCGCCCCACAAAGGAAACAACGGCAGAATGCGCCAGGAGAACCCGTCGTTTAAAACGTTCGAAGGGTTTTACGAGACTCGGAACAGAAATCAGAAGCATGCTCGAAAATGGGGTCGGGAGTTTTCCTTACAGGGGGGGGGGGGCAGGTAAGAGCCGGGGAGGAACGCAGTCCGCCGTCGGGAGGGCTGATGCGAGGTCTCTTTATCCAGGCTGCGGCTCGCCGCTCTCCCCGTGCTGGGGCAGGAGGCGCCCGAGTCTTTCAGTCGTGATACATCTTCATGATGCAACTTTTGACGGTGCCCATGTACCGTTCCCACAGGCACTGGTGTCTAAAACAAACAAAATGCGACAGATAATCGATACTTTATTCAAATGGAAACGTCCAGCGACCATCCCTCGTTGGAGGCTTTAACGTCAATTTACGGTGCGCGGACCCTTCAAATGCTTTGCAGCAGCCTGGTTTTTCCTATATAAAAGCCGGTGAGCAGCTTTGCTCGGGACCTCTGGACCACTAGCCGCGCGGGCTAAGCGGGGACGCCGCACAGGAGGCAGCGGCGCTAACGGGGGAACGCTGCCCCTCACGTTTAGGTCACAAAAGGCTGGACCTCTATTAAAATGTTTGGCTGCAGTTCCAAACTCCGGCCACCGGCTGGCACTGTCGAGCACATTCAGTGAAAATCTTTGATCAGCCATTATTTTTCTTCAGTAACTGAAATTTCTAATGTCCAAAATATCAATTTCTTTTTTTTTAATTACATATTTACAATAAACAAATAATGATCAATTGAATTGCTGCCGACATAACAGTGACTACACTCCAAAAAGTACTTCATTGACTGTGAAGTGCTTTGGGGTGTCCCAAGGTCGTGAAAGGCGCTGTAGAAATGCAAATTCTTTCTTTCGTTTAATGCCTTCACTAAGGTTTCTACTTGAAGGCCTCCGCCCGTCTCAAAAGCCAGGGATCGTGTCAGATCAGGCAACAGGGGCGATTGCCCCCGATTGAGGAGTCTGGGGGAGATCTCCTGCTCCTCCAAGCCCCATGGAAAGGTTTTTTTTTTAAAGTTGGGGGCCGCAGAAGAATCCCGAGCCTGATCCCCGCTCCGCATCCCCTCACTGGCATATTTACATCCGCTCGGAGCCAAGGACGTAGATTGGCACTGGAGAGGGGTGGGATGGGCTTCGTACACTAGCGAAGCGCTCGCTATTAGGCAGTCCCGTGGGATTCCCCGTGGGATGACGCGCGCTGCAGCTTTCTCCCGTTCATTGGGCAGGAGCCTCTCCTTGCTGTACTTACTTGAAGGCGTCGAGCGCCCGCGCGGTGTTTGTGTACTGTGTCAGGAAAAGGCAGACATCATTGGCGTTCCACCGGTCGGATTTACACGGCTCGATAAACTGCTCGAAAACACAAGAGGGAGAGGAGTTAGCGGAAGCGAGCCTGTAATTCTGGAATCGGGTATATCAGCATGTGAGGAGGATGCAAGGAGGCTTCGAGGGGATATGGACAGGCTAAGTGAGTGGGCAAGAACATGGCAAATGGAATATAATGTGGAGAAATGTGAAGTTATCCACTTCGGTAGGAAAAATAGAAGAGCAGAGTATTTTTTTAAATGGTGAGAGATTGGGAAATGGTGTTCAGAGGGGCCTGGGTGTCCTTGTACATGAATCACTGAAAGTTAACATGCAGGTACAGCAAGCAATTAGGAAAGCAAATGGTATGTTGGCCTTTATTACAAGAGGATTTGAGTATAAGAGTAAAGACGTCTTACTGCAATTATATAGGGCCCTGGTGAGACCACACCTGGAGTATTGTGTACAGTTTTGGTCTCCTTACCTAAGGAAGGATATACTTGCCATAGAGGGAGTGCAACAAAGGTTCACCAGACTGGTTCCTGGGATGGGGGGATTGTCCTATGAGGAGAGATTGAGTAGACTAGGCCTATATTCGCTAGAGTTTAGAAGAATGAGAGGTGATCTCATTGAAACATACAAAATTCTTACAGGGCTTGACAGGGTAGATGCAGGGAGGATGTTTCCCCCTGGCTGGAGAGTCTAGAACCAGGGGTCACAGTCTCAGAATAAGGGGTCGGCCATTTAGGACTGAGATGAGGAGGAATTTCTTCACTCAGAGGGTGGTGAATCTTTGGAATTCTCTACCCCAGAGGGCTGTGGAGGCTCAGTCGTTGAGTATATTCAAGACAGAGAGCGATGCATTTTTGAATATTAAGGGAATCGAGGGATATGGGGATAGTGCAGGAAAGTGGAGATGAGATAGAAGATCAGCCATGATCTTATTGAATGGCGGAGCAGGCTCGAGGGGCCGAACGGCCGACTCCTGCTCCTAGTTCTTATGATCATCAAGGGTAGGGTGTGGGGGTCGCATAGCGGCTTCCTGCAGTCGGGAACTCCTCATGTCCAGCCCCACACACTGGCCCGATTAGAAGTGGTGCTCTTGCGCTACACGTCGGCCACGCGAATATATAACTGAAGCGACGGAGATGAAATATGACTGGAAAAGATTTCCACGGTTTTGCATCAAATTCGCTCCTTTTTTTAAAAAACCTTCATGAAAATTAACTTGGATTTTACAAAAAGAAAAATCTGGCGGCCGAGTTTCCTACATTACACCAGCGATCGCACTTCAAAAGTACTTAATTGGCTGTAAAGCGCTTTGGGAGGTCCCTAGGTCGTGAAAGGCGCTGGAGAAATGAGAGTTCTTTCTTGTTCGAGGATCAGATGTTCTGGAGATTAAATGCAGGTGTTCTTGGGTCCTGATTAAAGAAAACGAACGAACGAGCATTTATACAGAGCTTTTCACAGCCTCAGGAGCTCCCTTCACAGGCAGGGAAGAACGCTTGGCGTGTCGCCGCTGTTGTAACGCAGAAGGTTTGGGGCTTGCAATGTGTGAGGCTCCTCTCTTCCCCCTCCACTTCCAAAAGCACATCCCCTTTTCCACTCGCACCCCCCGCCCCCCCCCCGACTACATAGAAACATAGAAGATAGGAGTAGGCCATTCGGCCCCTCGAGCCTGCTCCGCCATTCGATGAGATCATGGCTGATCATCCAAACTCAGTACCCTGGTCCCTGCCTTCTCCCCATATCCCTTGATCCCTTTAGCTTTAAGAAATATATCTAACTCATTCTTGAATATATTTAATGACTTGGCCTCAACTACCTTCTGTGGTAGAGAATTCCACAGGTTCACCACCCTCTGGGTGAAGAAATTCCTCCTCATCTCAGTCCTAAATGGCTTACCCCTTATCCTTAGACTGTGACCCCTGGTTCTGGACTCCCCCGCCATCGGGAACATTCTTTCTGCATCTAGTTTGTCCAGACCTGTCAGAATTTTATATGTTTCGATGAGATCCCCTCTCATTCTTCTATACTTCAGCGAGTATAAGCCCAATCGACCCAATCTCTCCTCATATGTCATTCCTGCCATCCCAGGTATCAGCCTTGTGAATCTTCGCTGAACTCCTTCCATGGCAAGAACATCCTTCCTCAGATAAGGCGACCAAAACTGCACACAATACTCAAGGTGTGATCTCACCAAGGCCCTGTACAACTGCAGCAAGACATCCTTGTTCCTGTACTCAAACCCTTTCGCTATGAAGGCCTACATACCATTTGCCTTCTTCACCGCCTGCTGCACCTGCATGCTTACCTTCAGCGACTGGTGCACAAGGACACCCAGGTCTCGTTGCACTTCCCCTTCTCCCAATCTATTGCCATTCAGATAATAGTCTGCCTTTCTGTTTTTGACACCAAAGTGGATAACCTCGCATTTATCCACGTTATATTGCATCTGCCACGCTTCTGCCCACTCACCCAACCTGTCCAAATCATCCTGGAGTTTCTCGGTATCCTCCTCGCAGCACACAAGCCCACCCAGCTTTGTGTCTACTCTCTTTATCAAACTGCACGGACCCCCGCGCGCGAGCGAGAGAGAGTGTTCCTCAGCCCCACTTGGCAGGACCCCTCGGCCCCGGATTGAACAGGGGACGCACCTTCTCCACCAGGTCAATGAAGAGATCGCGAACGTCCTTGGTGTGGATCAGCTTGGCGGCGATGTTGATCAGACCCCGAGAAAGATTCTGGAAAGGACATTCGAAATCAGAGCAGGGGAAAAGATTTTCAAAGGAGGCATTTTTGCCCCGTCTTACTTCACGTGCAATACCTTAGTTCCGATTGTGTCGGGAGGAGTGAATCAGTAAAACTGTACATACGTGCGAAGTTCTGGTAAATAAAGCTTTGGCTTTACCTTAAAGCTCGCTTCCATTTCAGCGAAGGTGCTGACTTTGCCCCGCAGCGCTGTGCAGACCAGGCTAGGTGAAGAAGAGACATGGGAGCAGAATCAGATTCCTCTTCTACTCATTTGAATGTGGTTAAAGATCCAAACCGGAGGGAGTCAGACACCCAGCCCATCACCCAGCCTCAAATCCAGGGCAGGATGGAATGCTCTCCTCCGTCACCCCCCTCTAACCTGTGCTGTACCTGCCCTGGGAGTGTTTGATGGGACAGTGTAGAGGGAGCTTTACTCTGTATCTAACCCGTGCTGTACCTGCCCTGGGAGTGTTTGATGGGACAGTGTAGAGGGAGCTTTACTCTGTATCTAACCCGTGCTGTACCTGCCCTGGGAGTGTTTGATGGGGACAGTGTAGAGGGAGCTTCACTCTGTATCTAACCCGTGCTGTACCTGCCCTGGGAGTGTTTGATGGGACAGTGTAGAGGGAGCTTTACTCTGTATCTAACCCCGTGCTGTACCTGCCCTGGGAGTGTTTGATGGGACAGTGTAGAGGGAGCTTTGTACAGTGGTGTATATCCCGACATCCCCTCTACCTTTTGTGCTGGTCCAGCAGGTCCTTGTCGGCGATCAGCACTTTCAGATCTTTCAGATCCTGCAGGAACTCTCTGTCCAGGTCGACATCCATGTCATCGACCAAGGAATCTGCAAGAGACGACATTCGCGTCAGTGAATGTCTGCTCCACCAGGAGACCACTCCACTCCGAGTCGAGGGATGGGGAGATGGAGGGGGGGTGGCGGAATCGATCCATCCACAAGAGGGGCAAATGTGGGAGTGGCGAAATCCGGAATATCATCCTGGGATCAGCTCAATCTGGACTGGACACGGACCTGGGTTGCTGATTTTTTTTTTGTGATCGATTTGACTTTTGAAGTGAACATTTAAACCCACTGCAGATGTGTCATCCAGATGTCTTGGCTAATTCTTCCAAACCACTGCACTGACAGATGTGGCAAACCATTACAAAGCCCCGTTAATGTACACACTGTGCTAGTGTAGTGGGAGCTTTACTCTATCTAACCCGTGCTGTACCTGCCCTGGGAGTGTTTGATGGGACAGTGCAGAGGGAGCTTTACTCTGTATCTAACCCGTGCTGTACCTGCCCTGGGAGTGTTTGATGGGACAGTGCAGAGGGAGCTTTACTCTGTATCTAACCACGTGCTGTACCTGCCCTGGGAGTGTTTGATGGGACAGTGTAGAGGGAGCTTTACTCTGTATCTAACCCGTGCTGTACCTGCCCTGGGAGTGTTTGATGGGACAGTGCAGAGGGAGCTTTACTCTGTATCTAACCACGTGCTGTACCTGTCCTGGGAGTGTTTGATGTGACAGTGTAGAGGGAGCTTTACTCTGTATCTAACCCGTGCTGTACCTGCCCTGGGAGTGCTTGATGGGACAGTGTAGAGGGAGCTTTACTCTGTATCTAACCCGTGCTGTCCCTGCCCTGGGAGTGCTTGATGGGACAGTGTAGAAGGAGCTTTACTCTGTATCTAACCCGTGCTGTACCTGCCCTGGGAGTGTTTGAAGGAACAGTGTAGAGGGAGCTTTACTCTGTATCTAACCCGTGCTGTACCTGCCCTGGGAGTGTTTGATGGGACAGTGTAGAGGGAGCTTTACTCTGTATCTAACCTGTGCTGTACCTGCCCTGGGAGTGTTTGATGGGACAGTGTAGAGGGAGCTTTACTCTGTATCTAACCCGTGCTGTACCTGCCCTGGGAGTGTTTGATGGGACAGTGTAAAACATAGAACATAGAAAATAGGTACAGGAGTAGACCATTCGGTCCTTCGAGCCTGCACCGCCATTCAATGCGTTCATGGCTGAACATGCTACCTCAGTACCCAATTCCTGCTTTCTCGCCATACCCCTTGATCCCCTAGTTGTGAGTATTATATCTAACTCCCTTTTGAATACATTTAGCGAACTGGCCTCAACAACCTTCTGTGGTAGAGAATTCCACAGATTCACCACTCTCTGGGTGAAGAAGTTCCTCCTCATCTCAGTCTTAAATGGCTTCCCCTTAATCCTTAGACTGTGACCCCTGGTTTTAGTTTTCCCTAACATTGGAAACATTCTGCCCGCATCTAATTTGTCTAAACCAGTCAGGATTTTAAACGTCACTATAAGATTCCCCCTCATTCTTCTGAACTCCAGAGGATACAAGTTCAGTTGATCCAGTCTTTCTTGATATGTCAGTCTGGCCATCCCAGGAATCAATCTAGTGAACCTTCGTTGCACTCCCTCAATAGCAAGAATGTCCTTCCTCAAGTTAGGAGACCAAAACTGCACACAATACTCCAGGTGTGGCCTCACCAAGGCCCTGTACAACTGTAGCATCACCTCCCTACTCCTGTACTCAAATCCCCTTGCTATGAAGGCCATCATGCCATTTGCTTTCTTGACTGCCTGCTGCACTTGCATTCCCACCTTCAGTGACTGATGTACCATGACGCCCAGGTCTCGTTGCACCTCCCCTTTCCCTAATCTGCCACCATTCAGGTAATAGTCCGCCTCTCTATTTTTACCACCAAAGTGGATAACCTCACATTTATCCACATTGTACTTCATCTGCCATACATTTGCCCATTCACCCAACCTGTCCAAGTCACTCTGTAGCCTCCTAGCATCCTCCTCATTGTTCACACTGCCTCCCAATTTAGTGTCATCCGCAAATTTGGAGATATTACAATTAATCCCTTCGTCCAAATCATTAATATATAATGTAAACAGCTGGGGCCCCAGCACCGAACCCTGCGGTACCCCGCTGATCACTGCCTGCCATTCTGAAAAGTACCCATTTACTCCTACTCTTTGTTTCCTGTGTGCCAACCAGTTCTCAATCCACGTCAACACATTACCCCCAATCCCATGTGCTTTAACTTTGCACACCAATCTCTTGTGTGGGACCTTGTCGAAGGCCTTCTGAAAGTCCAAATACACCACATCTACTGGTTCCCCCCCGTCCACCCTATTGGAAACATCCTCAAAAAATTCCAGAAGATTTGTCAAGCATGATTTCCCTTTCACAAATCCATGCTGACTTGGACCTATCATGTCGCCACTTTCCAAATGGTCTGTTATGACATCTTTAATAATTGATTCCATCATTTTACCCACCACCGATGTCAGGCTGACCGGTCTATAATTCCCTGCTTTCTCCCTCCCTCCTTTTTTAAAAAGAGGGGTTACATTAGCCACCCTCCACTCCTTCGGAACTGATCCAGAGTCTAAGGAATGTTGGAAAATGATTGTCAATGCATCCACTATTTCCAAGGCCACCTCCTTAAGTACTCTGGGATGCAGACCATCAGGCCCTGGGGATTTATCAGCCTTCAGTCCCATCAATTTCCCCAACACCTTTTCCCGACTGATAAGGATTTCCCTCAGCTCCTCCCTCTTACCAGATCCTTTGATCTCTTTTATTTCCGGAAGGTTGTTTGTGTCCTCCACAGTAAACACCGAACCAAAGTACTTGTTCAATTGATCTGCCATTTCTTTGTTCCCCATTATGACTTCCCCTGTTTCTGACTGCAGGGGACCTACGTTTGTTTTTACTAACCTCTTTCTTTTTACATATTTATAGAAGCTTTTGCAGTCTGTTTTAATGTTCTCCGCAAGCTTCCTTTCATATTCCGCAAGCTTCCTTTCATATTTTATTTTCCCTGCCCTAATCAAACCCTTCGTCCTCCTCTGCTGAGTTTTAAAGTTCTCCCAGTCCCCGGGTTTGCTGCTACTTCTGGCCAATTTGTATGCCACTTCCTTGCTTTTAATACTATCCCTGATTTCCCTTGTTAGCCATGGTTGAGCCACCTTCCCTTTTTTATTTTTACACCAGACAGGGATGTACAATTGCTGTAGTTCATCCATGCGATCTCTAAATGTCTGCCATTGCCCTTCCACTGATAACCCCTTAAATATCGCTTGCCAATCTAACCTCGCCAATTCACGCCTCATACCCTCAAAGTTGCCCTTATTTAAGTTCTGGACCATGGTCTCTGAATTAACTGTTTCCTTCTCCATCCTAATGTAGAACTCCACCATACTATGGTCACTCTTCCCCAAGGGGCCTCGCACCACAAGATTGCTGATTAGTCCTTCCTCATTACACAACACCCAGTCCAGGATGGCCTCCCCTCTAGTTGGTTCCTCAACATATTGGTTTAGGAAACCATCCCTTAAACACTCCAGGAAATCCTCCTCCACCGTATTGCTTCCAGTTTGAGTAGCCCAATCTATATGCATATTAAAGTCACCCATGATAACTGCTGCGCCTTTTTTGCATGCACCTCTGATTTCCTGTTTCATACCCTCCCCCACCTCACTACTACTGTTTGGAGGTCTGTACACAACCCCCACTAACGTTTTCTGTCCTTTGGTGTTCTGCAGCTCAACCCATATTGATTCCACATCCTCCAAGCTAATGTCCTTCCTAGCTATTGCATTAATCTCCTTTTTAACCAGCAATGCTACCCCAACCCTTTTCCTTTTATTCTATCCTTCGTGAATGTTGAATACCCCTGGATATTCAGTTCCCAGCCTTGATTGTTCTGGAGCCACGTCTCTGTAATCCCAATCACATCATATCCGTTAACATCAATTTGCACAGTCAATTCATCCACCTTATTACGGATACTCCTTGCATTAAGACACAGAGCCTTTAGGCTTGTTTTATTAACACCCTTTGTCCTTTTAGACTTATGATTTAGTATGGCCCTTTGTGTTTCTTGCCTTTGTTTACTCGGATTTCCCTTATTGTTTCTCACCCTTCTAACATTTGTTTCTGACTGCATATTACTTCCCCCTGTTTCGCTACATAGGTTCCCATTCCCCTGCCATATTAGTTTGAATCCTCCCGAACTGCCTTAGCAAATATTACCCCGAGGTGTAGAGGGAGCTTTACTCTGCATCTAACCCGTGCTGTACCTGCCCTGGGAGTGTTTGATGGGACAGTGTAGAGGGAGCTTTACTCTGTATCTAACCCGTGCTGTACCTGCCCTGGGAGTGTTTGATGGGGACAGTGTAGAGGGAGCTTTACTCTGTATCTAACCCGTGCTGTACCTGCCCTGGGAGTGTTTGATGGGACAGTGTAGAGGGAGCTTTACTCTGTATCTAACCCCGTGCTGTACCTGCCCCAGGAGTGTATGTGAATTAGTGAGACAGTATCTAAGTGTCCACATTGATTAGGAGATCTTGCTACAACTGAGAGAAGCAGAAGAACTGTCAGCCGTGGCTCAGTGGGTAGCGCTCTCTGTGTTTGAGCCCCATAATCTAGTGCAGTACTGAGGGAGCGCCGCACTGTCGGAGGAGCGGTACTGAGGGAGCGCCGCACTGTCAGAGGGGCGGTACTGAGGGAGCGCCGCACTGTCGGAGGGGCGGTACTGAGGGAGCGCCGCACTGTCGGAGGAGCGGTACTGAGGGAGCGCCGCACTGTCGGAGGGGCGGTACTGAGGGAGCGCCGCACTGTCGGAGGAGCGGTACTGAGGGAGCGCCGCACTGTCGGAGGGGCGGTACTGAGGGAGCGCCGCACTGTCGGAGGGGCAGTACTGAGGGAGCGCCGCACTGTCGGAGGGGCAGTACTGAGGGAGTGCCGCACTGTCGGAGGGGCAGTACTGAGGGAGCGCCGCACTGTCAGAGGAGCAGTACTGAGGGAGTGCCGCACTGTCGGAGGGGCGGTACTGAGGGAGCGCTGCACTGTCGGAGGGGCAGTACTGAGGGAGCGGCGCACTGTCGGAGGGGCGGTACTGAGGGAGCGCCGCACTGTCAGAGGGATAGTACTGAGGGAGCGGCGCACTGTCGGAGGGGCGGTACTGAGGGAGCGCCGCACTGTCGGAGGGGCGGTACTGAGGGAGCGCCGCACTGTCAGAGGGATAGTACTGAGGGAGCGGCGCACTGTCGGAGGGGCAGTACTGAGGGAGCGCCGCACTGTCGGAGGGGCGGTACTGAGGGAGCGCCGCACTGTCGGAGGGGCAGTACTGAGGGAGCGCCGCACTGTCGGAGGGGCGGTACTGAGGGAGCGCCGCACTGTCAGAGGGGCAGTACTGAGGGAGTGCCGCACTGTCGGAGGGGCAGTACTGAGGGAGCGCCGCACTGTCGGAGGGGCGGTACTGAGGGAGCGCCGCACTGTCAGAGGGGCAGTACTGAGGCAGCGTCGCACTGTCGGAGGGGCGGTACTGAGGGAGCGCCGCACTGTCGGAGGGGCAGTACTGAGGGAGCGGCGCACTGTCGGAGGGGCGGTACTGAGGGAGCGCCGCACTGTCGGAGCGGCAGTACTGAGGGAGTGCCGCACTGTCGGAGGGGCAGTACTGAGGGAGCGCCGCACTGTCGGAGGGGCAGTACTGAGGGAGCGCCGCACTGTCGGAGGGGTGGTACTGAGAGAGCGCCGCACTGTCGGAGGGGCGGTACTGAGGGAGCGCCGCACTGTCGGAGGGGCAGTACTGAGGGAGCGCCGCACTGTCGGAGGGATAGTACTGAGGGAGTGCCGCACTGTCAGAGGGGCAGTACTGAGGGAGCGCCGCACTGTCGGAGCGGTAGTACTGAGGGAGCGCCGCACTGTCGGAGGGGCAGTAGTGAGGGAGCGCCGCACTGTCGGAGGGGCGGTACTGAGAGAGCGCCGCACTTTCAGAGGGGCAGGTACTGAGGGAGCGCCGCACTTTCAGAGGGGCAGTACTGAGGGAGCGCCGCACTGTCGGAGGGGGCGGCTTTCAGAGGAGACGTTAAACCGAGGCCCCGTCTGCCCTCTCAGGTGGACGTTAAAGATCCCACGGCCACTATTGGAAAAACAGCAGGGGGAGTTCTCCCTAGTGTCCTGGGCCCAATATTTATCCCTCAGCCCACATCATGAAATAACAAGCACAGATAATCTGGTCATTATCACATTTGTTTGATTTTACTGTGCGCAAAGTGGCATTTCCTACATTAGGATAGTGAGCAGACATCCAAAAAAGTACTCGAGTGGCTGCGAGGCGCTTTGGGACGTCCTGAGCCGCGATAGAAATTCAAATCCTTTCATTCAGAGCGGGGGGGGGACGTTGGTGGAATGTGGCGAAGCTTTCGTTCTTGCTGAAGAGACGATAAAAGTTCCTGACACGGTGACGTTGCCTGAGGCAACCACATTTTACCCCGCGCACAACGGGGATATCTTACGCCCCTCCGCAAACCCTTCCGACGCCCCCCCCCCCCCCCCCCCCCCGCCAAATAAAAACACAGAGGACAAAGTAAAAGGAAAGGAAGTGAAGAGCGTGACCTCCAAAGCACAGCCTGACCTGGTGACTGAGAGTACGAACGACCGCTCGGCCGCACGGCATTGGCTCCCCGACACTGGCCGTGGTCTCTCTGCGAGGCTGAGGAGGCGGCCCTTTCATTGCCAGGGTTGGCTGCAGGGGTTCGGCTTTCTACAGAGAGAGCGAAGCGACACTCCACACGTCAATTCTCTTGTCTTTCTCAAAACTTGAATTCAGACAAACAAAAATAAAACACCCCCGCCCCCCCCCGACAGTTTTCCCTTTGCACGGGCCAAAGGCATCCCAACAAAACCCCCAACAGGAAGGAGCCTGGGCCTGGGACTCGGGGGATGGCTCCGAATGTGGGACGGATAATGGGCTCCCCATCGTCCAAAACAATTACTTACCTAGTTGCTCTGGTGATGCCATTACATCTCCGGAAGAGAACAGGAATTAGGCCCAGGATTCGGCCCCTCGAGCCTGCTCCGCCATTCAATAAGATCATGGTTGATCATCGACCTCAACTCCACTTTCCCGCCCGATCCCCATATCCCATGATTCCCCGAGAGTCCAAAAATCTAGCGATCTCTGTCTTGAATATACTCAACGATTGAGCATCCACGACGCCCTTCCTGCCTCTTTGTTAGACTGTCCAATGCATAAAACAGAGTTGGACCACAGTACATGGACCACCGTCCAACACTGTATCCCCTTCCCACAGTACATGGACCACCGTCCAACACTGTATCCCCTTCCCACAGTACATGGACCA